>CM067171.1:123127592-123141043 GCA_034093135.1 Erigeron breviscapus | reverse complement strand
CAGACCACCAAGAAATCTGGCAATAGTGTGCTCTTCAGTTTCATTCACACCAGTTCTGGTCTTCAGATGCTCAAACTCTCTAATGTACTCCACAACTTCCTTGGCTCCTTGCTTCAGATTGTTCATCAGTAGATACTGATCTTGCTTGTACGACTGGGGAACAAACCTTTTATGCATGACCTCCTTTAGTTTGGACCAGGTCTTGATTTTACTTTTGCCCTTGTACTCCCTTTCAGATTTCATGTTATCATACTGATGCAGAAATGACCCCGAGTCATTTCCACAAAAAGGCTTGGCTCGTATATTTATTAATCAAAGATCAGCAAGCAACCATGTACCCCTGGATATCCTTTATTGGCATTATACTACTGGTGTATGTTGATCTTGATACTAATTTGAGTATTGAAGTTTTGTAACCAAGACAAAGGTCGTTGGTCTTAAAGTTCATTAGTGACAAAACAAGCCTTGATCAACAACAACTCTTCAGTAACTTCATTTCAATAGTGCTACTGACCAGTGACACTTCAGCGAGTATCCGTCAGTTGCACTCCTGTGAGATGCTCCAGTTTCAAGGCTCCAGATGGATCCTCCAGATGCATTCTCCCAGTGAAGATCCTCCAGATGCATTCTCCAGTGAAGATCCTCCAGATGCATTCTCCAGTGAAGATCCTCCAGATGCATTCTCCAGTGAAGATCCTCCAGATGCATTCTCCAGTGAAGATCCTCCAGATGCATTCTCCAGTGAAGATCCTCCAGATGCATTCTCCAGTGAAGATCCTCCAGATGCATTCTCCAGTGAAGATCCTCCAGATGCATTCTCCAGTGAAGATCCTCCAGATGCATTCTCCAGTGAAGATCCTCCAGATGCATTCTCCAGTGAAGATCCTCCAGATGCATTCTCCAGTGAAGATCCTCCAGATGCATTCTCCAGTGAAGATCCTCCAGATGCATTCTCCAGTGAAGATCCTCCAGATGCATTCTCCAGTGAAGATCCTCCAGATGCATTCTCCAGTGAAGATCCTCCAGATGCATTCTCCAGTGAAGATCCTCCAGATGCATTCTCCAGTGAAGATCCTCCAGATGCATTCTCCAGTGAAGATCCTCCAGATGCATTCTCCAGTGAAGATCCTCCAGATGCATTCTCCAGTGAAGATCCTCCAGATGCATTCTCCAGTGAAGATCCTCCAGATGCATTCTCCAGTGAAGATCCTCCAGATGCATTCTCCAGTGAAGATCCTCCAGATGCATTCTCCAGTGAAGATCCTCCAGATGCATTCTCCAGTGAAGATCCTCCAGATGCATTCTCCAGTGAAGATCCTCCAGATGCATTCTCCAGTGAAGATCCTCCAGATGCATTCTCCAGTGAAGATCCTCCAGATGCATTCTCCAGTGAAGATCCTCCAGATGCATTCTCCAGTGAAGATCCTCCAGATGCATTCTCCAGTGAAGATCCTCCAGATGCATTCTCCAGTGAAGATCCTCCAGATGCATTCTCCAGTGAAGATCCTCCAGATGCATTCTCCAGTGAAGATCCTCCAGATGCATTCTCCAGTGAAGATCCTCCAGATGCATTCTCCAGTGAAGATCCTCCAGATGCATTCTCCAGTGAAGATCCTCCAGATGCATTCTCCAGTGAAGATCCTCCAGATGCATTCTCCAGTGAAGATCCTCCAGATGCATTCTCCAGTGAAGATCCTCCAGATGCATTCTCCAGTGAAGATCCTCCAGATGCATTCTCCAGTGAAGATCCTCCAGATGCATTCTCCAGTGAAGATCCTCCAGATGCATTCTCCAGTGAAGATCCTCCAGATGCATTCTCCAGTGAAGATCCTCCAGATGCATTCTCCAGTGAAGATCCTCCAGATGCATTCTCCAGTGAAGATCCTCCAGATGCATTCTCCAGTGAAGATCCTCCAGATGCATTCTCCAGTGAAGATCCTCCAGATGCATTCTCCAGTGAAGATCCTCCAGATGCATTCTCCAGTGAAGATCCTCCAGATGCATTCTCCAGTGAAGATCCTCCAGATGCATTCTCCAGTGAAGATCCTCCAGATGCATTCTCCAGTGAAGATCCTCCAGATGCATTCTCCAGTGAAGATCCTCCAGATGCATTCTCCAGTGAAGATCCTCCAGATGCATTCTCCAGTGAAGATCCTCCAGATGCATTCTCCAGTGAAGATCCTCCAGATGCAAAAAATGGATTTCAGCCAAAAGCCCGTTATGCGGCGCACCAATGGGTAGGTGCGGCACACCTGCATCTATTCAGAATTTTCTGATGGATTTGTGCGACGCACCAAGGAGTAGGTGCGGCGCACCTACTTATGTTCAGAATTTTCTGATCGATTTATGCGACGCACCATGTGGGAGGTGCGACGCACCTCTTGTCCAGTTTTTCACAAAACATTTCGTTTAGCTTATATTTCGATCTTATACTCGTTCTAGGTTGTCGGGAGCACTTAGCAAGCACTATAAGATACTTTTAACTTGTTGGTAAGCTGTACCGAGGTAAGATAACATCTTTGTCACCTGTTGGTACAACAAAACACGTTTTCATAAGTTAAACCTTCCAATTGAATATGTATGTACATTTATGTTCATGGGTGACTATGGGAGGTTGCAAAGGGATATATTACGTACCGTTTATGATGATTAACATTCATATGCAGGTTGCAATGGTATGTGGTAAGTATATATGCACGAGATGATGAAATGATTATAAATGCATGAAATGATGAAATGATTATGTATGTATGAAATGATGAAATGATATGATATATGCTTGCATGTGTGGCTTGATCACCTAGTCACTAGTCCTTGATTAGGATTGCCATGTTCACGTGCACGTTAAGGGCCCTAAAGTAAAAGATGATATGTGATTAGCTTAGGTGAAGAGTAGCCTAAACTAATTAAGCGATTAAAGTCTCGAGCATTATGTAAAGTCTTGTGTTAAGCTTAACCCGTGCTAGCTCTTCGGGGCTGGTGCGTACGTGGTCACTTGAGTTGCTCCTTGTGGCATAGTTACGTTTGAGTATCCGGGTGGAGTAACTAATCACCAATGCGTAAAGGCATAAACGGTTTATTCAGTTGGATTGACTTTGTGATTCCTTAACGACGCCGATGGACCACCTTATGGTTTACCCATCATGTCGGGTGTGAGGACTCCATGTATGGTCTATGACCGCCTACACACAACCCCACATCCCTATGTAAGTGGCATAAGTCACTTAGCCTACGTCTTGGCAAAGAAATAAAGAAAGAAAGATGAAGAAAGAAAGTATAGGCACACTTTAGGACATGTTGAACCTAATGTGTATCTTATGATGTTATGTATGTGTGTGATATTAACCGAAAATGCGGATTTTGTTAATATATGAAATTGGCAAACGTTTTCAAGTTATGTTATCTTACTTAGCTAATTTTATTAGCTAACACTTGTTCTTTGAAAATGTTGTGCCTTCAGGATAATCAAGTTTGAGATAGGCAAGGATTAGCTTGGTGAGACTTGGGTAGACGAATAAAGAAGCTTAGCAAAGACATTAAACGCTTAGAATTCCTTTAGCCTTATGTTTGGCTATTTCATTTATGATTAAAGACTTGTAATAATGTGGCATTCATGTTGGTGCCAAAGCTTGGATTTACTTTTATTGTTTTGATGATGCTAGTAGTAACACCAAATTTTAAAGGTACCATCCGTTACGGATGGGGCAGATTTTGAAAGTGATCCTTTCCGCTTATTTTAAACGCCGTTTGGCAAAGTTTTGAAAAAATCCAAGTTTTTAAACGACGGGTGTTACAAGTTGGTATCAGAGAAATGGTTTAGTGAACCAAAATTCGACCAAGACCTTAGGATTTTGGACTTAAACCGTACGAGAAATGATTGGCTTAAGTAGTAATGCTTTAGCTTTATGATGAAAATACGTTTAGGACGGGTTGGGATGAGAGTGAGTGTAGGTTTATGGCTTATATACGATTATGGTATGCTTGTGTAATTAAGTAGGCCTAACCTTACATTGTTCTCATTCGATTCATCTCTAACATTCGTCACTAAAATTGTAGAAAGATGGTTAATACCCGTGCTAGTAGTCAAAGAGATGGAGCTAATGCTAGCGATGCTCCGGCTAATCCAAACGGGACTGGAAATGGTGTTAACCTAAGGCCTCCTCGAAGACCACTTTCGGGTGCACAACCTACAAGGTCTGAAATTGATAGAGCTAACCCCGTGATTGAGCAAGTTCCTACTCAAGCTGAAATGCATGAAGAGTTGAGGGCTATTCGAGCTCTTTTGTTGAGAAATGATGAGGAGTTGAATCAACTTAGGGCTGAAAGAGAAGCTAGCTTGCGACGGGATGAGCATACGGATGGGAATTACTCCAACCGCTCAAACCGTACCGAGCCATCAATGGTAAGGTCACAAGTTGCTCCTGAAAATGTTGTTGCTAATGTGAATGGTGTTAATAATGTGGTGGAGCCTCGTGTTGTAGTCGCTCCTCGTACTAGTAACTTTAAGTATGAGAGCTTTCAGAAATGTGGAGCAAAGGCATTTGATGGTACTCTAGATGCTGTAGGTGCCATGGAATGGTTGGATGATATCGAGGTTGTGTTTGCTTCATGTTATTGCCCTGAGGATATGAAGGTGTTGTGTGCTTCCCGTATGTTGAAGAAGAATGCTCGTAATTGGTGGAGGGTTGCTACTATTTCTTTGACCCCCGAGGTGCTAGCTATTATGCCTTGGGGTACCTTTAAGGAGAAGTTCTTGGAAGAATACGTGGGTACTCGTGAACTGAGGTTGATTGAGAAAGAATTCAGAGCTTTAACAGCTAAGCCGGGTGCCATAACTGAGTATGCCCACTCATTTATGGAAAAGCTTAAGTTTGTTGGTCACTTGGTTCGTAGAGATGTGGATCAGGTTGAAGCTTACTGTGATGGTCTTCCCGCTAGCTATCGTGGCCTTTGTAGACAACATATTACATTGTCTGCTGCGATTAAGGAGTCCAAGAGGTTGGATGATGATTTCAAGGGTGAAAAGGTTGTAGGGAAAGCTAATGATGATAAGCAATCAGGTTCAAAAAGGAAGCATGATGGGTCAAATGGATCTAATAGGAAGTTCAAGAAAAGTCCATCTTCAAGAGGTGGGGGCAGCAGCTATGCAAAGCCAAAGAATTGGTGTGGTACTTGTAAGGCGCCTCACTCGGGTCCATGTTCAGATAAGACCGAAGGTGTGATACTTGTGGTGGTACGGGTCATCCTACTTCAGGATGCAAGGACAAGCCAAAGTGTTATCGGTGTCAACAAACCAGGTCATTTCATCAAGGATTGCCCACAAGGAAGAGATGATGGAAAGAAGACGGCTGTCCAAAAGCCTAAAGCTCGAGCCTTTCAGCTGACAGTCGAAGCTGCAAAGGATAACGACGAGGTAGTAAGCGGTACATTTCTTGTTAACTCAAAACCTGCTTCTGTACTTTTTGATTCGGTGCAAATAGATCTTTTGTGTCCACTTTATTTGCTCCTAAGCTTGATAGGGTCACTACTCCTCTTGATTGCTCTATAGAGGTTGAAATTGCTAACGGTACCATTAGTGACATTCAAGTAGGTTATGATGATTGTTCTATTGAGATTGAAGGTCGCTCTTTCCGGTTCAATTATTGCCTACCACTCTAGCCGGTTTTGATATAGTGATAGGTATGGACTGGTTGTCTCAAAATGATGCTACCATTATATGTTCTCAAAAGGTCGTACGATTCGCTACTCCGGATGGTGAGGTCATTTCCGTTTATGGAGATAAGAAGAAGGGGAGCATAAAGATTATTAATTTGATGAAGGCTCTCAATTGCATTCGGCATAACAAGAATCACTTTCTTGCCTATGTTATCGATACACGAAAAGAGAAGTCTCTGATCCCTAATGTTGATGTAGTTTCTGAATTTTCTGATGTCTTTCCGGATGATCTTCCCGGTATTCCTCCCGACCGAGAGGTCATCTTTCAGATTGATCTCGTACCCGGTGCTACTCCTGTTGCAAAAGCACCATATCGTTTAGCTCCTACAGAAATGAAAGAGTTAATGTCCCAGCTTCAAGAGCTACTTGACAAAGGTTTCATACAACCAAGTTCCTCGCCTTGGGGAGCTCCGGTTCTTTTTGTCAAAAAGAAAGACGGTTCTATGCGCATGTGCATAGACTACCGTGAGCTGAATAAGCGAACGGTTAAGAATAAGTATCCTCTCCCGCGTATTGATGATCTTTTTGATCAGCTCCATGGTGCTTCTTACTTCTCTAAGATTGATTTGCGGTCTGGCTATCATCAATTAAAAGTCAAAAAGGAAGATGTGGCCAAGACAGCTTTTCGTACACGTTATGGGCACTATGAGTTTCTTGTCATGCCTTTTGGGTTGACAAATGCTCCAGCCGCTTTTATGGATTTAATGAATCGGGTATGTCGCCCATTCTTAGATCATTTGTGATTGTCTTCATTGACGATATTCTAATTTATTCAAAGTCTGAAGCCGAGCACCGTGAGCACTTAAGAGCTGTTCTTGAGGTTCTTAGGGAGAAAAAGTTATATGCAAAGTTCTCCAAGTGTGAATTCTGGCTCAGAGAAGTTCAATTTCTCGGGCATGTTATCTCTTCTGAAGGTATTAAAGTTGATCCCGCCAAGATTGAAGCTGTATCTAAATGGGAACAGCCAAAGACACCCACGGAGATTAAGAGTTTTCTCGGGTTAGCTGGCTATTATAGAAGGTTTATTCAAGATTTCTCCTGAATAGCTAAGCCAATGACTGAATTGACAAAGAAAGGAGTAAAGTTTGTATGGACGGAAGCTCAAGAAAAGGCCTTTCAAACGCTTAAGACAAAGTTATGTGAAGCTCCTGTTCTAGCCTTACCCGAAGGTACTGATGATCTTGTTGTGTATAGTGATGCTTCTATTTCAGGTTTGGGTTGTGTCCTTATGCAAAGGGACAAAGTTATTGCATATGCTTCACGTCAGTTGAAGCCTCATGAAAAGAATTACCCGACCCATGATCTTGAATTGGCTGCAGTGGTGTTTGCTTTGAAGTTGTGGAGGCATTACTTATATGGCACCAAATGTACCTTGTATACGGATCATAAGAGTTTGCAATATGTGTTCTCACAAAAGGAAATGAATGTAAGGCAAAGGAGATGGATGGAACTTCTGAAAGATTATGATTGTGAGATTAAATATCATCCCGGTAAAGCCAATGTGGTGGCGGATGCACTAAGTAGGAAAGTGCAGAATTTTTCTTGTAAATTGATGAGCATGGTTGTTCAAGCAAAGTCGGGGTTACTCGACCGCATCAAGGAAGCCCAAGTTAAGGCTTTAATGAAGGATAATATCGATAATGAAAGCATTGGAAAGAAGAAAGACTTGTGATGGAGACGAACAGCCGTGGATTTAAGACATATAAGGGTCGAATTTGGGTACCATTACTTGGTGGTAATCGAGAGTTGATCTTTGAAGAAGCTCATAGGTCAAGATATTCAGTCCATTCCGGTATTACCAAGATGTATGCAGATATGAAGCCCATCTATTGGTGGCCAAACATTAAGGGAGAAGTTGCTCATTTTGTTGAAAGATGTTTGACTTGTGCACGTGTGAAAGCTGATCACAAAAAGCCATATGGAATGTTGCATCAATTGGAGATTCTGGAATGGAAATGGGACCATATTACTATGGATTTTGTGACCAAACTACCAAGAACACCGAAAGGAAATGACATGGTATGGGTTATTGTGGATAGATTGACAAAGAGTGCTCATTTCTTGGCAACAAGACAAGATGTACCACTAACTAAGATGGCAAAGATGTATGTGGATGAGATCGTAGCAAAGCATGGTGTTCCTTTATCCATTGTTTCAGACCGAGACACGAGATTTGTGTCTAACTTTTGGAAGGGTCTTCAGCGAGAGTTAGGTACTAGAATTAATTTGAGCACTGCCTATCACCCTCAAACTGATGGGCAAAGTGAAAGGACCATACAAATGTTGGAAGACATGTTGAGAGCTTGTGTATTAGAGTATGGTGGAGCATGGGATGAACACTTGAAATTGATCGAATTCACTTATTATAACAGCCACCATGCAAGTATTGGAATGCCACCATTTGAAATGCTTTATGGTAGGAGATGTAGGACTCCGAGTTGTTGGATGGAACCCGGTGAAAAGCAGTTTACGGGTCCTGAAATCATTGAAATCTCAGCTGAAAAAGTTAATGTGGCAAAGGAAGCACTTCGTGTGGCTAGAGAACGACAAAAGACTTATGCCGACAAGAAAAGGAAGCCAATTGAGTTCCAAGTTGTTGATTTGGTAATGCTGAAAGTTTCCCCATGGAAAGGAGTAATTCGTTTTGGAAAGAAGGGAAAGCTAAGCCCACGTTTCATAGGACCTTTCAAAATTCTGAAACGTATCAAGGATGTAGCTTATCAATTGGAACTACCCCCAGAATTGGATGGAATTCACCACACATTTCACGTTTCGTATTTGAGGAAGTGTTTGGCCAATGAGTCGAGTGTTATTCCAATTGAGGATGTGAGCATTAATCCTCAGAAAAGAATAGTGGATGAACCAATAGCGATACTCGAAAGAAAGCAAAAGAAACTTCGCCGAAAGTTGATTGATCTCGTGTTGATTAAATGGAAGCATAACCACGGTGAAAGTTTAACTTGGGAGACCGAGGCGGTGATGAAAGAGAAATATCCAGATTTGTTTGCTTCTGAGGCGATTCCGAGGACGGAATCCTCTTAAGGGGGAGGTAATTGTAACATCCCAAACGTTTTATGTTTGACTATTTGACTTTCCGTTAGTTAACGTTAAGTCTATTATGTTTATGTGCCCTATATGGGATTATGTGATTAAATGCTTAGACGTTTAATATGAAATGACAAATATGTTGATTAATGAAAGTAAAGTTAAGTTATAAAGTGCTTGTTAGTATGTTAAGACTCCCGGTAGAAAGTTAAGCTAAGAACGTTAAGTTGAAGAGTTGAGGGGTCTTAAGTGTAAGTTTGAGTTTGGTGGCCAGGGGTTAGGGAGCAATTAGGCAGCCCTAATTGTCATAAAACACCTGCTCTTGTGTGTGTGAAACCTCTCAACCGATCCCCTCAATCCCCAAGACAAGTTTCCCTCAAGATTCAATCGATTCGTGCCGTATTGATCAAGTTTTGATTAGATCTTGGATCCTCTAAGTCATCTACAGGTAATATAGGTAATATTATCTTTGAATTCTGATCTTATGAGTCATAGATGAGTTATAATCTAGTCCATAGGGTTTGGGTTGGGTTATTTGATCAAACGTTTATCGAATTCATGTTATTCGGGTGTTTTAATGATTGATTTATGATGTAAAGGATTAAGGGATTAATAGGATGGTTTAAGTTGATGAAAGTGCAATTAAAAGGATTAATTTTAAGTCCCCAGGTTGGATTTGGGGTATGGGTTCGTATGGAATTCGTTTGATCAAAGAACAAAAATTAGGTTTCTGGTCGACACTCCAGGTGCGACGCACCAGGAGGGTGGTGCGACGCACCACAGCCCAAAATGAAAAAATGGATTTCAGCCAAAAGCCCGTTATGCGGCGCACCAATGGGTAGGTGCGGCACACCTGCATCTATTCAGAATTTTCTGATGGATTTGTGCGACGCACCAAGGAGTAGGTGCGGCGCACCTACTTATGTTCAGAATTTTCTGATCGATTTATGCGACGCACCATGTGGGAGGTGCGACGCACCTCTTGTCCAGTTTTCACAAAACATTTCGTTTAGCTTATATTTCGATCTTATACTCGTTCTAGGTTGTCGGGAGCACTTAGCAAGCATTATAAGATACTTTTAACTTGTTGGTAAGCTGTACCGAGGTAAGATAACATCTTTTGTCACCTGTTGGTACAACAAATCACGTTTTCATAAGTTAAACCTTCCAATTGAATATGTATGTACATTTTATGTTCATGGGTGACTATGGGAGGTTGCAAAGGGATATATTACTTACCGTTTATGATGATTAACATTCATATGCAGGTTGCAATGGTATGTGGTAAGTATATATGCATGAGATGATGAAATGATTATAAATGCATGAAATGATGAAATGATTATGTATGTATGAAATGATGAAATGATATGATATATGCTTGCATGTGTGGCTTGATCACCTAGTCACTAGTCCTTGATTAGGATTGCCATGTTCACGTGCACGTTAAGGGCCCTAAAGTAAAAGATGATATGTGATTAGCTTAGGTGAAAGAGTAGCCTAAACTAATTAAGCGATTAAAGTCTCGAGCATTATGTAAAGTCTTGTGTTAAGCTTAACCCGTGCTAGCTCTTCGGGGCTGGTGCGTACGTGGTCACTTGAGTTGCTCCTTGTGGCATAGTTACGTTTGAGTATTCCGGGTGGAGTAACTAATCACCAATGCGTAAAGGCATAAACGGTTTATTCAGTTGGATTGACTTTGTGATTCCTTAACGACGCCGATGGACCACCTTATGGTTTACCCATCATGTCGGGTGTGAGGACTCCATGTATGGTCTATGACCGCCTACACACAACCCCACATCCCTATGTAAGTGGCATAAGTCACTTAGCCTACGTCTTGGCAAAGAAATAAAGAAAGAAAGATGAAGAAAGAAAGTATAGGCACACTTTAGGACATGTTGAACCTAATGTGTATCTTATGATGTTATGTATGTGTGTGATATTAACCGAAAATGCGGATTTTGTTAATATATGAAATTGGCAAACGTTTTCAAGTTATGTTATCTTACTTAGCTAATTTTATTAGCTAACACTTGTTCTTTGAAAATGTTGTGCCTTCAGGATAATCAAGTTTGAGATAGGCAAGGATTAGCTTGGTGAGACTTGGGTAGACGAATAAAGAAGCTTAGCAAAGACATTAAACGCTTAGAATTCCTTTAGCCTTATGTTTGGCTATTTCATTTATGATTAAAGACTTGTAATAATGTGGCATTCATGTTGGTGCCAAAGCTTGGATTTACTTTTATTGTTTTGATGATGCTAGTAGTAACACCAAATTTTAAAGGTACCATCCGTTACGGATGGGGCAGATTTTGAAAGTGATCCTTTCCGCTTATTTTAAACGCCGTTTGGCAAAGTTTTGAAAAAATCCAAGTTTTTAAACAACGGGTGTTACAGAAATAAAGGCTGCTCTATTAATTTCATTCAATCAATCAAGTCCCCTTTTACAAAATAACCTATTTATAGCCAACATTTGCTATTTCTAGAATAAACAAAAATTACAAAAGAAAACAAATAAAAGGTTGTCACAGAAAACAAGGACCACCACTACTTTTAGACAACCAATAGAAAAAGGGCATGTGAAGCTTCTAGAATTATTCCCTTGGAAATGGTCCCCACAATTGGCACATGCAAACCGTTAGGAAAGGTGTCACATCCACCTGTCCATCTTTATCCATAAACCTTCTAGAACATTCAGATGTGTCCGCTTCTTATTGGATGAAAGTAACTAGATGATAAAGTACTGAAGTGGATCTGGTGGCTTACTACCGGAGCATCTTGACTGGAGCATCTCACTGGAGTGCAACTGAAACATAGCTGGCAAGTTCACTGGTGGATGCTCGCTGAAGTGTAACTGACGGATACTCGCTGAAGTGTCACTGGCATGGACCACTGAAATGACTGCCGAAGCTTGACTTGCTAGCTTCACTGGCAAGTAGTCGCTGAAGCAAAGTTGAACTTCACCAGTAGACATTCGTTGCCACTTGCTTGCTGAAGGATTAGTTGCTGATGGAGCTTGTCGCTGAGGTGTTTAATGAAGCGGGTCGCTGCTCATATTCACTGGAGACTGGTCGCTGAAGTGTTTTGCTTGCTGATCTAAACATTCGTTGGTCATGTGGATTACCGAAATGAAGTCTCTGATGTGCTCATAGGTCGTTGCTGACTGAAGTTGCATCAGTGAGTGTTGTTGCTGACTGAAACCCATTTCTGAAGCCTCGTGACCGGAGCAAGTTACTGGAGCTTTGACTGACGAGTCTTCACTGGAGTTGTTAGCTAAAAGCTTGCTGAAACAAGACTGATAGGTTTCACCGCTGATGGATACTTGCTGAGGAAAGGCTCGCTGATGTAATCTTCTCACTGGAGTGTTGCTGGTTGTTCTGATCACTTGCTGGTCGTATCTGGTGCTGACCAGTTCACTGGTCGTGATCTGAAGCTGTGTCAGCGAGAGTTGTTTCTGATCAAGACTTATTTTGTCACTGGCGGGCAACAAGATCAGCAAGTCTTGACTTATCACTTCAGTACTCGACTTAGTATCCAGCTTAGTAGTTTCTGTTAGAATGATATAGGTTTTCTCATCAGCATGCTTTATTAGACTAACATGTATTTCTAGATCAGTAGACATATATGGATCAGCTTGTGAAGTCGGCACTTGCAACAACAAAGAGGAGTAGCTACTGATTGAGGACATGTGCCGATAAACTATCAAGTTCTTAGAATAGGCGTTTGATGCTTCATAAAGGGTCATAACTAGAAACTGAGTCAGCTCTTGATCTTTAATTAACAAATACTCGAACCAACTTTTTGTGTGGAAATGGCTCGGGGTCATTTCCGCATCACCTTGGCGGCCCATAATCCCGATGATAGTTATGCATTAGTTCTTGCGTTAGTAAGATATTATCAGAAATCTTCCTTCCCGGCACAAATGCTGATTGGTTAATACTAACTACCTCTTTAAGACCATCTTTAATACGATTAGCAAGAATCTTGCTAATACATTTGTACAAAACATTACAGCAAGCAATAGGTCGAAAAATCAGAAATAGAAGAGGGAGTGGTAACCTTGGGAACAAGAGCAATAAGGGTATTATTCCATTCTTTAAGCAACTTACATTTAAGAAAGAAGTCATGGACTGCTTTAGATACATCTTCACCTACAATAGACCATGAATTCTTAAAGAATGCTGAAGTATATCCATCCGGGCCTGGGGCTTTATTTTCACCAATAGAAAAGAGAGCACTTTTTATCTCATCATTAGAAACCGGACGGATCATTTCCAAAGCTGAACTCGAATCCAATCTACTCGTAAAAAGCTCAGGAGAAGGCTGCATATTTGTGCTACCTTCTTGACCCAAAAAATTCTCATAATGTTGAACAAAAGATCGTTGTACATTACTGCCTTCATGAACAACACCATCAACATCTTTAATAATATCAATACGACTTCTATGAATCCTGCATTTAAGAGATTTATGAAAAAAAGAGGTGTTAGCATCACCCGCAGCAAGCCACTCGACCTTAGATTTTTGCTTTAAGAACCGTTCCTCATCCAAAGCAGCTTCTTGAAATTGTTTTAAACACATACTTTCCCTTTCTCTTAGCAAGCTATTCATAGGATCACTATCAATGGCACTTTGGATATCATCCAATTTGCTTCTGAAATCCTTGACACGCTGATGAAGGTTTCCTT
>CM067171.1:122980092-123125092 GCA_034093135.1 Erigeron breviscapus | reverse complement strand
AACACACTCCTTAAAATCCTTCATACCAATACTTGTAGTCGATGAGCCAGCAATACTATCTTCCAGATTGAGCGATGAGTTAAAGTCGCCAAGTATAACCCATGGCTTATCCTTGACAAACACCTTGTGCATACATAAGTTCTTCCAAAGCTCCCGTCTATTCTTATAGTAATTATCAGCATATACAAACGAACAAAATATGGCTTTATTATCAAGTTTATACCTTAATTGAACATGCATAACCTGATCAGTTTGGGAAATCACCATAACATCAACAATATCCGCATCCCAACCTAATATGATACGAGTTCCTTTGCTACAAAGACCACCATTAGACGTCCAATCCCATGATCTAAACACATTTCTACACACATTAAATAGTTGAGAAACATCTACATGTGACTCCAGAATGGCACACACATTTAGATGATTATGCGTTTCATCTTTGGCTGGTTATGAAGAGAAAATTGAGAACTCAAGATATGCTTAGACCTTGGGATATACACTCAGCTTCGAATACTCAGATCGTTTGTTCCTTATGTGGGTTGCAGATGGATTCACATGAGCATTTGTTTTTTGACTGTGCTTATTCTTCGCAGGTTTGGTACGAGATTTGTGTGAAAGCAGGAATTGATCATTCTTCTTCCAATTGGGATGCAATAGTGGCAGATTTAACTCCTATCTCAAAGAAAAAGACGATCGATATTATTGCTATTAAGCTTGTGTTAGCTGCTTCTTCTTACTTTATTTGGCAAGAACGGAATATTAGGCTCTTCAATGATAAAAGGAGGTCGGGGCAGCAACTTGTTGATCTCATTTGGTCTACTGTGCGTATGAAGTTGATGTCGCTCAAGTTTAAGCGAAATGGACGTTCTGAAACAATTGTGAGAAGGTGGAAGTTGCCGAATTCTTTAATTAATCCATTGTAATTGAGTTTAGGGTTCTACTAGTTGTTGCTAGTTTGATTTATTTGTAAGCACATGTGTATGTTATGGATACACTGTGCTAGTACTTGTGATAGCAGTCTGATTTTCAGAGTCTGTAATTGTCGAATTAGCATTCAGCTAATTTCGCCAGAACTTTTATTTGAATTTATAAAGTTAACAAGGGGTGACGGCCTTTTACCGAAAATAATAGACAGGATGTTGTTTACCTTCGTGCTCTTTTACAAGCACAACGCTCACTGCTTCTGAAGATACTGACAAATACAAAAAGAGTATCTCACCTTTTTCTGGTTTCATCAGCAGAGGCGGGGTGGACAAGTATGTTTTTAATGCTTTGAACGCCTCCTCTTGTTTTTCACCCCATTCAAATTTCTTGTTTTTCTTCAACATATCGTAGAATTCTTTTCATCTGTCTAAAGATCTTGATATGAATCTGTTCAGAGCCGCTAATCTTCCAGTTAATCTCTGAATATCTTTAACTTTTGATGGAGATTTCAAATCCATTATAGCCTTTATCTGTTCAGGCTCGCTTCTATTCCTCTTTTGGTTACCAAGTAACCTAGGAGTTTTCCAGCTCCTACTCCAAAGTTGCATTTGATGTGTGAAATCGAGTAATAAAATTTATAAACACGAACTTCCAAAAGACTGACTACAACACACTCACAGGCAGTGAACCTGATCGCATGCAGTATAGTAAATTCGGTAAATCCGAGGTCGATCACAAGGACTATAGTAAGTAATTGTTCAAATAAAGTAATTCAAGTAAAAGGGGGTTTTGTAACCGAATTGTCACTTTGCAAAAAGTAAAAGTAAATAAATTAAATCCGGTATGACCGGGGCAGGATTCGTCGGAAGACGAAAGTAAAAATGATTTTAATGACAATAATATTAAAAGGCATCCATCTTGAATCCGCTTCACAACACGTTCAGATTGCACATAAATGAAGTTCAAATTCACTTAAGTTGATAAGATAATCGTGACAAAATAAAGACACAAACTGGTACCACCAACGTTTGTAAAATCATTTCAATCACCTAATTAATCAGTTCCTTTGTAAAAGCCGGTACCACCAATGCTTAAAACAATTTCCCTAACCAACTAGTTTGTTTGACTATCAAATTACCAATTGTATCTATGTGGAAGCAACGTGGTACCACCAACCGTTATTCATCACGTTGACAAAATAATTCCTTTTATCAAAATGATGTTCACTATCATACCATGAACTAGTGACAATTTATTAAAGATGATTAATTGAAATCACACATATGTTCAACTAGTACCACTAACGAAGAACATACATATCACCAACATCATAAGGATAATTAATAAAGAATTAAATCATCAAGATCTCGACACAACGATAATAGAAATCAACTTTGAATTAATAAAAGTAGTGCAATCCTTACATATTGTTTCACTTCATCAAGATGGATGATAAAGTGATTAGCTACTCATATTGAAATAAGAATAACAAATCAAAATAGAAGAATTCATCGTTACCGAATACAAATAAATGGAAGCAAATAACGAGAATGATCCAATCGTAATGAAGATCTTCAAAGATGATAAATCTGATGAAAAACTGCTTCAAAGGGCTCAAAAAATGGCTGGGAAAGTAAAGGTAGGTTAAAGAATGTTTTTGCAAGCCTTATATAGTTTCCCTAAAAATTACTCCAGAATCGGCCCTAGTTGCGGCGCAACTAGGTTTGACTTGCGTTGACCGTTGACTTTCATTGACTCGAGGCTTGCTGGGAACTGGATGCATTGCGGCGCAATAAACTTAGTTGCGCCGCAACTTATCTTTCTGTTTTCTGGTTGCGGCGCAACAGGTCTCTTTTTCAGTTGACTTTTGTTGACTTTACTCCAAATGCAGCCTCGGGACTCGTACAACTTCTGTAAACACTTCTTTTGCCTCAAAAATGTCGTTTCTTCCAGAAATACACTCAAGTACCTGTTAGTAGCCTGAAACACTAACAAACACACCAAATGTATATGAAAACGACTCACAAATCATGAAAAAGTGACTAAATACATAGTACTAGTTAATAATAAAAAAAACCCTTTTTTCTCTCTACCCTAATGGCGATCGATCTTCCCTTTCCCATGGCTTGCTTTTCGATCTGCCCTAGCTGATCTTGTAAATGTGTCCCTCTCATTGATTCTCGAATCAATTGATGTGCATGTTTGAGGTTCTCTAGGTTTTTTCGATTGGAAGTCACTCGTTATTTGTATTTGTTTTTCCTGATCGGTTACCTTGTTTGGATCGCGGCTACCCCTGTGTAGTTTAGCTAGATCATTGAACTTGTTAACAGATTAAGGGTACAGATTTACGTGTTAGGGTTTCTTTAGGGTTTTAGGGTTTTCTTTTCTCCCTGTTCGTTGCTTTGTTGGTGTCTAGGGTTTCTTGGCTACGTGTTTTATTTTGTTTGCATGGTTTACTTGTATGAAGAGAGATAGTGCCTTTGATTTAAATGCTCTTGAAGATCGTTTTAGAAGATTAAGAGAAGGAACTGCTGATATGGGTAAGAATGCTAATAACTCAATAGGAAAAATAAAAATGGCAGCCCGAAAAAGAATGGAAGCCCTAATTCGGGGGGAAAGAAGACAGGTTCGACAATTCCACCTAATGTGGAAAGAAATAGTACATCTGATGATACAATTGGTATTAACAACAAAAGTGATAAAACCTGATGCGTAAATCATGCGACAACGACAGCGGAAGACTATTTTTGGTATTTTCTGGATTTTATATGAAATAAACAATAAACAAGATAATAAAATTAAAATGATAGATAAAGAATCCACCACCAAGACTCGTAAAGGCTAAGCCACCGGAATCGAGGATAAAGGAAACACTCCGCCCCACCACTATAATCGATAAAGGTCTAGCCACCACGATCACAGATAAAGGAAACCGAAGATTTTAAAGACCTCACCACAATATTTGATAAAGAACAAGTCACCACAAATATTGATAAAGGGGTCACTTCTAACCACCAAGATCAAAGATCTCTAAAGGTAAAAGAAGATTTTTGTAAGAAATAGAGGCTGCTCTATTAATTTCATTCAACATCAACTGTCCTTACAATGAGAAATACAACCTCTATTTATAGCCACATGCTATTTTCTAGGAATTAATGACATAATAAAATAATACATAAAAGCTGTAAAATATGCTAAGCCACTAATTTATTTTGACCAATAGAAAATGGACAGCGTGGGGTTTCTAGGAACATTCTTCTGCAAGTGGTCCCACAATACCGTTAGAAATGTCATCGTCACACGCGCCTTCCTTTACAGCTGTCATTCTTCTTTATTGGGCCCACAAACGACTTCAGTGGAAACTTTATTATCTGGAAACTGGAGACAAAATCTGGACTTCCACTGGAGGGCCATCAGTGTTGGTCACTGGAGTATTCATCTGGAGCAGTCATCTGGAGCTGGTCATCTGGAGTGCTTCACTGGAGTACTTCACTAGTGGACTACCAGAGTTGGTCACTGGAGTATTCATCTGGAGCAGTCATCTGGAGCTGGTCATCTGGAGTGCTTCACTGGAGTACTTCACTAGTGGACTACCAGAGTTGGTCACTGGAGTATTCATCTGGAGCAGTCATCTGGAGCTGGTCATCTGGAGTGCTTCACTGGAGTACTTCACTAGTGGACTACCAGAGTTGGTCACTGGAGATCACTGGAGAATCTTTCCACTGGAGAAGTGTTATTACTGGTGACTGGACCGGTTCAGAAAAGATTGTCTGAAATGGGCCACTGCTGGCAGAATCAACATGGCTTGTTCAGATGGCATTATCAGTTCAGCTTCCTTCAGTTCAGCTAGCTTCTTCAGTTCGCTGGCTTCCTCCAGTTCAGTGAACCTGGACATTTCCGTATCATTCTCCTCCTCTGAAAAGGGACTTGTCCTCAAGTCCTCGAGGTACTTATCCTCCAGATAAGGCATCAGATCTCCTACATTAAAAGTACTTGAAACTGCCATATCTCCAGGTAACTCAACCTTATAAGCATTATCGCCATATCTCTCCAGAATTTTGAACGGACCTTCTGCTCTGGGCATCAGTTTACTCTTCCTTTTTGCTGGAAACCTTTCTTTTCTTAGATGCACCCACACAAGATCACCTGGTGCAAAACTGGATTGCTTTCTATTCTTGTTTGCTCTGGCCTTGTAACTGGCATTTGCTTTCTCTATTATGGCCTTCACTTCTTCATGAATTTTCTTGATTTCTCTCGCTCTGGCTTCAGCTTCAATACTGGCTTTTGGTTCAATCGAAAATGGAATTAAATCAATGGGAGTCAGTGGATTGACACCATAACAGACTTCAAATGGGGATTTACTGGTAGAATAGTTAGGAGCTCTGTTGAAAGCAAACTCAGCATGAGCAAGCTTCAGATCCCAATCCTTCAGTGTCTTCTTCACCAGTGTTCTTAACAACATACCAATTGTTCTGTTCGTAACTTCAGTCTGTCCATCAGTCTGAGGATGGTGAGACGTACTGAACATCAATCTGGTGCCCATCAATCTCCATAGAGTCTTCCAGAAATAACTCAGAAACTTCACATCTCGATCTGACACAATTGTCTTGGGGATTCCATGCAATCTGACAATCTCCTTAAAGAACAGATTTGCTACCGCTGAAGCATCATTGGTTGTGTTACAAGCAATAAAATGCGCCATTTTTGAAAATCGATCAACAACCACCATAATTGAATCTTTTCCCCTATGGGTTCTGGGCAGTGCAACAATAAAATCCATACTGAGATCCTCCCAAGGTTGGTTTGGAACTGGAAGAGGAGTGTATAATCCTTTGTGAAAAGTTGTCTTTGCCTGGTGACAAGTTGGACAACGACTGATAATATTCTGGACGTCCTTCAGTAGACTTGGCCAGTAGAAATGTTCAGTCAAGATCTCTCCAGTCTTGTTGATTCCAAAATAACCAGCTAGACCTCCTCCATGTGCTTTTCTTATCAGTAAATCTCTAATCGAACCTCTGGGAATGCACAACTTTCCATTCTTAAATAAGAAACCATCTTGTACAGTAAATGGTCCCTTCTGATTAGCTTCAGTGAGTTTTTCAGAAAAATCTGGGTCTGCAGCATATAACTCCTTTATAAATGAAAACCCAAGCACTCTTGCTTCTAAAATAGATAACAATGAGTATCTTCGTGACAAAGCATCAGCAACAACATTACAAACTCCAGCTTTATGTTTTGAAACAAATGAATAAGATTGTAAGAATTCTACCCATTTGGCATGTCTGGCATTAAGCTTGTGTTGACCATTTATAAACTTCAGTGCTTCGTGATCAGAGAATAAGACAAACTGCTTTGGCTTAAGATAATGTGACCAGTGAGTGATAGCACGAATAATGGCATAAAATTCTTTATCATAAGTGCTGTACTTCAGTTTAGATCCATTCAGCTTCTCACTGAAGTATGCAACTGGTCTCCCTGCTTGCACTAAAACTGCACCAATACCTACCCCACTTGCATCACATTCTAGCTCAAATAACATATCAAAATCTGGTAAGGATAAGACTGGAGCTGAACTGAGCTTCTCCTTCAGTGCTTCAAATGCCAGTTGGGCTGAATTCGGCCAATTGAACACACCTTTCTTCAGACAGTCAGTAATTGGAGCCACAACTGTAGAGAAATTCTTGATAAATCTTCTGTAGAAAGATGCCAGTCCATGAAAACTCCTAACTTCAGTGCTTCGTGATCAGAGAATAAGACAAACTGCTTTGGCTTAAGATAATGTGACCAGTGAGTGATAGCACGAATAATGGCATAAAATTCTTTATCATAAGTGCTGTACTTCAGTTTAGATCCATTCAGCTTCTCACTGAAGTATGCAACTGGTCTCCCTGCTTGCACTAAAACTGCACCAATACCTACCCCACTTGCATCACATTCTAGCTCAAATAACATATCAAAATCTGGTAAGGATAAGACTGGAGCTGAACTGAGCTTCTCCTGGAACCAGGTCAATCTGGTGTTCAATTCCTCTTACTGGTGGCAAACCTTCAGGTAGGTCTTCTGGGAAAACGTCAGAGAATTCCTTCAGTAAAGTCTTCAGGAGACTGGGGACACCAGTGAACTCCTTCTCTCCAGATTTTTCAACGACCAGTAACATCATAACTGGATAGCCTCCAGTTAACTCTTCTTCAACTTTAGTTTGGACCAGGTCTTGATTTTACTTTTGCCCTTGTAATCCCTTTTAGATTTCATGTTATCATACCATGATGAAGCATATTTCTTAAGTTTAATAATGGCAACCTTGAAACTTTTTCTATCATCATAACCTTTTATTTCCATTATTCTGTCCATCACCTGGACCCATTCAAAATACTCTTCTGGGTTAGAAGACCCATTAAAATCTGGTCGATCTATCTTAATATCCCTAGTATCATCACCCTTATGCCTCCTACGCCTTTCTCTAGGATGTGGTTCATCAGAATCACTAGAGTTTCTAGGTGTACTATCAGATCTTTCGCTAGGACCGTGAGATTCAGAATCTCTTTCACTAGTAACAATATTTTCTCGATTAAATCGTAAACCACCATCTTCTAACATATGGACTATTTTACCAAGAGCTTCTTGTAGATCTTCTATTTGCCTATCTCTTCTAACATTATGAGCTTCTTCTAAGGTCATATCTCGTCTATATGCCATTTATAACCAACAAACAATAGATCTATATCAGCAACAACTAGATCTAAACAATCAACAATCAGATCCCGAAAAAAAAACTCAGATCTAAACAAACAATCAGATCCCAAAAAAAACTAGATCTAAACAATCAACAATCAGATCCCGAAAAAAAAACTCAGATCTAAACAACAACAATCAGATCCCGAAAAAAAAACTCAGATCTAAACAATCAACAATCAGATCCCGAAAAAAAAACTCAGATCTAAACAATCAACAATCAGATCCCGAAAAAAAAACTCAGATCTAAACAATCAACAATCAGATCCCGAAAAAAAAACTCAGATCTAAACAATCAACAATCAGATCCCGAAAAAAAAACTCAGATCTAAACAATCAACAATCAGATCCCGAAAAAAAAACTCAGATCTAAACAACAACAATCAGATCCCGAAAAAAAAACTAGATCTAAACAATCAACAATCAGATCCCGAAAAAAAAACTCAGATCTAAACAACAACAATCAGATCCCGAAAAAAAAACTCAGATCTAAACAACAACAATCAGATCACGAAAAAAAACTAGATCTAAACAATCAACAATCAGATCCCGAAAAAAAAACTCAGATCTAAACAACAACAATCAGATCCCGAAAAAAAAACTCAGATCTAAACAATCAACAATCAGATCCCGAAAAAAAAACTCAGATCTAAACAACAACAATCAGATCCCGAAAAAAAAACTCAGATCTAAACAACAACAATCAGATCCCGAAAAAAAAACTAGATCTAAACAATCAACAATCAGATCCCGAAAAAAAAACTCAGATCTAAACAACAACAATCAGATCCCGAAAAAAAAACTCAGATCTAAACAATCAACAATCAGATCCCGAAAAAAAAACTCAGATCTAAACAACAACAATCAGATCCCGAAAAAAAAACTCAGATCTAAACAATCAACAATCAGATCCCGAAAAAAAAACTCAGATCTAAACAACAACAATCAGATCCCGAAAAAAAAACTCAGATCTAAACAATCAACAATCAGATCCCGAAAAAAAAACTCAGATCTAAACAATCAACAATCAGATCCCGAAAAAAAAACTCAGATCTAAACAATCAACAATCAGATCCCGAAAAAAAAACTCAGATCTAAACAATCAACAATCAGATCCCGAAAAAAAAACTCAGATCTAAACAATCAACAATCAGATCCCGAAAAAAAAACTCAGATCTAAACAACAACAATCAGATCCCGAAAAAAAAACTAGATCTAAACAATCAACAATCAGATCCCGAAAAAAAAACTCAGATCTAAACAACAACAATCAGATCCCGAAAAAAAAACTCAGATCTAAACAACAACAATCAGATCCCGAAAAAAAAACTCAGATCTAAACAACAACAATCAGATCCAAATCAAAAACTAGATCTAAACAATCAACAATCAGATCCCGAAAAAACAAACTCAGATCTAAACAAATCATCTTCTTCTTCATCGTACACTGGTTCACCTTCTTCAGTGTCGACATCTGGCAAACATTCAATCTCTTGGGCAGTCAAGGCTCTTTGATTAGGACACTGGACCTGGAAGTGACCAAAGCCATGACACTTAAAACATTTCCTTCCAACTGGTTCTTTTGATCCTCCAGTTTCCTTTTCTTTGCCTCTGAAGGATTTCTGAACAGCTTCAGTAAATCTGGGAACTGGTTGACTGGTAACTGGTTGACTTGCACTGGCAGGAACCTTACTGAATGACTTGTACAAAACCTTCTTCTTCAGTTGTCTTTCAATCTGGATAGCCATCTTGCATGCACCTTCATATGTCCAGATAGGCTGCAACTCAATCTTCTCAGTAATGGTAGCATTCAACCCACCAAGGAATCTGGCGATAGTATGCTCTTCAGTTTCATTCACACCAGTTCTGGTCTTCAGATGCTCAAACTCTCTAATGTACTCCACAACCTCCTTGGCTCCTTGCTTCAGATTGTTCATCAGTAAATACTGATCTTGCTTGTACGACTGGGGAACAAACCTCTTCTGCATGACCTCCTTTAGTTTGGACCAGGTCTTGATTTTACTTTTGCCCTTGTAATCCCTTTCAGATTTCATGTTATCATACCATGATGAAGCATATTTCTTAAGTTTAATAATGGCAACCTTGAAACTTTTTCTATCATCATAACCTTTTATTTCCATTATTCTGTCCATCACCTGGACCCATTCAAAATACTCTTCTGGGTTAGAAGACCCATTAAAATCTGGTCGATCTATCTTAATATCCCTAGTATCATCACCCTTATGCCTCCTACGCCTTTCTCTAGGATGTGGTTCATCAGAATCACTAGAGTTTCTAGGTGTACTATCAGATCTTTCGCTAGGACCGTGAGATTCAGAATCTCTTTCACTAGTAACAATATTTTCTCGATTAAATCGTAAACCACCATCTTCTAACATATGGACTATTTTACCAAGAGCTTCTTGTAGATCTTCTATTTGCCTATCTCTTCTAACATTATGAGCTTCTTCTAAGGTCATATCTCGTCTATATGCCATTTATAACCAACAAACAATAGATCTATATCAGCAACAACTAGATCTAAACAATCAACAATCAGATCCCGAAAAACAAACTCAGATCTAAACAAACAATACCCCAACGGACAAAAAGATTAAGAAACCTTTTTCAAAACCTGGCTCTGATACCAAATTTGATGCGTAAATCACGCGACAACGACAGCGGAAGACTATTTTTGGTATTTTCTGGATTTTATATGAAATAAACAACAAACAAGATAATAAAATTAAAATGATAGATAAAGAATCCACCACCAAGACTCGTAAAGGCTAAGCCACCGGAATCGAGGATAAAGGAAACACTCCGCCCCACCACTATAATCGATAAAGGTCTAGCCACCACGATCACAGATAAAGGAAACCGAAGATTTTAAAGACCTCACCACAATATTTGATAAAGAACAAGTCACCACAAATATTGATAAAGGGGTCACTTCTAACCACCAAGATCAAAGATCTCTAAAGGTAAAAGAAGATTTTTGTAAGAAATAGAGGCTGCTCTATTAATTTCATTCAACATCAACTGTCCTTACAATGAGAAATACAACCTCTATTTATAGCCACATGCTATTTTCTAGGAATTAATGACATAATAAAATAATACATAAAAGCTGTAAAATATGCTAAGCCACTAATTTATTTTGACCAATAGAAAATGGACAGCGTGGGGTTTCTAGGAACATTCCTCTGCAAGTGGTCCCACAATACCGTTAGAAATGTCATCGTCACACGCGCCTTCCTTTACAGCTGTCATTCTTCTTTATTGGGCCCACAAACGACTTCAGTGGAAACTTTATTATCTGGAAACTGGAGACAAAATCTGGACTTTCACTGGAGGGCCATCAGTGTTGGTCACTGGAGTATTCATCTGGAGCAGTCATCTGGAGCTGGTCATCTGGAGTGCTTCACTGGAGTACTTCACTAGTGGACTACCAGAGTTGGTCACTGGAGAATCTTGCCACTGGAGAAGTGTTATTACTGGTGACTGGACCGGTTCAGAAAAGACTTGTCTGAAATGGGCCACTGCTGGCAGAATCAACATGGCTTGTTCAGATGGCATTATCAGTTCAGCTTCCTTCAGTTCAGCTAGCTTCTTCAGTTCGCTGGCTTCCTCCAGTTCAGTGAACCTGGACATTTCCGTATCAAAACCAAAGGTGGTAGTTATCCTACCGATCAAACTCCTATTGGTGCTGATCACAATAAAGCTGGTGCAACTGCTGCCCCTAAGTCGACTGAAACTGACGCTACTGCAAGTTCAGCTAATGATGTTGGTGGTGACAAGACTAGTAGCCCAACCCTCCTTTCTCCATCTAAAGCAGAGGCTTTTGCTGCTGCTTTTGAATGCAGTAATGATGGTGACAAGAATCTCGATGAACCTGTGCATGGATCGGATGATAAAACATGGATATCCATCGACCATGCCACCGTTTCCTAAACCAGTTAATACGACTTCTGATGCTGAAAAAATGAAAACTGGGATAGATGATAATGGTGATAAGGGGCCTCAGAATCAAACTTCTCAAACTCCTGGTATGAACTCTTATGCTGCAAAACTTAAAGTTGGGTCGATTAAAGAAGTTGTCAATTTCAGGAAGCTTGAGAATTTGGAAAAACGTGATGGTATTGATGTGGTTCTCCCTCGTGAGTCTGTTCGAATTATTCAAGATAAGTTCTCGAATACTTTGTTTGGGTATTTCTTGGGGGATAGATTAGCTTTTCCTGTTGTCGAATATTTTGTTAAAATGAACTAGAAGAAATTTGGATTGGAGAAAGATTATGATGAATGCAAATGGGTTTTTCTTTTTCAAATTCGCTGAGAAGAAAGGGATGTTAGCTGTCATTGAAGGAGGACCTTGGGTTATTCGCAATATGCCCATATTCCTAAATATCTGGTCGCCAACGTCGCAACTGAAGAAAGAGGATATTAAAGAAGTGTTAGTATGGATTAAAATCCATGATGTACCGATTGCTGCATACACAGATGACGGCCTCAGCATGCTTGCAACAAAGCTAGGTAATCCTAAACTGCTTGATACATATACTAACTTTATGTGTACAGGAGCATGGGGTAGAAGTAGCTATGCTAGAATGCTTGTTGAAATATCTGTTGATAATGAATTTAAGAATGAATTGACTTTGCCAATTCCTTCAATGGATGGGGATGAATATATTAAGGAAACAATGCGTGTGGAATATGAATGGAGACCACCTAGGTGTTCTTATTGCTGTGTGTTTGGGCATAATTCTAATGTGTCTTAGACATGTTTCCTCACCTAAGGAAACTGTTAAGGTCCAAAAGGTGAATCCTAAAGTGGATAGTGATGGATTTCAAACTGTGAAAGGAAGGAAGAAGGCTGCTAAACAAGGTTTCTCAATGGGTAAGCAAAAACAGAAGCCTACTTTTATCTATAGACCTGTTGTTAATGCTAAAGAAAATAATGGTGGGGCTAGCACGTCCAATATAGCTACAAAAAACTCGTATGATTTATTGAATGACTATGGGGATGGTGCGAATGAGCCTTTATATGAGCTTGCCCAGCCTAATGGGTATGAAGGGAATAAAATAGGAAGTCGATCTAATGATGATGAATCTGATGATGAAGAGGTTGAGGATATTTTTGATGAATCGGATGATTTCATTAAAGCGAATAGTAAACCAAATAAAGTTTCTGAGGGGGCAAGCACTCCCGGTTCAATGGGTCTTAATGGGTAGTATCGCTTCTGGAATATTAAGGGGTTGAACCGCCCTCTGAAACAATATGAAGTTTGTTGATGATTTCCCGGCTGCAAACGCCCTGTTTGAGCCATATAGAGTGTCCGATCATTCGCCATGTATTTTAAAACTTCCATCCATTGCAAGAACTCGACCTAATCCTTTGAAGTTTGCGAATTTCATTGTGCATAATCCGGGTTTCAAGGAGGCAGTGAAGCGTGATTGGGATATGGAAGTGCAAGGCCATTACATGTTTCGGGTGGTGAAGAAACTCAAAACACTTAAAAAACCGATGCGCAAACTATTACAGAAACAAGGTAACTTGCATAATAATGTTGATAGATTGAGAAAGGAGCTGGATGAAATTCAAAAATCCATTGATATCAATCCTATGGATGTGCAACTTCGCCAAATTGAAGCTACGTGTCTTAAAAACTTTAAGGAAGCACAGTTGGACGAAGAGAGATTTCTGAAGCAAAAATCAAAAGTGGAGTGGTTGGATGTTGGTGATGCTAACTCCTTTTTCCACAAATCTTTGAAATGCAAAAATCACAGGTCAAGGATTGAAGTAATAAAAGATGCAGCTGGGAAAGTTCATGAAGGAGGGGATGCACAGATTGCTTTAGTTAATTACTACATTAATTTTCTTGGTGCGAGTACACCAACCTTGCAAACCCCCTCACCTGACTTGTTCTCAAAAACTTTGGACCATGAACGAGCTACTTCAATGATACGTAATGTAACAGATGATGAAATAAAGCTGGCTATGTTTTCTATTGGGGAGAATAAAGCTCCAGGTCCGGATGGGTATACATCTGTGTTTTTCAAGAGTGCATGGGATTAGAATAATGGGCAATATGAAGTTTGTAGATGATTTCCCGGCTGCAAACGCCCTGTTTGAGCCATATAGAGTATCCGATCATTCGCCATGTATTTTAAAACTTCCATCCATTGCAAGAACTCGACCTAATCCTTTGAAGTTTGCGAATTTCATTGTGCATAATCCGGGTTTCAAGGAGGCAGTGAAGCGTGATTGGGATATGGAAGTGCAAGGCCACTATGTTTCGGGTGGTAAAGAAACTCAAAACACTTAAAAAACCGATGCGCAAACTATTGCAGAAACAAGGTAACTTGCATAATAATGTTGATAGATTGAGAAGGAGCTGGATGAAATTCAAAAGTCCATTGATATCAATCCTATGGATGTGCAACTTCGCCAAATTGAAGCTACGTGTCTTAAAAACTTTAAGGAAGCACAGTTGGACGAAGAGAGATTTCTGAAGCAAAAATCAAAAGTGGAGTGGTTGGATGTTGGTGATGCTAACTCCTTTTTCCACAAATCTTTGAAATGCAAAAATCACAGGTCAAGGATTGAAGTAATAAAAGATGCAGCTGGGAAAGTTCATGAAGGAGGGGATGCACAGATTGCTTTAGTTAATTACTACATTAATTTTCTTGGTGCGAGTACACCAACCTTGCAAACCCCCTCACCTGACTTGTTCTCAAAAACTTTGGACCATGAACGAGCTACTTCAATGATACGTAATGTAACAGATGATGAAATAAAGCTGGCTATGTTTTCTATTGGGGAGAATAAAGCTCCAGGTCCGGATGGGTATACTTCGGCTGTTTTTTAAGAGTGCAGGGATTAGTAGGGCATGAAGTTTGTAGATGATTTCCCGGCTGCAAACGCCCTGTTTGAGCCATATAGAGTATCCGATCATTCGCCATGTATTTTAAAACTTCCATCCATTGCAAGAACTCGACCTAATCCTTTGAAGTTTGCGAATTTCATTGTGCATAATCCGGGTTTCAAGGAGGCAGTGAAGCGTGATTGGGATATGGAAGTGCAAGGCCATTACATGTTTCGGGTGGTGAAGAAACTCAAAACACTTAAAAAACCGATGCGCAAACTATTGCAGAAACAAGGTAACTTGCATAATAATGTTGATAGATTGAGAAAGGAGCTGGATGAAATTCAAAAATCCATTGATATCAATCCTATGGATGTGCAACTTCGCCAAATTGAAGCTACGTGTCTTAAAAACTTTAAGGAAGCACAGTTGGACGAAGAGAGATTTCTGAAGCAAAAATCAAAAGTGGAGTGGTTGGATGTTGGTGATGCTAACTCAGCTTTTTTCCACAAATCTTTGAAATGGAAAAATCACAGGTCAAGGATTGAAGTAATAAAAGATGCAGCTGGGAAAGTTCATGAAGGAGGGGATGCACAGATTGCTTTAGTTAATTACTACATTAATTTTCTTGGTGCGAGTACACCAACCTTGCAAACCCCCTCACCTGACTTGTTCTCAAAAACTTTGGACCATGAACGAGCTACTTCAATGATACGTAATGTAACAGATGATGAAATAAAGCTGGCTATGTTTTCTATTGGGGAGAATAAAGCTCCAGGTCCGGATGGGTATACATCTGTGTTTTTCAAGAGTGCATGGGATGTAGTAGGGCATGAAGTTTGTATGGCAGTTCATGATTTTTTTTGGGAATGGAAAACTACTCCAACAAATAAACCACACCATCATTGCCTTAATTCCAAAGGTTACCACTCCTTCCTGTATTACTGATTATAGGCCTATATCATGTTGCAATACTATCTATAAGTGTATCAGTAAGATTATAACGAACAGGATAAAGGAAGGGTTGCATGAAATTGTTAGCATTAATCAATCAGCATTTGTGCCGGGAAGAAGAATATCAGATAATATCTTGTTAACTCAGGAACTTATGCATAACTATCATAGGTGTAGTGGTCCGCCTAGATGTGCATTCAAGATAGACATTCAAAAAGCCTATGATACGGTAGACTGGCATTTCTTAGAGTTGACATTGAAGGGATTTGAATTTCACCCAACGATGATCAAATGGATTATGACTTGTGTATCCACGACATCTTTCTCGTTATGCATTAATGGGAACTTGCATAGATATTTTAAAGGAAAGCGAGGATTGAGACAGGGTGATCCTATGTCACCTTACCTGTTCACTTTGGTGATGGAAGTACTAACGCTTATTTTGAATAATTCTGTTTCAAATGCTTCTAATTTCAGGTTCCATAATAGATGTGAAAAGTTACAAATCACGAATTTATGCTTTGCTGATGACTTGTTTATCTTCTCTCGGGGTGAAACTAGATCAGCAAAAGTCATCATGGAGTCTCTTAATCTTTTTCGAGACATGTCTGGCCTAGTGGCAAGTTTGACAAAGAGCACGGCTTTTTTCTGTAATGTCCCTGATCATGTTAAATATGCTATTCTTGCTATCATGCCATTTGAAGAAGGAAGTCTACCGGTAAGATATCTTGGAGTCCCTCTAATCTCAACTCGTTTATTATATAAGGATTGTAAGATTTTGGTGGAAAAATTAGAGAAGCGGATTACGGATTGGCGAAATAAATCCTTATCTTTTGCTGGGCGACTTCAATTGATTAACTCTGTGCTATCATCTTTACATGTATATTGGGCATCAGTGTTTATTCTCCCAAAACGTATTATAAAAGAATTGGAAAGCAAAATGAGGGGTTTTCTATGGAATCAAGGTGATTATGTTAAAGGCAAAGCCAAAGTGTCATGGAAAGCTATTTGTCTTCCAAAATCAGAAGGAGGACTTGGTATTAGACGGATCGCAGAGGTGAAACAAAGCTTTAATGGTCACACATGTTTGGAGCCTACTTAACCATAGGGAATCCTTATGGGTTAAATGGATCCATGCGTATAAAATTAAAGAGAGAAACTTTTGGGATCTACCGAGTCAAGTGAATTGTAGCTGGAGTTGGAGGAAACTTTTACTCATTCGTAGTCAAATCAGGCATCATATTTGGACTAGAATTGGTAATGGATAGAACACCTCTGTTTGGTATGACAAATGGGCAGATTTATGTCCTATTCGCAGCTATATAACTCCTCGTGAGGTTAGTCGTGCTGGTTTTAATCTTGGGGAATCTGTTGCTGACCTTCTTGATGGGGGGAACTGGAAATGGCCGGTTGCTTGGTTAGATTTATTTCCGATATTAATTGACCTGCCCAACATCCACCTCTCACCGAATACTCGTGATACATTATTTTGGAAGTCGTCTGATGGGAAAGAGCTAAATTTCTCTTCCTTGGCTGTTTGGGATACCATTCGATCCAAGCAAGATGTGGTTGCGTGGCACAGAGTTGTTTGGTTTTCGCAAATGATACCGCGTCATGCTTTTCTTATGTGGTTGCTGGTTCGACGCAAATTGAAAACTCAAGACATTATTATGCAATGGAAGGGTGGAGGAAACATGAACTACAATCTTGTTTGCTGCCTTCTTTGCAAACAAGGACCGGATTCTCATAACCACTTATTTTTTGAGTGTATGTTTTCATCACAGGTTTGGCTACGGGTTAGACATTTGGCTCAAATGCATCAAGTTGATTCGAGATGGGATGATATATATTCCTGGCTGATTCCACGAGCTAAGTCTAATTCGGCTAGAAGTGTGATTGGGAAATTACTTGTAGCTGCTTCTGCATACTTTATATGGCAAGAAAGAAATCAGAGGTTGTTTTCTAACAAATCTCGAAATCCTGATCAGATTCAAGACTTGATTGCCTCTACAGTTCGGTTAAAACTTGTTACTTTGAGATTTAAGAACACAGCTCAAGTTGATCGCTTTGTACAAGCGTGGAATTTGCCCCGTCAGATGGTTGTCTTCGATCAAATCCGGCGCTAGGAGGCTTTAGTTTTTATATTTTTTGTTATTCACTTCATATTAGGTTATACTTGTAACTTATATGTAGTGTGGTTAGCTTGATTGCTAGTATAGCTTTGATGCATAAATCACGCGATAAACGACAGCGGAAGACTATTTTGGTATTTTCTGGATTTTATATGAAACAAACAACAAAACAAGACAACAAAATAAAAGGATAGATAAAAGAATCCACCACCAAGATTCGTAAAGGCTAAGCCACCGGAATCCAGGATAAAGGAAACACTCCAACCCACCACTATGTTTGATAAAGGTCTAGCCACCACAAACACAGATAAAGGAATCAAAGATTTAAAGACCTCACCACTATAATTGATAAAGAACGAGTCACCACAATTATAGATAAAGGGTCACTTCAAACCACCAAGAACTTAGATCTATAAAGGTAAATGAAGATTTTGTAAGAAATAGAGGCTACTCTATTAATTTAATTCAACATCCAAAAACTATCTTACAATGAGAAATAAAGCCTCTATTTATAGCCACATGCTATTTTCTAGAAAAAGAAAATACAATAATAAAATAAATAAAAAGCTGTCATGTGCTAAGCCACTAATTGTTTTGGCCAATAGGAAATGGACAGAGTGGGTTTCTAGAAACATTCCCCTGCAAGTGGTCCCACAATACCGTTAGAAATATCGTTGTCACACGTGCCTTCCTTATCCCTGTCAACAACTGTCATTCTTCTTTATTGGGTCCACAAACATGGGACTTCTGTGGGGACTTTATTGATTGGAAACTGGAAACAAAAATCTGGACTTCCACTGGAGACAAAATCTGGAGCATTCATCTGGAGACTAGACTGGAGCTGGTCACTGGAGTGCTTCAGTGGATATCTTTACTGGCGAATTACCACTGTTGGTTACTGGAGAATCTTGCCACTGGAGAAGTGTTACTACTGGTGGCTGGACTGGTTCAATAAAGACTTGTCTGAAATGGGCCACTACTGGCAGAATCAACATGGCTTGTTCAGATGGCATTATCAGTTCAGTTTTCTTCAGTTCAGTTAGCTTCTTCAGTTCGCTGGGTTTCTCCAGTTCAGTGAACCTCGATATTTCTGCATCAAGCTTGTATGTTGTTAGCGAGTTTCACATATGCATGGCATGTCATGTGTATGAATGAGTATGGTACTTCAGCCATACTACTTGTTTTGTAATGATTTTGGTGATGGTATAAAATTCACAGGGAATATCCCATTAACCAAAAAAAAAAGTGACTAAATACATTGTGGGAAATGGGTATAAAATACGACATATCACTGGATTTAACTTCATATTGTATCGATCTAGTATATCAAAGGCAACTTCAAGATCCTTTAGATGATCTTCAGCCTTCTTCTATTTCACCACCAATCATCGATGTATACCTTCATTGTATCCCCCAGTTGATCTTTGAACATCATGTTGACCAACTGCTGATATGTCACACCTGCATTTTTTAGTCCAAATGGCATAGCAATATAACAATATATACCTTTCGGAGTCATAAAAGCCGTTGCTTCTTGATCTTCAGGTTCCATTTGTATTTGCTGAAATCCTGAGGATGCATCCATGAATGTCAGCATCTCATGACCTGCTGTTGCATCCACCATTGCGTCTATGTGTGGTAGCGGGAAAGGATCTTTAGGACAGGCTTTGTTAAGATCTGTAAAATCTACACAACCCTCCATTTCCCGTTTTCTTTTGTACGACCACCACATTTGCTAGCCATTTGGGAATTTCACTTTCCCTAATCATCTTCGCTTTTAGAAGTCTTTCAACATCCTCTTGTATTATCGCATTTCTTTCGGGAGCAAACTTTCTTCTTTTTTGTTGAATAGGCCTGAAACTTTTATCAATTCCCAATTTATGAGTTATAACATCTTTAGAGATACCTGTCATGTCTTCTTGTTTCCAAGCAAAAGTAGCCTTCCTTCTGCTCAAAAATCCTATTAGATCCTTTTCAAGATCCTCAGGTATCTTCTTTCCAATGAACACCTTGATGTCAGGATCTTCAATAGATAACGATACTTCCTTCACATCTTGGTCTTCCAACTCCTTGACATCAAAGATGTTCTTCTTTGATTGCTATGCTTCTGTAGACTTTGTAGTGGGTTTTATTGACGCCATATAGCATTCCTTGGCATCTTGTTGATCTCCTTTGATCTTCACAACCCCCCATGGAGTAGGGATCTTGACGCATTGATGATAGGTTGAAGGGAACAACTTTCATCTCATGGATCCACGACCTACCTAAAATAAAATTGTAACCACGCAACGAATCAATTACACAAAATTTTTGCATTGAATTTACCCCCTCGACGTAAACTGGCAGCTTGATCTCGCCATAGGTGTTTTTTGTTTCGCCACTAAAGCCAACTAGAATGGTGGATTTTCTCCACTGCTCTCTGTTGCACTGCTCTTGTATAAGGTTTGTTCTTGCTAGGTCGAAACACTGGAGTTTCTGCCCTACGGTTTGGACGATCATATGATGTAGATCCTTCCATTCGTTTCCTTATCAATTCGTCTTCTTCAAGTCTGATAAACCTCATAACACGATTTCTGGCCTCATCTAGTGATCTGCATGGTGTCATAACAAGATCCTGATAAAACAGGGAATTCTTGCTCAGCCCCATCTTTAAGGCTTGAACTGCAGTAGTCATGTCTAATTTCGGGATTTCTAACGATTCTTTTGTAAACCTGTGAAGATATTCTTTTAAAGATTCATTAGTTCCCTGGGTGACTTGGTAAAGATCACCCGTTATTTTCTCGAAAACCATACTACATGAAAACTGTAAATTAAATTGACTAACAAGTTGAGCAAAAGACAATATGGACCAGTCGGTAAATTGAGTAGCCACTTCAAGGCTGCTCCTGATAGAGTAACCCCAAACCCTTTGCAAAAACATGCTTCTTTCAAATCGGATGGAATCGGTACCGTTTCCATTTTCTCCAAATATTGAGCCACGTGTTCCTGCGGGTCAGTTGTTCCATCATATATCTTCATATGAGGTGCTGAAAACTTCTTTGGAATCTCCACATTGGCTATCAAAGGTGCGAATCTTGAGATTTGATACGAAGATGGATCTGCTTCAAAATTAGTTCCTTGATTTTCTGCAACTCTCTCGCCATGTACGCGTTCACTGTATTATCCTGCATTTGGTTAGCAAAATTTTCATGATTTAAGGAAGAGGGAGCATAACTTGGAGCCCCAGACGATGATGGTGGGATTGGTTCTTTGTCTTTCGAATTATTTCCGCCTTGAAAGAAGGAACCAGATCCTGATATTGGGGGAGTAGAGAACGTATAACCCATTGACTGTGTCTCCGGCGCTCCCATTCCGCTGAAATTGAGATTCATGCTCTTTAGAGGAGGGTTTTCTGGTCTGCCAGAGTCTTGATTTCTAGTTTCTTGACTCCTAGTTTCCTGACTCCTGCTCTCTAATATTTTCGATTCCAGACTTTGGAATCTAGACAAGTTGTCTTTTTGTGCATCCTTTTATTTGTTCTTGAAGAACCCTGAACATGGAAAAACATCTGTGTTAGCACTAGATCCAGAATATTCAGATCTTACCAGTGAATCCAAGGATGGATCTGGATATGGTCGTGGTGCTTGAGGCATCGGGAGATTTGTATCATATCCTGTTGATGTTTCTTCGATATTTTTCCCAGTGTTTAGAGGGCGGTTATTATTAATCTTTGGAGGTTTATTAATCAGATTCTTCAGAGTTACGGAGCCAGAAGCAGAAGAGGTATTTTGAGAAGTAGACATTTTTTGATGATGTGAAATTAATAAGAGAAAGTTTTGAAATTGAATTTTCTTTAGAATAAAAACACCTTTTGCCACACGGTGGGTGCCAAATTGTTTTGGACAAAAATTACCTAAGATAATTTTATGAAAGGATTCAAGATAATTTTCTGACCAAAGATTTGTAAGTGAGGTCAGGTGTTTATGATCTTAAAATAAAATAAGATATTTGCTAATAAAAATAATGCGAATAAGGATTTTAAATAGAAAAGCTTTATAAATATCTTTAAGACAGAATTTTAATGATAAAGGAGAAAAAATTATGAAGATAAGGATAATAAAAAGTAAGAACAAATAAAGGAAATGCGAGAATATAAACGACACCAGAATTTTGTTGACGGGGAAAAACCCTTGATCCTATTATGGAATCTTAGGTAAAAAAACCCCGGGAGGAAACAATCGTTCCTACCTGTGTTCTTTTATTATTATTGGTTTAAGATTACAATACAAAGATTAAAGGCGTTTTGATCGAATAACTAAGTGATAATCGTAAGTAGAATGAGAAAGCAGTGAATAAGTGTGTGTGAAAGAAAAAAAGATAGTTTATCTCATTGGTTAAAGCTTTATGCATTGCCGTCCCTCCCTCTAGAACTAGCGATTGCTTACTTCTGATCCATTAGCAACACACCTGATCGCGGCCATTTTATGGTTTAGCTAGATCGCTGGTAGGTTTCTAACGGATTTAGGGTTTTCGATTTGCTTTGCTTCCTAGGGTTAGGGTTTCGGTTCTCTTGGTTTGTTGCTTGTGTGGCTGATCTGGATTACTTGTTGTTCTACTTGTTTGATGATTGATTTCGAGAGAGGTGTATGACGGATTCATATGATAATTCTGATATTCATAGTTTTCGTGCAAAGTTAGATATTTTGAAGAAATCGTTTGAAAATCCTGCCCATAATACCGATATGAAAAAGAATAAAAAACACAAGAATGGGTCTCCATCGACAAGCAAAGCTACTGGTGGTGGTGGGAATCAAAGTACTGGTCCTCCATCGCCAAACAAAACTCCAGTAGTTAATAGTCCTGATGGAAAGATGAATGTTGGTTCTGATTCGCGTAAGGATGATGAGAAACCATCGGGTGGTGGCGTTGATTCCACCATGGAAACTTCTGATGGTGATACCCATATAGCCACGAGTGGGGTTTATACTGATCCTACTATGCATGAAGAAACAAAGAAGGATGAACAGGTTTTGCAAACACCATTGGAGGGTCTCCAAGATGATGGTAGGAAGAATGGTGAAGAGGTGCACGACACTGGGGCTGCAAAAGAAGTGAATACTACTAGCTCTTATGCTGCGAAACTGAAGGCTGGCTCCATTAAAAAAGTGGTTAACTTTAGGAAAATTGAAAATATGGTAGAAAAAGAAGGTGTTGATGTAGTACTACCAAAGGAATCTGTCCGACAAGTGCAAGACAGATTTGCGAATACTTTGTTTGGTTACTTTCTTGGCGATAGAATTGCATACCCGGTGGTTGATTATTTTGTCAAAATGAATTGGAAGAAGTTTGGTTTGCAAAAAGTAATGATGAATGCAAATGGTTTCTTTTTCTTCAAATTCGCGGATAAGAATGGTATGCAGAATGCACTTGAAGGAGGACCATGGACAATTCGAGGTATGCCGTTGTTTTTAAAGGTTTGGTCCCCAAATGTGAAGCTACAAAAAGAAGAAATAAAGGAGGTGGCAGTATGGATCAAAATCCATAATGTCCCGATTGCAGCTTACTCAGACGATGGTTTAAGCATGCTTGCTTCTAGGCTTGGTAATCCGAAACAACTTGATGCTTATACAAGTGCCATGTGTACTGAGTCGTGGGGCCATGGTAGTTATGCAAGAGCACTTATAAAAATTTTGGCAAATTCTGATTTTAAGGATGAATTATCTATTGAAATTCCTGATATGGATGGTGATGGCTATACGAAGGAATTCATGAAAGTTGAGTATGAATGGAAACCTCCTAGATGCTCATTATGTTGTGTTTATGGACATATAGATGATCAATGTGCAAAAGCTGTTAAAAAGCAACCTAAAGCTGGGAAGGAGGTGGACAGTGATGGATTTCAGCTAGTTGGCAAAAAGAAAGGTGCAAGGCAAGGATTTCCGGTCCAAAAACAGAAACCTAAGTTCGAATATCGACCCGTGGTGAAACCAAAAACGAGTACTGATCAAGCAAGCACCTCAAAAGGGCCGATTCCCACCAAAAATACTTATGATGTGCTGAATGATTATGGAGATGGTTGTACAGAACCGGTTATGGTTGAAACAACGGAGGAGGAAAGAAGGGAATTGGAGAAGCAAAAGAAGCTGAATGAACACTTTGATGTTGACTCGGATGATGAGGAAGACGAGATAATAATTGAGGATATAACATCGAAGCCAGTCATTGTTGAGAAAATAACCACGGAGGGGGCAAGCACTCCCGTACAAAATGTGGTTAATGGGTAGCATAGCCTCCTGGAACATAAGGGGTTTGAACCGACCCCTGAAACAAAAGGAGGTTCGTCATGTGATCCATGATAATTATTTAAATATATGTGCTATTATGGAGTCTCATGTAGATGTTAGTCGTCTGGTTGATATTTGTAAGAAGATTTGTAGAACATGGAATTGGGCGTCAAATGGTGGTGTCTGTACGAAGGGAACACGTATCATTTTAGGATGGAATACGGATGTGGTAGACCTTATGGTGCTTTCTCAATCTTATCAGGTAATGCATACACAAGTAATTTTCAAGCAGGAACAAAAAGTTTTATTTTGCTCATTTGTTTATGCACATAATTACTACAAAGAGAGAAGAGCGTTATGGGCTGGTTTGTGTAAGCATAAGACTTTTGTCGGGGACCAACCATGGGTTATTATGGGTGACTTTAACTCTTCTTTGAACTTGGAAGACAGCTCGGCAGGTTCATCAAACATCAATACTGGTATGCAGGATTTCAAAGAATGTGTTGAAGAGATTGAAGTTATGGACATTAACAGTTCTGGTATGCATTACACATGGAGTCAGAAACCTAAACGCGGCACAGGTCTTCTTAAGAAGATTGATCGTGTTATGGGCAACATGAAATTTATTGATGATTTCTCCGCTGCGTGTGCATTATTTCAGCCTTATAGAATATCGGATCACTCTCCGTGTGTGTTAAAATTACCATCTATTTCAAGAGCTAAGCCAAAACCGTTTAAATTTCCAAACTTTCTCATTCATAAGGATGGTTTTCTTGAGGCTGTGAAAAAGGAATGGGAGACTGAAATGGCTGGACATTTTATGTTTCGGGTCACGCAAAAATTAAAAGCAATCAAGAGACCCATGCGTAAAATGCTTCAAAACATGGGAAATCTGCATGCTCGTGTTGATATGCTACGCGCAAAATTAGATGCTGCCCAAATATCCATTGATCATGATCCTACTGATCTGCTCTTACGTGAACATGAAGTTGTTTGCCTCAAAGACTTTCATCAAGCTCGGTTAGATGAAGAAAGGTTCCTTAAACAGAAGGCGAAGATTGAATGGTTAGAGGCTGGGGATGCAAATTCGGCATTCTTTCATAGATCCCTGAAGTGTAAAAATCATAGAAGCAGAATTGAAGTCATAAAGGATATGAATGGAGTGCTTCATGAGGGAGGAGATGCTCCGCTAGCATTAGTTAATCATTACAAAAATTTCCTTGGCATGGAGGATACAAATTCGCTTGCTATCCCTTATGATATCTTCCAAAAAACTTTGAGTCAAAGTCGTGCGAATTCTATGGTGAGATCTATTTCGGATGATGAAATTCGCATAGCCATGTTTGATATTGGAGAAGACAAAGCACCGGGACCGGATGGTTACACGTCAGCGTTTTTCAAAGGTGCCTGGGACGTGATTGGATCAGAGATATGTTTGGCGATTCATGAGTTCTTTAGAAATGGTAAGCTGCTTCAGCAAATTAACCATACCATTATCGCTCTGATTCCTAAAGTGACAACCCCTTCTAATATTAATGATTATCGCCCTATCTCGTGCTGTAATACTCTTTATAAATGTATTAGCAAAATTATTACAAACAGGATAAAGGAAGGGTTACACGAACTGGTGAGTGTTAATCAATCGGCATTCGTTCCTGGGCGTCGAATTTCAGATAACATATTGTTGACACAGGAACTTATGCACAATTATCATAGAGATTTGGGTCCCCCTCGGTGTGCTTTTAAGATAGATATTCAAAAGGCGTATGATACAGTGGATTGGAATTTCTTACAAGCTTTGCTGATTGGGTTCGGATTTCACCAAAGGATGATCAGATGGATTATGACATGTGTTACTACAACCTCATTCTCATTATCAATTAATGGTAACTTGCATGGATACTTCAAAGGTAAGAAAGGGCTCCGACAAGGTGACCCCATGTCTCCGTACTTGTTCACATTGGTAATGGAAGTGTTAACGCTTATGTTGGACAAGAATGTGTTGCTTGCATCTCAGTTTAGGTTTCATAATAAGTGTGATAGACAGCGTATCACCAATTTATGCTTTGCAGATGACTTATTTATCTTTTCAAGAGGTGAGGCGAGATCTGCTAAGGTAATAATGGATTCTTTAAATGAGTTTAGTAACATGTCTGGGTTAAAGCCTAGTTTGCCTAAGAGTACTGTTTACTTTTGCAATGTTCCTAATCGTTTGAAGCAATCTATTTTGAATATTATGCCTTTTGAGGAAGGAAGTCTGCCTGTTAAATACCTTGGAGTTCCACTTGTATCGTCCAGATTGGCATATAAAGACTGTAAGGTACTGGTTGAACGTATGGAAAAAAGGGTGACAGACTGGAGGAATAAGTCACTGTCTTTTGCAGGTAGGCTTCAATTGATTCGATCTGTCCTTGCATCCCTACACATTTATTGGGCATCTGTTTTTATTCTCCCGCAGCGAATTATAGATGAACTTGAAAGTAAAATGCGAGATTTTCTTTGGTGTCAAGGAGAATATGTTAGAGGGAAAGCCAAAGTCTCGTGGGATTTTATTTGTAGGCCAAAAAATGAGGGTGGTTTAGGGATAAGAAGAATTTCAGATGTTAATAAAGCGTTGATGACCACTCACATCTGGAGCATTCTCGATCATAGAGAGTCCTTATGGGTGAAATGGATACACTCGTATAGACTCTCTAATCGTAGCTTTTGGGACGTCCCAATTCCCTCCAACTGCAGCTGGGGATGGCGTAAATTATTACAGCTTCGAGAGCAGGTACGTCCCTATATTTGGTCGAAAATAGGTAATGGGAAGAACACTATGGTCTGGTTTGATAAATGGGATGAAAACTGCCCTATTCGAAATTTAGTATCTAACCGGGATATTAGGAATGCGGGATTTTCATTACATATTAAAGTGAGTGACCTTGTGATGGATGGAAATTGGAAATGGCCTGATGAATGGCTGGATTTATACCCTTCATTAAACGGTTTACCTCCTATTATCATAAGGCCGTATATTCCTGATTCTCTATATTGGAAAGATAAAGATGGCAATGAGGTGGAGTTCTCGTCGTAGCAGTATGGAACACATTAAGGCAGCATCATCAGCAGGTTCCATGGGGGAATGGGGTCTGGTTCAAGCAAATGGTGCCGAGACACTCTTTTATTCTGTGGTTAATTTTTCTTCGAAGGCTTAATACTCAAGACAGAATGATGAAGTGGAGTGCTGGAGGAAACATGAATCTCAACCTGGTTTGCTGTCCGTTATGCAAACAAGGACCGGATTGCCATAACCATTTGTTTTTTGATTGTTCTTATTCTTCTCAGGTTTGGCATACAGTTCGGCATTTAGCTTACATGCAAAACATTCAAGAAAAATGGGATGATGTAGCTGAATGGATGATTCAAAAGGGGAAGTCGAATTCAGCAAGAACGGTAATTGGTAAATTATTAGTTGCTGCTACGGCTTACTTCATATGGCAAGAGCGAAACATGAGACTCCAATCCAATAAATCAAGACCTGTGGAGAAGATTTCGGATATCATAGCCACTACAGTTCGGTTAAAGCTTGTAACAATGCGGTTCAAGAATACAAAGCTTGCTAATCGTATGGTAGAAGATTGGAATCTGCCTAGGCATTTGGTGATCTAAGACCAAGGATGGATTGACTAGTGATGTATTTCTTTTATTCACTTTGTTTTTTCATGTAAAATAGGGTGGCTTTGTTTTCTTTTGTTGATGGATTTATAGTGTTGGTAGGCTAGTTTGTCTACGTATTTGGGGCATGTCCTAAATACGAACTAGTATGGTACTCGATCATACTACTTGCTTTGTAATGTTTTTGGTGGATGGAATACAATTTACAGGGGTATACCCATTAACCAAAAAAAAGTGTGTGTGCGAGTACAAGTGATTGTAGATTGTGTGCCTAATTCGATCAAAAGCACTGTATTTATAAGTAAAGACTAGTAACTAATATTCCGAAATATCTGGGATCTTCCGTGTAGCATTCTTCAACGTGCTTAGACTGATTAAGTGAACGTTGAGTCCCTTTTGACGCGTAAATCGTCCATTCAGTTCCGATTTCCATGGATGACTTAGTAAAGAACACGTTTAATTTTCCTTGATAAGCTGAACAATTCTTTAAACGTGTTTGCATTCCAATTCTAGCCGTTGGAGCATCTTCAATATCTTGATTTCAGGATCCTGCAAACTGTGAACACATGTTCGAAAATAACAAAGTAATTGCAAGCATTGTTAAATATCTTTGATCGGGATCCTAGATGTAAAATCCGACCCCAAACAATAACCTTGTTAACTTTTAGCTATATTATGTTATTAGATAGACATTATGCAATAAAATATTAATTATTTTTAAATTGGGTTAAAGTGTAAATTGGTGATGGAAAACCAAAAAGTGTAAATTAATTTAGACATGTGTTGATTTAATTAATTTTGAGAAATTAAGAGTTGTGATTGGTCAATTGAAGTTAGATCGTTGTCTTTTAGTATATATGAAACGGTACCCGCGCGTTGCGGCGGCGGTGGAGGTGGCGGGTGGTGATGTAATGGCGGCGGCAGCGGTGGTGGTGGTGACGGGTGGTGGTGGAGAGCGGCGGTGGCAGCATGGCGGTGGAGATTGGTGGTGGTGGTGGCGATGGCGATGTAATTTGACTTTGATAAAATGTTAAGATTAAGATTGATATGTTCATAAAAAGTTAAAAACAAAACTATATACCAAAACAATTGGGCTTGGTAGTTGTCGCAATCAGGCCAAACATTAATATGAGGACATTTGAATTCTAGGAATAAGAAGCCCAACATAAAATAAAAAAAAAGAAACACTCCTCTCAAATAAGTCAATACTGTTATGGGTGAAATTCTGAGCACCAATATCCTGAAGTACCAAGATCCTTACGTGTTAAGATCTTGACATTGATAATGTTCCAGCAACATACTGAATATTTTACTAACGGTATAATATGCTTATTATTATTATTATTTCCACATGAGTTACTTGTGCAGATTTTGGAATATTCGCTATTATTTGGATATTTAGCTATGAAGAATATCTCTAACGGTGTAAATCATATTTAACACATGAGTTTATTCATCAACAAGCAAAGAAGATTTGGTCTTGCTACATATTCGGACTTCTAGTTGATTTCAACATGAGGAGAAAAGACTTAACGTTCACTTGGCCAGTCAAGGATACTCTCCAACGTTTCAATATGAAGACCCGGAAGATCCCGGATATCTCGCATAATTAGTTAGCCATTTAGTCTATATAAATGAACAAGGTTGATCGATATAGGACACATGGCAACACGCTATTTCACCAACTTACTTATATTCACACTCACACAATTCTCTGCTCTCTCATCTTTTTCTCATACACTTAGCATAAATCGATCAACTAAGTTCCATCATTGTAATCATTTAAACAATAATTAATAAGAGAACAAAGGCAGAGACGATTGCTTCCTCCCGGGGTTTTATGCTGGCAATCCAAAAGGATTAAGAGCTTTTCCTCGATAACAAATCTCTGTGTTCTTGTTCCATATTCTTTACTTTTATCTTGATTTTATTTTACTTTCTATATTAATTTGCATTATCTCTTGTTCTTTATATAATTTTACCGTATTTACATCTAATATTTACAAATATCTTTGCTCACCAAACCCTTGTTTAGTTGACATAAATCTCTTACGAGTCTTTTATTTTTAACGCATTTTTGAAACTCATTATTTTACAAGCCCTTAACCTCACGAACGAAAGTATGGTTACATAATTGATTTAAGTCTTAAAGGTTGATTATCTTAAGTAAATTTTGACCAAAACAATTTGGCGCCCACCGTGGGGCAAAAGGTGCTTTCGATCGATTAAAATTTTCAATTTTTATCAAGAAAACTAATTTTCCGAAATTAATTCCGAAAATGTCGACTCAACCAACTAACTCCTCGAAAACTACTCCTGCTGTTTCTTCTTCTGTTGTGACTCATGTTGCAGGAAGCAATTTGAATAGGAGGACTAGGAACAACACGGTTCGAATCCAGAATCAAAGCAAGGACAAGGGACCTGCTGACCAGAATGCAGATTTCAACGCTACTGGAAATATCCCTATGGGAAACTCATCCCAATTCTATATGGGATCTGGCCAAAGAGAGCGAGCTAGCTTTTATGATGCTAATGGCAACCCAGATCCATATAACATTGGACCTAAGGTTACTGCTCAAAATAATAATCAGAATAATATTCCTGACTTATTTACTATATTGCAGAACCTTACCAACAAGATTGAAGAAAATCAGCATTATAATCAAGCCCAGTTCAAGATCTTGGAGTCCAGAATCTCAGAAGATAGACCATCAATCACTCCAAGAAATCTCTTTTCAACCCAGGACCATCTGCAGCCCCTGGATCTGTACAACCAAGCATGCCATTCCCAAGTGCAACAACTAATTTTGGGAGCAATATGCCACAAAATACTAACATTGCTGGGACATCTACATCCATGGGTGCAGGTCTACATAACTCTAATAATTTTACTAGTTCCTTTGGTTTTTCTAACTCATCGTAGGGTCAAATGCCAAATGATTTCATCGCAAGAGAATTTCAAAAGCTGAAGGTTATGATCTCTACTGTTCCTGGATTTTGCAACCCAATCCAGAAGTCAATCCTGCATCCTATCTTATCAACAGATATGGTGATAGGATCGCTAATGTAGAGATCCCAAAGAAGTTTCAAGTTCCAAATATGAAACCATATGATGGGACTACAGATCCTCAGGAGCATATAGCGTTCTATTTGGAGAAGATGGAGACAATTCCAATTCCTTCCAACCTTAAAGAAGCCTGCTGTTATGGGTGAAATTTCAGGTACCAATATCTTGGAAGCTTAAGATCTTGACATACTAAGATCTTGACATCGATAGATATTCTGATGACTTATTGATATATTACTAACGTTACAAAATACTTGTTATTATTATTTCCACATGAGTTATGTGTGCAGATTCCAGAATAATCGATATAAAGCTATGGAAAATATCTCCAACGGTATAGAAAGGAATTCACACATGGGATTAATCATCAACACGCAAAGAAGACTTGGTCTTGCAATATAATCGGACTTCTAGTTGAATTCAGCACGAGGAGAAAGACTTCAACGTTCATCTGACTAGTCAAGATACACTCCAACGTCTCAATATCGAAGGCCTGGAAGATCCCTACTATTTCGGATAGTTAGTTAGCTACTAGGTCTATATAAACGAATGAGGTTGATCGATATAGGACATTCTATTCTCTCTAGTAACATCTCTGATCACTTGTATTCACACATACTTTTCATTTCTTTCACTTAGCAATAATCGATCAACTTAGTTCCACCATAGTAATTTCAACAATAATTAATAAGATAACTAAGGCAGGGACGATTGTTTCCTCCTGGGGTTTTTATGCCGGCAATCCACAAGGATTAAGGGCTTTTCCTCGTCAACAAATATCGGTGTTCTTGTTCCTTAATCTTTACTTTTATCTTATCTTTATTAGATCTTTACTATAATTCGTATTATCTATTGTTCTTAGCATTATTTCGTTCATCATTTACGATTATATTTGTCCTTTTAATTCCTTGTTTAGTCGACATAAATCTTTTACAAATCCTTTATTTAATACGCATCTTTGAAACTCATTATTTATAAGCCCTTAACCTCACGAACGAAAGTTTGGTTACATAATTGATATAAGTCTTCAAGGTTGATTATCTTAGTTAATTTTTGACCAAAACACTGCTTATGTAGGAGCTTTGGATCTACACTTTCAGGATCAACCTTGAAATGGCTGCAGAGTTTGCCTCCTCTATCTATTAACTCTTTTGCAGATTTAACTAATTTATTTTTCAGTCAATTTTCTTGTAGTAGAACTTTTGAGAAATTGACGGATGATCTTTATAAGGTCACCCAAAAACCTAACGAATCCCTTAGAGATTTTATGACCAGGTTTACTAAATAATCATTGAACATCCCGAAGCTAGATATGATGACTGCCATCCAAGCTTTGCAGAGAGGTCTAAAACTCGGATCTGAATTCTGAAAGATCTCATAATGACGCCATGCAGGAACCTAGATGAAGCCAAGGCAGAGCTGCAAGATTTATAAGGCTTGAAGAAAACGAATTAACCTCTTCAAAACTAGACGCCTTATCATATGACCGTCCAAACCGAAAAGCAGAAACTCCAGTCTTCGAACCCAGAAATAAACCTTATGCCAGACATGTTGATCATCAAATAAATGCAGTTGAGGAAGATGATGGAATCGAGTCAGGCCCTTTCTTCCTATTGTTTTTCAGTGGACACACCAGGTGTTATCATGGCGCTTAGAGATCTTGGAGATAAAGAGAGATGGCCACAGAAGAAGAATGATTCTTATTTCAAAAAGAAAGATCCTAGCTAGTGGTGCGCCTATCATGGAGATTTTGGCCATTTGACTGAAGACTGCAAGATGTTGAGAAGGGAGATATCTACTCTCCTAAGTAAAGGATATCTCACAGAACTTCTTGGAAAGAAGAAGGCTAAGGATGTTGAAGGCATGGATTTCTCAAAACCAAGGGAAGCTCAGAAAGCTGATTCTCCACCTCCAAATGCAAGAGTAATTAACACAATTACTGGAGGATCAGAAGTATGTGGAACTACCTACTCAGCAGCAAAAAGAAATGCAAAACAAAGCAAATCAGAAAAAGGAGAAAAAAGTGTGAAGAAAACTTCAATCTCAGATTCAGACTTCGTATCTTTTGAAGAAGAGGACTTTGATGACATAATGGAGCCTCATCATGACGGTTTACTCGTTAATTTATTTATTGCTAAACATTATGTGCGCAGAATCTTGATTGATAATGGAAGCTCAGTAAGCATCATAAAGCTGGAGACACTGAAGAGGATGGATATTTCAGAAGAAGACATTGCCGGCAAATCAACAGCTTTGATCGGATTCAGCGGTGAAACAAAATACAATGTAGGAGAGATTAAGCTGCCAGTATATGTTGGAGGGATGAATTCAATGCAGAAATTTTGTGTTGTCGATTCTCTCCCAGGATGCAACATTATCTTGGGTAGACCTTGGATCCATGAAATGAAGGTGGTGCCATCAACTTATCATCAATGTGTCAAATTGCCAACACCTTGGGGAGTAGTGACCGTGAAGGGAGACCAACAAGAGGCTAAAGAATGCTACACTTCTACCATGAACTCGGCTGCAAAGCCAACTTCACAATAGCAATTACAAAAAGAAGTCTTTGATGTGACCGAACCAGAGGAGCAAGATGTTAAAGAAGTTTGTCTGGTTCCTGAAGATCCAAACATCAGAGTACTGGTGGGAAAAAAGATCTCAGAAGAATTGGAAGTTAAACTTGCTAACTTCCTAAAAGATAGGATGAAGACTTTCGCTTGGAAACAGGAAGATATGACAGGAATTTCTAAAGATGTTATCACCCATAAACTTGGGATAGATAAGAGCTTCAAGCCAATCCAACAAAAGAGAAGGAAATTCGCTCCTGAAAGAAATGCAATTATTCAAGAAGATGTGGAGCGATTATTAAAAGCAAAAATGATAAGGGAAGTCAAATTTCCTGAATGGCTAGCAAATGTGGTAGTAGTCCAAAAGAAGAATGGAAAATGGAGAGTCTGTGTGGACTTCACAGATCTTAACAAAGCCTGTCCAAAAGATCCCTTTCCACTACCACACATCGTTGCTATGGTAGATGCAACTTCTGGCCATGAGATGCTCACATTCATGGATGCTTCTTCTGGATTTCAGCAAATTCAGATGGAGCCTAAAGATCAAGAAGCCACACTTTCATGACTCCAACAGGTATTTATTGTTATATTGCAATGCCATTTTGATGTGGAAATGTCCAGATTCACTGAACTGGCTGACACCAGTGAACTAGAGAAGTCAACTGAACTGAAGGAAACTGAACTGATAATGCCATCTGAACAAGCCATGTTGATTCTGCCAGTAGTGGCCCATTTCAGATAAGTCTTTACTGAACCAGTCCAGTCGCCAGTAGTAACACTTCTCCAGTGGAAAGAGTCTCCAGTGACAACCAGCAGTGATCCACCAGTGAAGATATCCACTGAAGCACTCCAGTGACCAGCTCCAGTGTAGTCTCCAGAAGGATGCTCCTGATCTAAGTCTCCAGTGATAGCTCCAGATTATGTCACCAGTTTCAAGTAATAAAGTTAATTTCACTCGCATGATTGTGTGGGACCAATAAGGCGTGTGTGCGTGGCAGCTTTTTGGTGGATAAGGAGGGGAGCGTGCATCAACATTCATTTCCTAACGGTATTGTGGGACCACTTGCAGGGGAATGTTTCTAGAAGCCTACTCTGTCCATTTCCTATTGGTTAATAAATTAGTGGTTGTCTTTTGCCCATGACAGCCTTTTATTTTGTTTATTTTATTGTATTTCGTTAATTCCTAGGAAATAGCATGTGTGACTATAAATAGGGGCTTATTTTCTCATTGTAATTCAGTTTTTGATGTTGAATGAAATTAATAGAGCAACCTCTATTTCTTATCTAAAATCTTCATTTACCTTTATGGATCTTTGATCTTGGTGGTTTGGAGTGATCCCTTTATCTATATTTGTGGTGGTTCGTCCTTTATCAAATATAGTGGTGAGATCTTAAATCTTCGATTCCTTTATCTGTGTTTGTGGTGGCTAGACCTTTATCAAACATAGTGGTGGGTTGGAGTGTTTCCTTTATCCTAGATTCCGGTGGCCTGTCCTTTACGAATCTTGGTGGTGGATTCTTTTATCTATCATTTTATTTTATTATCTTGTTTTGTTGTTTGTTTCATATAAACCAGAAAATACCAAAAATAGTCTTCCGCTGTCATTTGTCGCGTGATTTACACATCAAATTTGGTATCAGAGCCAGGTTTGAAAAAGGTTTTTTAATCTTTTTATCCTTGGGTTTTGTTTGTTTGTTGGGTCAGATTCAAAAGGGTTGTTCTAATCTTTTGATCTGTTGGAGTTTTTGTTTAGATCTGTTATTGTTAGTGTTGTTTGTTGAATATAAATGGCTTTTAGAAGAAATATGACATTAGAAGAAGCTCATAATGCTAGGAGGGATAGACAAATAGAAGATCTACAAGAAGCACTTGGTAGAGTTGTTCATATGTTATAAGATGGTGGTTTAAGGTTTAATAGAGACCATGTTGTTGCTAGTGAAAGAGATTCTGAATCTCAAGGTCCTAGTGAAAGATCTGATAGTACACCCAGAAACTCTAGTGATTCTGATGACCCACATCCTAGAGAAAGACGAAGGGACATAAGGGTGATGATACTAGAGACATTAAGATAGATCCACCAGATTTCAATGGGTCTTCTAACCCAAAAGAATATTTTGAATGGGTTCAGGTTATGGATATGATTATGGAAATAAAAGGTTATGATGATAAAAAAAAGTTTTAAGGTTGTCATTATTAAGCTTAAAAAGTATGCTTCATCTTGGTATGACAATATGAAATCTGAAAGGGAGTATAAGGGTAAGAGTAAAGTCAAGACCTGGTCCAAATTGAAAGAAGTTATGCAGAAAAGATTTGTTCCTCAGTCGTACAAGCAAGATCAGTATCTTCTGATGAATAATCTGAAGCAAGGTACTAAAGAGGTTGTGGAGTATATTAGAGAATTCGAGCAACTGAAGACTCGAACTGGTGTGAAAGAAACTGAAGAACATACTATCGCCAGATTCCTTGGTGGGTTGAATGCTGCCATTACTGAGAAGATAGAACTGCAGCCCATCTGGACTTATGAAGGTGCTTGCAAACTGGCCCTCCAGATTGAAAAGCAACTGAAGAAGAAGGTCCAGTACAAACCTTTCACTAAGGTTACTTCCAGTTCCAGTCAACCAGTTACCAGGCCCAGTGAAACTGTTCAGAAATCTTTCAGAGGAAAGGAGAAAGAAACTGGAGGATCAAAAGAGCCAGTTGGAATAAAATGCTTCAAGTGTCATGGTTTTGGTCACTTCCATGCGCAGTGTCCCAACCAGCGAGCACTAACTGCCAAAGAGATTGAAAGCTTACCAGATGTTGATACTGAAGAAGGTGAACCAGTGTATGATGAAGATGAAAGTGAAGAGGCATATGTAGGTGCAGATGTTGGAGAAATGCTGGTCGTAAGAAGAGTGATGCATGCTGATGAAGTTGTAACTGATACTGCCCAGCGAGAGAACATTTTTCACTCCAGATGTACTGTTAAAGGCAAGGTGTGTAATCTGATCATTGATGGTGGAAGTTGTGCTAATGCTGCTTCAACTTATATGGTAGAGAAACTGGAACTGAAGCAAAGGTATTTTTATTAGCAAAGGTGGAAGTTGTGCTAATCTGATCATTGAAGTTGAGCGTACTGAAGCAAAGGTGTTCACTGGAGTCCCCAGTCTCCTGAAGTCTCTACTGAAGGAATTCACTGATGTTTTCCCAGAAGACCTACCTGAAGGTTTGCCGCCAGTAAGAGGAATTGAACACTAGATTGACCTGGTTCCAGGTTCAGTTCTTCCAAACAAAGCTGCTTATAGATGTTCACCTACTGAAGCAAAGGAGTTACAAAGGCAGGTAGATGAGTTGGTTTCTAAAGGTTATGTGAGAGCAAGTATGAGTCCTTGTTCAGTTCCAGCTCTCCTGGTCCCAAAGAAAGATGGTTCAATGAGAATGTGTGTTGATAGCAGAGCCATAAATAATATAACTATTAAGTATAGATATCCCATTCCCAGATTGGATGATATGCTTGATGAATTACATGGCTCCAGTGTGTTTTCAAAATTTGATCTCAGAAGTGGCTATCATGTGACTATAAATAGGGGCTTATTTTCTCATTGTAATTCAGTTTTTGATGTTGAATGAAATTAATAGAGCAGCCTCTATTTCTTATCTAAAATCTTCATTTACCTTTATGGATCTTTGATCTTGGTGGTTTGGAGTGATCCCTTTATCTATATTTGTGGTGGTTCGTCCTTTATCAAATATAGTGGTGAGATCTTAAATCTTCGTTTCCTTTATCTGTGTTTGTGGTGGCTAGACCTTTATCAAACATAGTGGTGGGTTGGAGTGTTTCCTTTATCCTAGATTCCGGTGGCCCGTCCTTTACGAATCTTGGTGGTGGATTCTTTTATCTATCATTTTATTTTATTGTCTTGTTTTGTTGTTTGTTTCATATAAACCAGAAAATACCAAAAATAGTCTTCCGCTGTCGTTTGTCGCGTGATTTACGCATCACATTTGGTCTTAAAAATGCAGGTGCGACGTACCAGAGGCTTGTCAATATGATGTTCAAAGACCAACTGGGGGATACTATGGAAGTATACATAGACGATATGGTGGTCAAATCTAAGAGGCTGAAGATCATCTTAAAGATCTTGAAGTAGCATTCAACATGTTTATTCACAGGTTCAACATTTAATGAACTCTTAAACGATGTCTCACCCAAATTCTGTTGTTGCGATGTAGTTTCGTTTGTCTTGGGAAATACCATCTCTTCAACAATTGGAGGAGGTTGATTAGGAGATACAAAACATTCAGCACCATCATTAATCCCCCCCCTCCTCCGCCATAGGAGGTGTTGCACTTCCCATACCAGAAATATCTTTAGCATGAAACGCCCCACTGCTAGGAGTTTGACCAGTGGTATGAAAACCACCACCTAGCTTCCCATCATCCTTATCCACCTGAACATCATATTATTGTTGGTAAAACCAGGAGTTTGGCCAGTGGTATTAGAACCACCACCTGGATTTTCAGCAGCTTTGGACGAATTGGACGAAGAATCACCATCTTTGTTAATATCCGAATTAGGGTTTCCCCCTTTTTGAGGACTTCCACCCTTCTTCTTCTTCTTTCCAGACATTGAATCCTGTCTAATCTTATTGAATCGTTCCTCAAGAGCTTTCAAATCGAATGGACTATCCCTCTTCATACACGTAAAACCACCATGCAGCAATCAAGAAGACAAATCGGCAATTAAAGTAACTAAATAACGAACAGCAAATAGAAAAACCCTAAAACCCTACTTGAAAACCCTAAAAACGAAATAACAAAACCCTTAACTGTTTAACAAGTTCGTGGAGATCTAGCTAAACTACACGAAGGTAGCCGCGATCATGAACAAGGTAAACAATCAGGATGATGATTAGTCGAATTAGGGTTTTTAAATGGCAATCTGAAAGAAAAGAAAAGAACCCTAAAATCATTAACCCTAACCTAAAAACAGCAAATAATCGTGATTAGATCACCAAAAAGAGATACGATAATCACAAAAACCCACCATAATCAGATAGATTTAACGATTAAAGGGAGAAGAAAAGAGAACAGGGACGATCGCCATTAGCCATAGGGAGAGGGAGAAAAAGGGTTTTTCTTTATCTTTTTTAAAAATCTTCTTTACCTTTATGGATCTTTGATCTTGGTGGTTTGAAGTGGTCCCTTTATCAGTAATCTTGGTGACTTTGCCTTTATAGATTATTGTGGTGAGACCTTAAATCTTCATTACTTTTATCTGTGTTTGTTGTAACTCAGCCTTTATCAAATATAGTGGTGGTTTTGGAGTGTTTCTTGTATTTGATTCTGGTGGTTCAGTCCTTTACGAGTCAAGTATTAGATTCTTATCTATCCTTGTTTATTTTATCTTTCTGTTCTTATTTCAGTCCATTCTCACTGTTTTATTGTTGCTGTACTATTCATTCTTATAGTCAGCTTGGGTATGTTTCATCATAAAATCCAGAAAATCTTCTCAAAATTAGTTTTTATATTCCGCTGTGCTTGTGTTTTGTGAGTTGACTCAGCCTAACCCTGAGTATTTCACATCAGTTTGTCACAAACAAATGCTTTATGAGTTCGTAAGTTATGCCACAATTCCCTTCTATGGACATAATAATTATGGGCATAGACGAAAGAAACAAAACATTGCTTTTTTATTTAACTTTAAGACAACTTGAGTGTGTATAACCTGATCAGTGTGGGCAACAACCATCAAATCGACAACAGTAGGATCCCAACCCAGAATTATTCTTGAATTTTTATTGCACACAGTAGTATTCGAAGTCCAATGTCAATTTAACTCTACTACATAAACCATCGATATGTGAAATAGACACATGTGATTCGAGAATAGCACAAACAGATAACTTATTCTCATTAATTACCTGCCGAACCTCATTTTGTTTGGGGAATGGTTCATTCCCCTAATATTCCAAGATGCTAAACTAAACATGGAAACGTTTTGTCAGGGAGTGCTTGCCCCCTCAGAATTAGCCATATATTGAGCTGTCTCATCCAAAACCATTTCAATCTCCTCTTCTTCGTCCTCCTTTGCTTCCCGGGTCCTTTTAAATTCGGCCCCCCATCATTATCCAAGAACACCTGATCACTCTCGTAAGTATTCTTAAAAGGCACACTTGTTTTGCTAGATGACGCTACATCCGATGTTCCTGAAGTATGCTTTTGTATCCTTTCTTGAGGCTGTTTCTTTGTCGTTGGTTGTTTCACCCTGTAGATAAGTTGAGTTTTTGGTTTTTGCATTCGAAATCCAGCCACTTCTTTTTCGTGTTGCTGCCCTTTTGCCTTCCCATTCTTACGTACAACATTGATAAACTAATCCTCAGAATTAACATTTTGAACTGATTCCACATGTTTTACTTGGTGCGGACAACTGTGATCATCATGACCAAAAACTTTGCATATGGAACACCGTGAAGGCTGCCATTCATATTCAATATTAACAACTTCTCTTGAAAACCCCTCCCCAATAATATTAGGAATACCAATAATTAGCACTTTCTTCAACTTAAATTCTGAATTCAATTCAATCAAAGCACGAGCGATGCTACTTTGTCCCCATGATTCCATACACATCGTGCTTGTGTAAGAATCAAGCATCATAGGACGGCCTATCTTGGTAGCAAGCATGCTTAGACCATCTTCAGTAAAAGCTACCAGAGGAACATTATACATCTTTACCCAAACAGGAACTTTATTGATTTCAGTTTTCGATAAAGTTGTTGTAGGAGACCACACATTCAGCAAAATAGGGACTGATCTAATTAACCATGGTCCTTGTTCTAATACCTTTTCCAAACCTGCTTTATTTTCAAATTTGAAAAAGAAAAATCCTTCAGCATTCATCATAATGCTTTTCAAACCATACTTTGCCCAGGCATTTTTCACATAATTCTCAACTAAAGGAAAAGCGAGCCGCTTTCCCAAAAAATACCCATACAAAGTATTTGAAAATCTCTTGTTCACCTCTACTACAGATTCTTTAGGAATAAGTATATCAAGTCCATCAATTGAAGTAATAACAGGAAATTCTCGAAAGTTTACCTTTTTTTGATTATTTTCAGTTTGCACAACTCCTGCATAAAGGACACGAGGGATTGAAGAAGTACCACTTTCCTTTGAATTACCATTAGATACCTGAGGTTTTTTCAAAATACTTTTAATTTGTACCAGCTCATCCGCTTTTGAATTCTCTACATTGCCTCCGTTATCAAAGACTTCAATTTCTTCCTCCCATCAGAGTTAATAAACACTTTGTATGCTCCATCCCCCTTATTTAGGGGCTCAGAACCAGCATTATGATCCGTATGAACCTCATCAGGGCCTCCCTCACTCATCCCCATACCACTATCCAGTACCGAAGTCATATCACATCCTTTTTTTTTGGGTAAAGGGGAATTTAAACCCCGGTAAGCTTTTATAAATCACCCAAAAGAAGATTATTACAAGTAGCTTGGCAAAGTACCAAACTAATTCATACATATGACATGCCATATGTATGTGAAACAATAATGTCACAAACGACCTAGCTGAACAATACATAAAAAAGGCTAATAACATCAAAAGCATTAATAATACACCTCTAATATGTAAGTAACCAATATCAAACATCAACCTCTATCATTCTACCAAATCGAAACCAAATCTCAAACATGCACATCACAGTGAAGAGCTCAAAATGGCTAACCAAATGGAGACTCCTACCCTTAGATAAATCCAAAGGCCTGTCAGAGGGACACATTTAGAAGACTGGTTGACTTCTTAATGGCAAAACAATAAAAGTGATGTTTAATAAATGTTTACGTGATATCCAACTTCCATTCTTCTAGGATGCTTCTTCCTTGAATCTTTTTCTTGAACTTCATAGTGGCTAACTTCATCCGGACAGTAGACACAATAACATCACGCAATTGAGCAACCGATCTTTCTTTAGGAGAAAATAATCTGGAGTTTCTCTCTTGCCATAAGTAATAAGCCGAAGCAGCAATCAAAAGCTTAGCAATAACCGTCTTGGCAAGATTAGGCTTTGATGTCAACAATAGCATTGAAGTGATATCAGTCCATCGGTTTGGAACCGCATGAAATCCCATTAAGGGGCGAACCAAATTCCAAATCTGCAATGAGTAATTACATTCAAAAAATAAATGTTGATGCGAATCAGGTCCACGCTTGCAGAGGGAACAGCAAAGTAGATTTAAGTTAGTAGAACTACTAACATCCCATTGCTTCATCTTATCATGAGTCTTCAGTTTTTCTCTCATAATAAGCCAGACATGAAATGAGTGCCTCGGAATACTATGTGCAAACCAAACAAGATCAACCCAAGGAACAACTAGTCTTCTAACTCGGATGGTTTCCCATGTGGAAGAGGCTGAAAAACCAGTTTCCTTCCCATTATTATCATACCAAGTAATTACATATCAGAAACAGCAGGACGAAGAACAGGAGGAGTAACATTTATAAGCACTGGAAATAGATCAAACTAGGCAATTGGCCATTTCCAGCGTCCATTAGTTAGAACATCATTAACAGTTGCATCAAGACGAAATCCCGCTCTAGTCATCTCTCTATATGTAATAAACTTACATAAAGGGCCAATAGAAGCCCAATTATCAAACCAAGCTAAAGTAGTACACCCATCCCCTATCAGATACTTAATATGTGGTCGGATTACTTCTCGCAATTGAAGAAGCTTACGCCATCCCCATGTTGAGCCAGCTTTCAAAGGGACATCCCAGAAATTTCTTCCCTTGAGTTTATGCACATTAATCCACTGTACCCAAAGAGACTTTCGATTATTCAAGATACTCCATACATGAGAAGTCATAAGAGCTTTGTTAACATCACAAATTCTTTTAATTCAATTCCTCCTTCATACTTAGGAAGGCAACAATCCTTCCATGCCACCTTAGCTTTACCTTTGCTCATGGGTCCTTGAGTCCATAAAAAAGCCCGCATCTTCTTTTCCAAATCAGAAATGATACTAGCAGGGAGAATGAAAACTGAAGCCCAATAAATATGCATGGAAGAGAGAACTGAATTAATTAATTGTAACCTGCCAGCAAACGAAAGAGACTTGTTCTTCCAATCACTTATTCTAGCCTCCATCCTTTCAACAAAATTGTGCAATCTTTGTGTAAAAGTCTAGATGAAATAAGTGGAACACCAAGATAACGAACCGGAAGAGAGCCTTTTTCAAATGGGAGGATCTCCAAAATAGCCCTCTTAATACGATCAGGAACATTCCAAAAGAAAGCCGTGCTTTTAGCTAGACTAGGCATAAGTCCTGAGGCATTAGAAAACTCCATAAGCCCGTCCATAATAGCTTTGGCTAAAGCAAGATCACCTCGGCCAAAGAGAAAGAGATCATCTGCAAAACAAATGTTAATAATTCGTTGTTCTCCACACAAGTTATGAAACCTGAAGCCCGGAGAATGTTGCACAGATTTGTGTAACATCAGAGTTAACACCTCCATAACCATAGTAAAGAGATATGGGGACATGGGATCACCCTGTCTAAGGCCTCGTCTTCCTTGGAAAAGACCATGAATATTACCATGCAAGCTGATAGAGAAAGAAGACACTGGTAACACAAGACATGATCCAATGTACCATAGTCGGATTGAATCCAAAACCAATTAATGTTGCTCTTAAGAAGCTCCAATTAACAGTATCATATGCTTTCTGAATGTCAACCTTAGCAGCACATCGTGGGGGGCCAATCTTACGATGATAATTATGCATTAATTCTTGAGTTAGAAGAATATTATCCGATATAAGCCTACCCGGAATGAATGCGGATTGATTAATATCCACAATATCGTCCAACCCATCCTTAATGCGATTAGTAATAATTTTACTAATGCATTTATATATTGTATTGCAGCAAGAAATTGGGCGATAATCTGTAACTCTATTAGGAGTGGACACTTTCGGAATCAATGCTAAGAAGGTATGGTTGATTTCTTTCAAAATTTTGCCAGTCTTAAAGAAATCATGAATGGCAAGACATACCTCCTTTCCCGTTATATCCCAAGTCTTCATAAAGAAGAGCGAGGTATACCCATCAGGACCCGGGGCTTTATTTTCATCAATTGAGAACATAGCTTCTTTAATTTCAGCATCAGTGATCGCTCGAACCATATAATCCGCTTTTTGCCTACTAATAGTTCTTCTGAAAACTTCATTAGGATTAAAACAAGATGGAGGCCCTTCAGTTCCAGGAAGTCTTCATAATGTTTTACAAGCGCAGTAGCCACACCACCCCCTTCATGATCAACTCCATTAACGTCTTGAATCTTCTCTATCCGGCTCCTGTGAGATCTTGCTTTAACAGAGTTGTGAAAGTACAAAGTATTAGAGTCACCCACCTCTAACCATTCAATCTTGGCTTTTTGTTTTAAGAAGCGTTCCTCATCAAGAACCGCCTCTTTAAAATCATAAAGTGCAACAATCTCCTGGTTTCTTAATTCTTTATCAGAGGGATCAGCCTCGATAGCTATTTGGAGGCTATCAAGCTCAAGACGAAGCTCCTTAACCTTATTATGCAGATTTCCTTGCCTAAAGAGCATACTTCGGATCGGATGTTTCAAAAGTCTTAGCTTTTTCACTAATCTGTACATCTTGCATCCAGTAAAAGGAGTATCCCAATGAGTTTTAACCATTTCAGCAAAATCCTTCTTATGAACTAGGAAGTTAGCAAATTTGAATGGTTTGGGTCTTTGCCTAGTAACATTAGGAAGTTTCAAGACACATGGGGTATGATCCGAGATTCTATAGGGTTGAAAGATGGCATGAGCGGATTGAAACTCATCACAAAACTGAATGTTTCCCATGATTCTATCAATTTTCTTCAATGTTCCCGTTCCATGCTTGGGTTTTTGAGTCCATGTAGAATGGAACCCGGATGAATTAATATCCATTACATCAATTTGTTGTATACACTCCTTAAAATCACACATACCAACATCAATTTTGGAAGAACTAGAGAAGCTATCCTCCAAATTAAGCGCTGAGTTAAAGTCTCCCAACAACACCCACGGTTTTCCTTGTATAAAATGCTGATGTGTACAAAGATTATCCCATAATAATCTTCTATGAACATAATAGTTGTCCGCATATACAAACGAACAATAGAAAGCCTTTCGATCTAACTTGTATATAATCTGAATATGTATGACTTGATCCGTATGTGACAAAACCATAACATCCACAACCTCAGAATTCCACCCCAGAATAATCCTCGTACCCTTACTACAGGACGAAGCATTAGAAGACCAATCCCAGGTTTTAAACACCCTTTTGCACACATCCATAAGACTAGAAATATGTACATGGGATTCCAAGATAGCACAAACATTAAGATTATTTTCACTTACCACCTGCCGAACCTCTTTCTGTTTGAGGGGTCGGTTCAAACCCCTAATATTCCATGCAGCTATACTACCCATTAAAACCGTGCATACCGGGAGTGCTTGCCCCCTCAGAAGTGGAATTAGGCTTCGTATGTGCAGCCATAAAATCATCAGATTCATCATAGATATTTTCCACATAATCATCATCGACTTCATCATTATCAGAATCAGCAGAAAATGCCGCATCCATCATTGCCTTTAATTTCGCAGCCTTTTCAGCCATTTCACTTTCTGTGGCTTCCCGAAGTACAGGTACACTTTGTTTAGTCCCATAATCAGATAACGGGTCATCTCCTTTTTGTCCATCTTCATCTACCAAGACTCCAAACGAATTCTTGGTTGGAATCTGCCCTTTAGAGGTGCTTGCTTGATCAGTACTCGTTTTTGGTTTCACCACGGGCCGATATACGAACTTATTCTTCTGATTTTGGACCGGAAATCCTTGCCTTGAACCATTCTTTTTGCCAACTAGCTGGAAACCATCACTGTGCACCTCTGATATAACCTTTTTAGGAATTGGTATGACCTTTTTAGGCAATTTAGGGCATTGGTCGCTTGCATGATTAAACACCTTGCAAGTCGAACAATGAGGAGGTTTCCATTGGTACTCAATGTTAATAACGTGTTTCAAAAAACCATCACCAACCATATTAGGAATTCCAACAGTCAACTCAGATTTTAGCTCATTATCTGCATCCAATTCAATAAGAGCCTGAGCATAACTACTACGACCCTATGCATTAATGCACATGGAATTCGTATAATCATCCAAAGCAACTGGTCTTCCAAGCTTGGTCGCAAGCATGCTTAGACCATCTTCATTAAATATAACCAAAGGTACATTATGCATCTTTACCCAAACCGGGACCTTCTTAATGTCGGACATACTAAAATCAGGAGTCCAAATATTAAGGAAAAGAGGAACTGAGCGAATTAACCATGGTCCTTGTTCTAACACTTTCTCCATACCAGATTTCTCCTCAAATTTGAAGAAAAAGAAACCGGATGCATTCATCATAAGACGCTGAAACCCATATTTAGCCCAAGCATTCTTCACGTAGTTTTCAACAACGGGGAAAGCAAGTCTTTTTCCAAGAAAATATCCAACCAAAGTATTAGCATATTTGCTATTTGCTGACATAATAGCTTCTTTTGGAATAATCAAATCAATGCCTTCAACACTAAATTCCACACTCAAAGAACGGAAATTAACTTTTGGTTTATTATTCACATCAGATCGCACCACCTTTGCATACGAAAAAGGGATATTAACAACCGGAGGATCAGACTGGTTCACCTTATCAGGCTGCACCACCTTTGCAACTGGTGGTACAGATTGATGAATCCCATCACCAACACCATCGCCATTCACGGAAAAACTAGGAGTTTCATTGGTAGTATTAGAACCACCACCTAAATTCCCATCATTCACATGCTGTTTAACAAATTCAGAATTATCATCCATGCTACCATCCACTTCCCCATCTTCACCACGTTCCACATTATTAGTATTAGAACTGGTAGAATTGTTTTTTGGACCTTCAGCTTTCCCCTCCGCATCATACAAAGGGTTACCATATTCTTCTACCTTGGGATTTGATGCAGATGTCTCAGAATTAACATTTGAACTATCACCTGTTGGGTCTTTTAATTCAGCTTTTCGAGCTTCAGCAGCTTTCTTCTCATTAGAACCCTTATTAGGGTTTTTCAGGATTGACCTCACAGGTGGTCTCACCTTCCCATCAATATTCTTAATCTTTGAAGCAAGACCAGGCGGATTACCCCCGGAGTTAGTCGATCTCTCTTTTGAACTCATGATCCCATGCAAGCTGGGTAGAACAAAGATATTGGAAAGTTAATGTTTAAACGAAAATGAGGGTTGAAACGAAGATAGCTTAAGTTCTTAAGGTGAGGTTCTGAACGAAGATAGCTTAAGTTCGTAAGGTGAGGTCTGAACGAAGATAGCTTAAGTTCGTTAAGGTGAGGTTCTGAACGAAGATAGCTTAAGTTCGTTAAGGTGAGGTTCTGAACGAAGATAGCTTAAGTTCTTAAGGTGAGGTTCTGAACGAAGATAGCTTAACTTCGTAAGGTGAAAAACTGAACGAAGATAGCTTAAGTTCGTAAGCTTCAAAACGAAAATAAGATAATTTTCTATCTTCGTTTTGCTAAATTCGTTTTCTATCTTCGTTTTGCTAAGTTCGTTTTCTATCTTCGTTTTGCTAAGTTCGTTTTCTATCTTCGTTTTCCTCAATCGCGTCGAAACTAGGTATTCCTCCAACTGAACGAAGATAGCTTAAGTTCGTAAGCTTCAAAACGAAAATAAGATAATTTTCTATCTTCGTTTTGCTAAATTCGTTTTCTATCTTCGTTTTGCTAAGTTCGTTTTCTATCTTCGTTTCGTTTTCTATCTTCGTTTTCCTCAATCGCGTCGAAACTAGGTATTCCTCCAACAAAACATCCTCTTCCTTCTACAATCGTATCCATCCTTTCACATCAACATCGGCACTTACATCAGATATGACATCTTTCCCAGAATCAGAATGCCCTCTATAAGGAGACGATTTCCTTAAGTCATACATGGAATTTACATTAATAGATTTATCTCGAGGTGAGACACTTCTAGTTTTCAACTTTTGAGGAGAAGAAGTCCTCAAATCTTGAGATTATTTCTTCTGTTCATTAACCTGATTTGAACTATTAGAACTACCATATGACATCACTTTATCTGAATTAATGAATTTTACATAGTTCTATGCATTTATATTATCTGGATGCCTTTTTGCATAATCCTCATAATATTACTTCATATATGCATTCATAAACTGCCTTGAACTAACTTGCTTAACTAATTTACCCCCTTTTTTTTTTTGGTTAATGGGATACCCCTGTAAATTTTATACCATCACCAAAAAACATTACAAATCAAGTAGCATGGCTGAGATACCATACTAGTTCATATGCATGACATGCCATACATATGTAGACTAATAGAATTAACAAGCAAACTAGCTAACAATGGGAAACCAACACACTAGTAATTACAAACATAAAAACTAATGTGATAAGAGAGAACTATAACAGCACACGCGCCTGTTATCTGAGATGGACCACAATATCACGTGGTACTTTCCAAGCTTTAAGTAAGCGATCCACACTTGTCGTGTCTTTAAACTTCAAAGTGACCAATTTGAATCTGATCGTAGAAACAATAAGCTCCACAATGATGTCTGGAGGTCGGGTATGATTAGAAAACAACCTATTGTTTCTTTCCTGCCAGACGAAATAAGCTGTAGCTGCTACCAGAAGTCTTCCAATGGACAATGTCTTCCCAATCATCAGATAAGAAAGGAAATCCAGCTAATCTTTTAATTTTATTCCAAACCTGTGAGCAAAAAGAACATTCAAAGAATAAGTGTGCATGAGAATCCGATCCTTTGCTGCACAACGAGCAACAATAGAGGTTGTAGCTCGTTTTCCATTGCATGATCTTATCTTGCGTCTTCAATTTCTTCTGAATAATAAGCCAAACCAGAAACGCATGCCTTGGAATACAATGAGAAAACCAAATTGCATTTGCCCAAGTAACCTCATTATTCCTTGGCCGAATAGAATCCCATACTATTCTTGAAGAGTACATTTGGTCGTTACCTTGCACATCTCTCCATACATTAGAATCCGTCTGATTAGCATGCAACACTCCCATTACTTCCAGAAGATCCAACACTATCCTTAGACTTGACTGGTGACACATTTCTAGGATTTTTGGACTTCTTAAGTGGACAACAACTAGCTACATGACCTTTTTCATGACAAGTAAATCATGATCTATCCGGATTTATTTTTTTTTTTTAACTTTTCTCTCTACCCTACATGGCGACCTGCTTTCCTCTTGATTACCTACCTGGTTCGATCTAATCCCACTTGTAAATGTGTCCCTCTCATCAGTCCTTGGATTGATTGAAGTGCATGTTTGAGTGTGTTTTATCTCGATTCTGGTTAGGGTTTTTTTTCATCTCTCTTTTCGCCCAAACCTTGCTCCATGGCTCGTTTTCCTGATTGATTACCAGAATTGTTTTTCGCGACTAATTCATTTAGTTTAGCTAGATACTACAATCCTGTTAATTGATTAAGGGATTCGGGTTTGTGGATTAGGGTTTTATTAGGGTTAGGGTTTTTTAATTTTCACGTTTTTTCCAGATTTGTTGCGTCCTTGGTTCTTCTAGGGTTTTTGTTTGCATGGTAATTTTATTGCATGAAGAGAGATAGTCCGTTTGATTTGAAAGCACTTGAGGAGCGTTTTGCAAAAATCAGACCAGGTGAGATGTCGGGTAAAAAAAAAAAGGGTATCCGACCAAGAAGAATTCAAGTGGTAGAAACCCTAAAAAGGGAGGCAGCCCGAAATCGAGTGAAACTAAGGGTTTTTTTTGGTTAATGGGATATTCCCTGTGAATTTTATACCATAACCAAACATTACAAAACAAGTAGTATGGCTAAGTACCATACTAGTTCATATGCATGACAAGCCATGCAATGTTTACAAGCGATTACGCATACTAATAACCAAACTTAAACAGAAACCCTAATCACTAGCGACACCCTATACAAAAATATAGAGAGCAGCATAGTCAGGCTCGTATCTAGTTACATCATAGTCATTAAGGGTTGTATATCACCAGCCCTCTGGGCAAGTTCCAAGCCTCCACAAATCTTCCAACTTGAGTCGTTGATTTGAAACGTAAGGTAACGAGCTTCAAACGAACAGTTGTAGCCACAATGTCACAAATCTGATCAACCTTCCTGACTTCACTTGAAAATAATCTTCGATTCCGTTCTTGCCATAAAAAATAGGCCGTAGCAGCAACTAGCAACTTCCCAATTACACTCTTAGCCGATTTGGAACTGGCACGTTTGGTCATCCAATCGACAACATCTTTTGCTGGAGGTGACTTGAGAAGTAATTCAACTCCCCTCTCACCAACTAAAGCAGCAACTTTTGCTGCTGCATTTAGAACGGATGATGATAATAATATTGAGGGCTCATCCACTGATAAAAATCCTGAAGATCAATATTTGAAAAAGAGTGCTACTGAATTGCCTATTAAGGATTCAAATGAAAAGAATGTTGCTGATGTGAATGATACTACTCAACAGCAACAAATTAATGAGGCAATCGCTGGTGATGATAATAAGGCTCAACCTACTTTGGAAGATCAATCTGAAGCACCATTGAAGGATGCAAAACTTAAACAAAAAGAGGTCCATGTAGGCAAAGTGGGTGTCAATACGATGGAGGGTGAAGGGGCTGTCCACAGCCATGCAAAACAAGCTGAAAATACAGGTCCATCTAACTCATCCTATGCTACTAAACTTGTTAAAGGAGATGAAAAACGAACTGTAAATTTTAGAAAACTTGAAGCGATTGAAACCCATGTAGATGTGGATGTTGTCCTCCCTAGAGATTCAGTTCGTGAGGTAAATAGTCGTTTCCAAAATACTCTTGTTGGTTATTTTTTGGGAAAAAGACTAGCGTTCCCGGTTGTTGAGCATTTTGTAAAAAACAATTGGGCAAAATTTGGCATTACAAGGGTTATGATGAACAGTAACGGGTTCTTATTCTTTAAATTCAACGCTAAAGCTGGTATGAATAAGGTTTTGGAAGAGGGACCATGGATGATCAGAAGTATTCCTCTCCTTCTAAATTTGTGGTCGCCTACTATGACACTTAAAAAGGAGGAAATAAAGAAGATTGCTGTATGGATTAAACTACATGAAGTCCCAATGGCAGCCACAAAGGATGGTCTAAGCCTTTTAGCTTCAAAACTTGGTAACCCAAGAATGTTAGACTCATATACTACCACAATATGTCTAGAGTCATGGGGACAAAGTGATTTCGCCAGAGCATTGATTGAGATTTCGGCTGAGGATGACTTTAAAGATGAAATCACATAGGCTATTCCAGATCTTGAAGGAAATGGGTATATTAAGAGAAAATTCGAGTAGAATATGAGTGGAAACCTCCGAGATGCTCTACATGTTGCATTTTTGGCCACAATAATGCACAGTGCCCGAAAAAAGTTACTATTATATCACACAAAGAGCCGGCTAAAGTGGATAGTGAGGGCTTTCAAGAGGTGAGAAGGAAGGCAAAACAGGGAACTACAAAGGCTAAACCAAAGACAAAATTGGTATACCGACCTGTTGTTAATCAAACAAACAACGTGATTGATCCTAGCTCATCCAAGACTGTTAGCTCATCTAAGATAACAACTAGTAACCCTTACTCATTATTAAATGATTATAGAGAGGATGTTGGCGATGTTATTGTGGAGGTGAAAGAACCTGAGAAGGTGTAGCAAAAAAAGAAGACTAATGATGATGATTGGGATGATGATATAGACGAGGAGATTGAAATAAATGAAACTGAATCTTTTATGGCTGCTGGTACTATTCCAAAAGAAAATTCTGAGGGGGCAAGCACTCCCGGTTCAACTGTTCCTAATGGGTAGTATCGCTGCATGGAATATAAGGGGCCTGAACCGTCCCCTGAAACAAAAGGAGGTTCGACAGGTTGTTAGGGAGAACCATGTGCAGGTCTGTGCTATTATGGAATCGCACATGGACGTTTCAAGCATTTTTGAAGTTTGTAAGAAGATCTGTAGAAGTTGGAATTGGACATCAAATGGTAATCAATGTGATAAAGGGACTCGAATTATACTTGGATGGGATGCTGATTTAGTTGATGTTATGGTATTATCACAAACAAATCAGGTTATCCATGTCCAAATTACCTTTAAAGTTGAACAAAAGTCGATGTTTTGTTCATTTGTTTATGCTAGTAACTATTACAAAACACGTCGTGAATTATGGTCAAGTTTGGGTGTTCATAGCTGTTTTGTTAGGGGGAAACCGTGGTGTATCATGGGAGATTTCAACTCATCCTTAAATTTGGAAGATAAATTCGCAGGTTCATCAACTATCAATATTGGGATGCGAGAATTCAAGGAGTGTGTTGAGGAGATAGAGGTGCTTGATATTAATCGAACTGGTCTTCATTTCACATGGAACCAGAAACCAAAGAAAGGTACCGGTATACTAAAAAAGATTGACAGAGTAATGGGCAATGTGCATTTTATAAGTGAATTTTCTGGTTCGGTTGCTATTTTTCAACCTTATAGGGTGTCGGACCATACTCCATGTATACTTAAGCTCCCTATGGTGTCTAGGTCGATCCCCAAACCATTTAAGTTTGCAAATTTCATTGCTGAAAAAGAGGGGTATCTTGACATAGTCAAAGAGAATTGGTCGATGGAAGTGGAGGGCCATAATATGTATAAGGTGGTTGCAAAACTAAAGGCTCTTAAACGACCTTTGCGGAAAATGTTGTTTCAACAAGGAAACCTCCATGAGGGAGTTAAAGGGTTAAGATTGGAGCTTGATCAAGTGCAAAAGGATATCGATATATACCCTGCCGACAGTAACCTTCGTGCTAAAGAAATTCAGTGTCTTAATGATTTTAAGACAGCTTCACTTGATGAAGAAAAGTTCCTTAAACAGAAAGCCAAAATCTCTTGGTTACAAGTAGGCGACTCAAACACTGCTTTCTTCCATAACATGGTTAAATGCAGGAATCATAGAGGAAGAATAAACATTATAAAGGATGCCCAAGGAACGGTTCATGAGGGTGGAGATGTCCCTGTCGCTTTTGTTTCTCATTATGAAAACTTTTTGGGAAAGGAGGGCCATAATATGTATAAGGTGGTTGCAAAACTAAAGGCTCTTAAACGACCTTTGCGGAAAATGTTGTTTCAACAAGGAAACCTCCATGAGGGAGTTAAAGGGTTAAGATTGGAGCTTGATCAAGTGCAAAAGGATATCGATATATACCCTGCCGACAGTAACCTTCGTGCTAAAGAAAATCAGTGTCTTAATGATTTTAAGACAGCTTCACTTGATGAAGAAAAGTTCCTTAAACAGAAAGCCAAAATCTCTTGGTTACAAGTAGGCGACTCAAACACTGCTTTCTTCCATAACATGGTTAAATGCAGGAATCATAGAGGAAGAATAAACATTATAAAGGATGCCCAAGGAACGGTTCATGAGGGTGGAGATGTCCCTGCCGCTTTTGTTTCTCATTATGAAAACTTTTTGGGAAAGGAGGGCCATACTAATCTATCACCACCGCCTCATATCTTTGTTAATAAAGTGAATGACCAGAAGGCGATTAATATGATTCGACACATTACTGATGAGGAAATTAAAGAAGCCATGTTCTCAATTGGAGACAATAAGGCCCCAGGTCCAGATGGATACACTTCGGTGTTCTTTAAGTCATCATGGGAGATTGTGGGGACGGATATCTGCAAAGCTGTTAAGGATTTTTTTCGAAATGGGAACCTCTTAAAAGGAATAATCACACGATCATTGCCTTAGTCCAAAGGTATCCACTCCCACTGTTATTAATGATTACCGGCCAATATCTTGTTGTAATGTAATTTATAAATGTATTAGCAAGATACTTACAAACAGGATAAAGGAGGGCTTGGAGGATGTGGTTAGTATAAACCAATCGGCGTTTATTCCTGGTAGAAGTATCTCAGATAATATACTCCTCACCCAGGAACTTATGCATGGGTACCACCTTGCGAGAGGTAAGCCAAGATGTGCTTTCAAAGTTGATATTCAAAAAGCATACGATACGGTTGACTGGAGATTCTTAAGGAAAAGTTTGCTGGCTTTTGGCTTTCCACCTAAGCTGGTTGCTTGGATTATGTCATGTGTTTCCTCACCAACTTTCTCGATTGCAGTTAATGGTAATTTACATGGATTTTTTAGCGGGAAACGGGGATTGAGGCAAGGGGATCCAATGTCCCCATATTTGTTTACGTTGGTCATGGAAGTACTATCACTTTTATTGCAACATTCTGCTTTGGCTGATCAAGATTTCCGATTCCACAAGGGATGTGAAGAACAAAAGATCATAAATGTTTGCTTTGCGGATGACTTGTTTCTTTTTGCGCATGGAGACTTGGATTCAACAAACGTGATTATGAGGTCTCTTAATGCTTTTAAGGACATGTCCGGGTTAGTTCCTAGTTTACCAAAAAGCACAGCTTTTTTCTGTAATGTGCCACTTCATGTGAAGAATGCCATTATGGAAACTATGACTTTTGAGGAAGGGCTTCTCCCTGTACGTTACTTGGGAGTACCACTTATATCCACAAAGCTAGTTTATAGAGATTGTGCTATTTTAGTTGAAAGGATGGAGAACCGCATATCAAATTGGAGGAATAAGACTCTTTCTTTTGCTGGAAGGCTGCAATTGATTCAATCAGTTCTATCATCTATGCATACCTACTGGGCATCTGTTTTTATACTTCCAAAACGTGTCATTAATGAGCTTGAACAAAAAATGAGAAACTTCCTCTGGCAGCAAGGACAGGTGGCTAAAGGACGTTCAAAGGTAGCTTGGAAGGCGGTGTGTGTTCCAAAGTATGAGGGTGGACTTGGCATTAGGCGCATTTCAGACATGAATAATGCATTGATGGCTAAGCACATTTGGAGCATTATTACTAAACGGAACTCTCTATGGGTAAAATGGATATATTCACACAAGTTGAAAGGGCGAAATTTTTGGGATGTTCCAGCTAGATCAGGTGTAGTTGGGGGTGGCGGAAATTATTGCAGGTAAGGCACTCTATCCGTCCTTTTGTTTGGTTGAAGCTGGGTGATGGAAAGCAGACTTCTATGTGGTACGATAAATGGGATAACCTATGTCCTCTAGCAGTTTCATATCGGCTAGAGAAATTACTAGGGCTGGTTTCTCTCTTTCTGATCCTGTCGCTTCCTTAGTTGAAAATAATTCTTGGAAATGGTTGATCGCTTGGTTAGATCTTTTCCCTGTTCTTATAAATTGCAACGTCCCTAACCTGTTGCCTTATCATAAGGACACTATTCGTGAGCGTACTAATGTGGATTGGGTTAATCTGGTTTGGTTCTCTAAATGCATCCCGAGACACGCTTTCCTCCTTTGGTTAGTAATGAAACGCAAGCTTAAAACCCATGACAGGATGAAACCTTGGGATATGGGGGGGGGGGGGGGGCTTAATCTTAACCTTGTTTGTTGCTCTTTGTGTAAAGCAGGTCCTGATTCACATGAGCATCTTTTCTTTGAGTGTTCGTACTCATCTCAGGTTTGGTACTCTCTAAGAACCTTGGCGGGGCTACCAGATGTTGATCATTTCTTGTCCGACATGACAGCAGCCTTAACCCGAAATCAAAAGGCAAATCAGCAAGAAGTATTGTGGGAAGGCTTGTTCTAGCAGCAACTATCTATTTTATATGGCAAGAACGAAATACTCGTATGTTTGGTAACCGGACTCGTAGTCCAGGCTCGCTCAAACATGTAATTGTAGAAAATGCTCGGCTCAAATTGGCATCAATTCCCTTCAAGCAAAGTGCTAAGAATCGAAGTATATGGAAGAGTGGTACCTCCTCCGAATCTGCTTAATAATGAGGTACTAGCCGCAGCAACGTGACGAACTACTTGCCTACAAAGGATCTTCCAATGATAGCATTTTATGAATTGTAGGCTGTTTGTTATGTTACTTTGTAATTTACTTTTCTTGTCAGCTTTATAGAGTGTGTAAACCTTATACGGTATGTCGTATAAGGAACTAACATGGTAGCTCAGCCATGTTACTTGGTTTGTACTCTGATTATTGTTGTTGGAATGAAGTTTAAACGGGGTAACCCTTTACCCAAAAAAATAACTAGCTACTTCAGGAATTGGTATACCAAAAGGATTAAGATCAGCAATTCTATCAAGTCTTTCAATTGCTTCTTCCCCATTGTAAACTCGTTCAAATGATTTTGCATGTATCCTGATTGGGAACTTGTTCATCTACAAACCAAACTTTATCTATCCTAGACTTCGTTAAGACACCTGTGCCAACGACATCTCTTTCTGAATATATATTATCACATCCTTTAAAAGTGAAGTATACTACATATCTAGCATCTAATTCAGGCTGAGTCTCAATTTTGTTTCCCTTATTATTACTACTGGAACCAATGTTTAACAATTCTTTTATAGTTTTCTCAGCAAACTCAGTATGTGAGTCTATAAAAGTTACTCTTTTTGAATTTTCAATCTTTTTACCATGCCTCTTTCTTTCATTTTCATAAACTTTACTGTTAAAAACATTGTTTTTTGATTTAGCAGCAGTAACATCTGGGTTGGTCATAGACTCAGTCTTTGTTTCCTCTGACTCAGTGGTCTTAGGAACTTTCTCGGTATGTTGAACATTTTCTACTTTCTCAGAAGTAGATGCAGACTCATGGTCAGAACTATCAGTTGAACTGATGTTGACAGTCTCAATGGGTTTGTTCATTTTAGGAAAACTGTCATAGTTATGATGAGGGGGTGGGGGTACTTCACAATACTTCTTACAAAACTAGCTTGTCCCCCTGTTTCTTTGATTCAGATAAATGAGTCATCATGCATCTCACGTCTCTCATCTGATTAATTTTAGCAGTTAAATCCATTATCTCTAATTTGGCCTCTACTAAACTCTTTTCTCTCCCTGCACATTCTCTAGCTTTTCTCTCAAACGCTTCATCAGACATCTCTTTCTTAGTAATTAATCTATTATATTCAATACTAAGAGATTCATATCTATCCTCTTCAGATTTTATCCTACGTAGATGTTCTCTCACATGACCTTTTAGCACTACTATTTCTGTTCTAAGTTCACTTCTATCACTAGTAGCTGCATTTGCAAGGTTCTTATGTGTCTCTACGTCTTCTTTAAGGATAGTTACATCACTAGACAATTTAATACAAAATTTACATATATCAATGAAAGAGTTTAAAGAAACACTTACCTTTTGCTCCGGTGACTCAAGATTTGCCACAAAGTTGACAAGATCTTCTGTACTCAGATTCTGTGGTATATCTACTTTAACTTCTTCCTTGACATCATCCTGTGATTTTTCAGCTTTTTCAGTAACAACTTCTGAACTTTTCACTTTTGACTCAGCTGCTCGAATTGCTTCTTCTTCAACTTCCTCATCAGTAGTACCATGAATTATAACATCATCATCCCTATTAGTATAATATGTATAATCAAATGTTGTATCCATAGTATCTGTCTCAATCACTCCAGCATCATAGATGATCTCGGCCAAGTAAGCTTGATGGGAATCTTCAGTATTTTCACTACTACCCCAATCATAAGTACCATCACTCTGAACAACCAAAGCTCTTGAATTGTCAACTGCTCCTGAGTTTTGATTTTCAGAATTACTATGCTGCCGATTTTGATTCTGGTACTGATTGTTATATCCACTTTGGTTAAAGTTCTGTCTACCGGTTGATGAGTTGTTGTCACGTCTTGGTCTCTGACACTCTCTAGCGAAATGTCCAAAACCATCACAAGTAAAGTATTTAACCTTTGACTTGTCAAATCCCAACTTTCCATCATTCATCTTTCTACCAGTTCTATCAGAAAATCTCTGAACCCTTAAAGTCAACATAGCAAGCTGCCAGTTCAAATCCATTTCTTCTAAGTCATCTGGATCAACTTGTTTGTAGTCTTCTCTTGCAAGATCTGAATCAGCTAGCTTTCCTCCAATCATCTTTTCTTGAGTAGGACCAAAAGAAGCGTGCATGCCTAGATGTCCTTCAGCGGATCGACTATTCATAGGCAAGTTATAATTTCCACTTGGAGAACTAACCTTCTGATTTCCCTTATATTGCTTAATAGCACCATCTGGAGAAGATACATTGCTGACATTCTTTTCAGAGTTCACGATCAAACCTTGGCTTTCATTTTCTCCACTGAAAAATGCAGTCACATCACCACTGGTTACTGATGCTGGTGTCAGTGTCTTTCCATGATATAATTCAGGCCTTTGAACAAAATCACTCTGACCAGCATTCTTGGTTTTCCTCTTCATGTCCTGAGCCCTCAGCTTCTTAATAATTTCATCCAGAGTCCAGTTTGAAAATTCTGGATTTTGTTGAATGGAAGTAACATAACCTTCCCATTTATCTGGAAGAGCATCCAACAAGTTCTCAATCACTTTTTCTTGATCCGGCTTATATCCAAAATATGCAAGTTCAACTAGAAGATGACTGTAACGCTTGATGGTTTCATCCAAAGTCTCTTCTTTAAGTCCACTGAAACACATAATATTGTTTCTTCAGAAGTTCTTTTCTCTCTTCTTTAGATCAACATCTCCTTCACAGTGTTCTTTTAGAGCATCCCAAAGACTTTTAGATGTCTCATACTTCTCAAATAAATGCAAGTAATCCCCTGTAACGCCATTCTAAGAGATCCTAAAGCTTTACTCTCAACTTCATAATCCTTCTTGGCTTCTGCAGTCATTTGTTCATACTTAAGATATCTGGGCTCACTTACTGCTACCTTGGCTGACGTTACTGGAGGCTCAAAACCTGGTAATTCTGTTTCATATGCAGATAAGGTACAAGCAAATTCAGAAGGTAAAAAAGTTAACTTTAGATTATTGGAGTCTAAAGAAGTGATCGATAATGTAGATGTTGTTATCCCTAGAGAGTCGGTGAAGCAGGTACAAAGTCGATATGAGAATGTATTATATGGTTACTTTCTGGGTGATCGTTTAGCTTATCCAGTAGTTGAGTACTTTGTAAAGAATTCATGGGCAAAATATGGCATTAGTAAAATTATGATGAATTCAAATGGTTTCTTTTTTTTTTAAATTCTCAACTAAGGAGGGCATGGAAAAATTGTTATCAGAAGGGCCTTGCTTAATACGTAATACACCTATTTTCCTCAATAAATGGTCTCCTAATGTAAACTTGAAGAAAGAGGATTAAAAAGGTGTCTGTTTGGGTGAAATTACATGATGTTCCCTTAGCTGCATATTCTGATGATGGTCTAAGCTTACTAGCTTCGAAATTGGGTACACCGAAGATGTTGGATAGCTATACTATTGCGATGTGTACTGAATCTTGGGGGCGTAGTAGTTATGCACGTGCTCTTATCGAATTAGATGTTGGAAATGAATTGAAAAATCAGTTGAGTGTTGCAATTCCCAACATGGAGGAGGGGTTTACAACGGGAATTATTAAGGTGGAATATGAATGGAACCCTCCTAGGTGCTCAACTTGTTGTGTCTTTGGACACAAGAATGAGACATGCCCTAAACAGATCCGCATTGTGTCGAAATCAACAAGCAAAACTGATGAGGATGGTTTTACTGAGGTTAACCGGAAGAAGAAAGCCAATAATAAACCTGCATTTCTGGTTAATAAACCAAAGCCAAAGCCTAAATGGGTGGTTAAATCAAAGGATAACTCAAATATGCTAGCACTTCTACTACAAAAGAAACGACTTCAGATGTTAAATTAAGTAATTCTTTTGGAGCCTTGGTAGATGAAGATAGCCAAAAAGGATATGATATAGATCTGTTAACTGATTATGGGACTGAACCAAGTGAACCTTTACTTCAGGAGTCTACTGAAAGTGAAAAGGCCGATAAGGCTGCAAAATTAAAGAAACAGATTGATGAGGCATTTTCGGTTGATTCTGATGAGGAGGATGAGGTTATTGAATTTCCCAATGAAACATCTGAATTTATGGTTGCAAAAGTGATAAATACTGAGGGGGCAAGCACTCCCGGTGGTGGTGTTTCAAATGGGTAGCCTTGCTGCTTGGAATATAAGGGTTTGAACCGACCCCTGAAACAAAAGGAGGTTCGTCAAGTGATTCAAGAGAATAAGCTCCAGATATGTGCCATTATGGAATCCCATGTTGATGTCTCTCGAATTTTTAACACTTGTAAGAAGATTTGTAGATCATGGGACTGGACTTCTAATGGTACTTTATGTCTGAAAGGTACTAGAATTATCATTGGTTGGAATGCTGATATCGTGGATGTTATGGTGTTGTCGCAGTCAAATCAGGTCATTCACGTCCAGATAGTGTTTAAATCTGATAGAAAAGCTTTCTTTTGTTCGTTTGTTTATGCTTCTAATCATTATAAAGAACGAAGAGAGCTGTGGCAGAACTTGTGTATCCATAAACATGTTACCCAAGGCAAACCTTGGGTCGTCCTAGGAGATTTTAACTCGTCACTCAACTTGGAAGATAGCTATTCGGGTTCCTCTTCTATTTCTACTGGTATGAGAGATTTTAAGGAGTGCGTGCAAGAAGTTGAAATCATGGATGTGAATAGCACCGGTTTCCATTACACTTGGACTCAAAAACCAAGGAAGGGAACTGGTATACTGAAGAAGATTGATAGAGTAATGAGTAACATTCAGTTCACAGATGAGTTTCCCTCGTCTTATGCTGTGTTTCAACCCTACAGGATCTCAGATCATTCTCCATGTATCCTCAAGATCCCTGAGATATCTAGGGGTCGTCCTAAACCCTTTAAATTTGCTAATTATCTTGTTAATAAGGCTGGGTTTCAGGATATTGTATCTAAAGCATGGCTGGATCCATTAGTTGGTCATAACATGTTTCGGGTTGTCAAGAGATTACGAAATATGAAACACCCACTCAAGAAGCTTTTGTATGACCAAGGAAACCTTCATGACAAGGTTGTTACCTTACGTAAGCAACTTGATGATGTGCAAGCTTCGATTGATAGTGACCCAGCTAACTCTCAACATCGGAAGGATGAATCGATCATTATTAAGAAGTTTGAGGAAGCTACACTTGATGAGGAGAACTTTCTTAAACAAAAGGCTAAAATCAAGTGTGATGCGGGAATGTCCAGATTCAATGAACCAAGTTTGACTGAAGCTGAGCTGGAGGAATCTGGAGAAAAGCAGTTGACTAAACTGAAGAAGGGGTCTGAGCGAACCATGCAGTGTGAACAAGCAATGTTAATATTGCCAGCTGTATCACATTTTAACCATCTATTTTCTGAAACAACTCAGTCTCCAGTAGTGACCTTGCTCCAGTGGGAATTATCACCAGTGGCATCTGACGAGCTCCAGTTGCATCTGAAGGACTCCAGTGAAAATTAATTCTGAAGGGCTCCAGTAGTGAATACTGAAGGCCACCAGTGAAGTGCTCCAGATAAATGCTCCAGTTGTATATAATAAAGTTTACTTTAACTGAAGGTTGTGTGGGGTCAATAAGGACGTGGGTATGGACGCGTGGCAGCTTTTTAGTGGATCAAGGAGGAGCGTGCAAAAGCATTAATATTCCTAACGATATTGTGGGCCACGTGAAGAGGATTGTTTCTAGAAGCCTTATGTGTCTATTTCCTATTGGTCCAATTTAATTAGTGGCTTGCACATGACAGCTTTTGTATTATTTTATTATTTTGTCGTTGATTCCTAGGTAAGAGTATGTGGCTATAAATACGGCCTTTATTTCTCATTGTAAGTTAGTTGATGTTGAATAAAAATTAATAGAGCAGCCTCTATTTCTTACAAATCTTCTTTTACCTTTATAGATCTTTGATCTTGGTGGTTAGGAGTGACCCCTTTATCAATATTGTGGTGACTTGTTCTTTATCAAATATTGTGGTGAGGTCTTTTAAATCTTCGGTTTCCTTTATCTATAATCGTGGTGGCTAGACCTTTATCGATTGTAGTGGTGGGGCGGAGTGTTTCCTTTATCCTTGATTCTGGTGGCTTGGCCTTTACGAGTCTTGGTGGTGGATTCTTTTATCTATCATTTTACTTTATTGTCTCGTTTAGTTGTTTGTTTCATATAGAATCCAGAAAATACCAAAAATAGTCTTCCGCTGTCGTTTGTTGCGTGATTTACGCATCAAATTGGTATCAGAGAAAGGTTTGCAAAAGGTTTCCTAATCTTTTGGTTGTCGTTGTTTGATTGTTTAGATCTGTTGAAGTTTTGATTAGATCTGTTGTTTGAACGTTTAGATCTGTTGGTTATTTGTTTAGACCTATTGAAGTTTTGATTAGATCTGTTGTTTGAACGTTTAGATCTGTTGAAGTTTTGATTAGATCTGTTGTTTGAACGTTTAGATCTGTTGAAGTTTTGTTAGATCTGTTGTTTGAACGTTTAGATCTGTTGAAGTTTTGTTAGATCTGTTGTTTGAACGTTTAGATCTGTTGAAGTTTTGATTAGATCTGTTGTTTGAACGTTTAGATCTGTTGAGTTTTGTTAGATCTATTGATTTGAGTTTGTCTGTTGTTTGATCGTTTAGATCTGTTGAAGTTTTGATTAGATCTGTTGTTTGAACGTTTAGATCTGTTGAAGTTTTGATTAGATCTGTTGTTTGAACGTTTAGATCTGTTGAAGTTTTGTTAGATCTATTGTTTGACGTTTGTCGTTGTTTGATTGTTTAGATCTGTTGAAGTTTTGATTAGATCTGTTGTTTGAACGTTTAGATCTGTTGAAGTTTTGATTAGATCTGTTGTTTGAACGTTTAGATCTGTTGAAGTTTTGTTAGATCTGTTGTTTGAACGTTTAGATCTGTTGAAGTTTTGATTAGATCTGTTGTTTGAACGTTTAGATCTGTTGAAGGTTTTGTTAGATCTATTGATTTGGTTTGTCGTTGTTTGATTGTTTAGATCTGTTGAAGTTTTGATTAGATCTGTTGTTTGAACGTTTAGATCTGTTGAAGTTTTGTTAGATCTGTTGTTTGAACGTTTAGATCTGTTGAAGTTTTGATTAGATCTGTTGTTTGAACGTTTAGATCTGTTGAAGTTTTGATTAGATCTGTTGTTTGAACGTTTAGATCTGTTGAAGTTTTGTTAGATCTATTGATTTGGTTTGTCTGTTGTTTGATCGTTTAGATCTGTTGAAGTTTTGATTAGATCTGTTGTTTGCGTTTAGATCTGTTGTTTGATCGTTTAGATCTGTTGAAGTTTTGATTAGATCTGTTGTTTGAACGTTTAGATCTGTTGAAGTTTTGTTAGATCTGTTGTTTGAACGTTTAGATCTGTTGAAGTTTTGATTAGATCTGTTGTTTGAACGTTTAGATCTGTTGAAGTTTTGATTAGATCTGTTGTTTGAACGTTTAGATCTGTTGAAGTTTTGATTAGATCTGTTGTTTGAACGTTTAGATCTGTTGAAGTTTTGATTAGATCTGTTGTTTGAACGTTTAGATCTGTTGAAGTTTTGATTAGATCTGTTGTTTGAACGTTTAGATCTGTTGAAGTTTTGATTAGATCTGTTGTTTGAACGTTTAGATCTGTTGAAGTTTTGATTAGATCTGTTGTTTGAACGTTTAGATCTGTTGAAGTTTTGTTAGATCTGTTGTTTGAACGTTTAGATCTGTTGAAGTTTTGTTAGATCTGTTGTTTGAACGTTTAGATCTGTTGAAGTTTTGATTAGATCTGTTGTTTGAACGTTTAGATCTGTTGAAGTTTTGATTAGATCTGTTGTTTGAACGTTTAGATCTGTTGAAGTTTTGATTAGATCTGTTGTTTGAACGTTTAGATCTGTTGAAGTTTTGATTAGATCTGTTGTTTGAACGTTTAGATCTGTTGAAGTTTTGTTAGATCTATTGTTTGAGTTTGTCTGTTGTTTGATTGTTTAGATCTGTTGAAGTTTTGATTAGATCTGTTGTTTGAACGTTTAGATCTGTTGAAGTTTTGTTAGATCTGTTGTTTGAACGTTTAGATCTGTTGAAGTTTTGATTAGATCTGTTGTTTGAACGTTTAGATCTGTTGAAGTTTTGTTAGATCTGTTGTTTGAACGTTTAGATCTGTTGAAGTTTTGATTAGATCTGTTGTTTGAACGTTTAGATCTGTTGAAGGTTTTGTTAGATCTATTTTTGGTTTGTCTGTTGTTTGATCGTTTAGATCTGTTGAAGTTTTGATTAGATCTGTTGTTTGAACGTTTAGATCTGTTGTTTGATTGTTTAGATCTGTTGAAGTTTTGATTAGATCTGTTGTTTGAACGTTTAGATCTGTTGAAGTTTTGTTAGATCTATTGTTTGACGTTTGTCGTTGTTTGATTGTTTAGATCTGTTGAAGTTTTGATTAGATCTGTTGTTTGAACGTTTAGATCTGTTGAGGTTTTGTTTAGATCTATTGATTGTGAGTTTTCTGTTGGTTATAACCTATTAGATTGTTGAGTTGAATCAGCCTATCTGGACATACGAAGGTGCATGTAAACTGGCTATCCAGATTGAAAGACAACTGAAGAAGAAGGTTCCGTACAAGTCATTCAGTAAGGTTCCTGCCAGTACAAGTCAACCAGTTGCCAGTCAACCAGTTGCCAGATTTACTGAAGCTGCTCAGAAATCCTCCAGAGGGAAAGAAAAAGAAACTGGAGCTTCTAAAGAACCAGTTGGAAGAAAATGTTTCAAGTGTCATGGCTTTGGTCACTTCCAGGCCCAGTGTCCTAATCAAAGAGCATTAACTGCAAGAGAGATTGAATGTTTGCCAGATGTCGACACTGAAGAAGGTGAGCCAGTGTACGATGAAGAAGAAGATGAAGAATCTTATGTTGGTGCAGATGTGGGAGAGATGTTGGTTGTCAGGAGAGTGATGCATACTGATGAAGTTACAGCTGATACTGCTCAGAGGGAGAATATTTTCCACTCCAGATGCACAGTGAAAGGCAAGGTATGTGATCTGATCATCGATGGTGGCAGTTGTGCAAATGCTGCTTCAACTTACATGGTAGAGAAACTGGAACTACCAACAGTGAAGCATCCCAGGCCTTACAAGTTGCAATGGTTAAGCGAAGGTTCTGAAGTAAAGGTAAATCGACAAGTCACTATTCGCTTTTCAATTGGGTCAGTTTACCAAGATAAAATTATATGTGATGTTGTTCCCATGGATGCCTGTCACATTTTGTTAGGTCGACCATGGTTATTTGATAATTATGTTCATCATGATGGTCGTATGAACTCATATTCTCTGAATGTAAGTGGAAAGAAGGTCACACTGACTTCTTTGAAGCCCACCGAACTGATGAAAGTCAAGAAGGATCAGCCCAGTAAGCCTTTGTTTTTATCTCAATCTGAAGTTGAAGAAGAGTTATCTGAAGGCTCTCCAGTTCTAATGCTACTGGTCGTTGAAAAATCTGAAGAGAAGAAGTCCACTGAAGTCCCCAGTTTACTGAAGTCATTACTGAAGGAGTTCAGAGATATTTTTCCTGAAGATCTACCTGAAGGTTTACCTCCAGTTAGAGGTATTGAGCACCAGATTGACTTGGTTCCAGGCTCAGTTCTTCCAAACAAAGCTGCTTATCGTTGTTCTCCTAATGAAGCCAAAGAATTGCAAAGACAAGTAGATGAACTGGTCAAGAAGGGTTATGTCAGAGCAAGCATGAGTCCTTGTTCAGTTCCTGCTCTACTGGTTCCAAAGAAAGATGGGACGATGAGAATGTGTGTTGACAGCAGAGCCATCAACAATATAACTATTAAGTATAGATATCCTATTCCCAGATTGGATGATATGCTTGATGAGTTACATGGCTCCAGAGTGTTTTCAAAATTGATCTCAGAAGTGGTTATCACCAGATAAGAATGAAGGATGGAGATGAGTGGAAAACTGCATTCAAAATCAAAGGAGGCTTATATGAATGGTTAGTGATGCCTTTCGGCTTGTCCAATGCCCCAGTACATTCATGAGGCTAATGAATGAAGTTCTGAGGCCACTTATAGGTCAGTTTGTTGTTGTTTACTTTGATGATATTCTGGTGTACTCTAAATCTGAAGCTGAACATGTTGGTCATCTGAAGAAAGTATTTGAACTGCTAAGAAGACACAGTTGTATGGAAAAATGGAGAAATGTGATTTTATGGTGGATAGTGTGATATTTCTGGGGTATGTTGTGTCGAAAAATGGGATTTCAATGGATCCATCGAAGGTAGAAGCCATCAGATCGTGGCCAGTTCCTACAACCATCACTGAAGTTAGAAGTTTTCATGGACTGGCATCATTCTATCGAAGGTTCATAAAGAACTTTTCTACAGTTGTGGCTCCTATCACTTATTGTCTGAAGAAAGGTGTGTTCAACTGGCCAAGTTCAGCTCAACTGGCGTTCGAAGCACTGAAGGGGAAGCTCAGTTCAGCTCCAGTTCTATCCTTACCAGATTTTGATATGCTATTTGAACTTGAATGTGATGCTAATGGAGTTGGTATTGGTGCAATACTGGTGCAGAGTGGGCGTCCAGTTGCTTATTTCAGTGAGAAACTGAATGGATCAAAATTAAAGTATAGCACTTATGATAAAGAATTTTATGCAATAATTCGTGCTATCACTCACTGGTCACATTATCTGAAGCCAAAACAGTTCGTATTGTTTTCTGATCATGAAGCCCTGAAGTTTATAAACGGCCAACACAAGCTTAATGTCAGGCATGCCAAATGGGTAGAATTCTTGCAGTCTTATTCATTTGTTTCAAAGCACAAGGCTGGAGTTTGCAATATTGTTGCTGATGCACTATCACGAAGATATTCCTTATTATCAGTTCTGGAAGCAAGAGTACTTGGATTTTCTTTTATAAAGGAGTTATATGCTGCTGATCCAGATTTTTCTGAGAAAGTTACTGAAGATAATCTGAAAGGACCATTCACTGTTCAAGATGGTTTCTTATTCAAGAATGGTAAGTTGTGCATTCCAAGGGGTTCAATAAGAGATTTATTAATAAGGGAAGCACATGGAGGAGGTCTAGCTGGACATTTTGGAATCAACAAAACTGGAGAGATTCTGACTGAACACTTCTACTGGCCAAGTCTACTGAAGGACGTCCAGAGTATTATCAGTCGCTGTCCAACTTGTCACCAGGCAAAGACAACTTTTCACAAAGGTTTATACACTCCTCTTCCAGTTCCAAACCAACCTTGGGAAGATCTCAGTATAGATTTTATTGTTGCACTGCCCAGAACCCAGAGGGGAAAAGATTCTATAATGGTGGTTGTTGATAGATTCTCAAAAATGGCCCATTTTGTTGCTTGTAATACAACAAATGATGCTTCAGCTGTAGCGAATTTGTTCTTTAAGGAGATTGTCAGATTACATGGAATTCCTAAATCCATTGTTTCTGATCGAGATGTGAAGTTTTTAAGCTATTTCTGGAAGACTCTATGGAGACTGATGGGTACCAGATTGATGTTCAGTACGTCTCACCATCCTCAGACTGATGGACAGACTGAAGTCACGAACAGAACAATTGGTATGTTATTGAGAACACTGGTGAAGAAGACGCTGAAGGATTGGGATCTGAAGCTTGCTCATGCTGAGTTTGCCTTCAATAGAGCTCCAAATTATTCAACCAGTAAATCCCCATTTGAAGTTTGTTATGGTGTCAATCCACTAACTCCTATTGATTTGATTCCTTTTTCGATTGAACCAAAGGCAAGTGTTGAAGCAGAGACCAGAGCAAAAGAAATCAAGAAGATTCATGAACAAGTGAAGACCAGAATTGAGAAAGCAAATGCCAGTTACAAGGCCAAGGCAAACAAGAACAGGAAGCAGCCCAGTTTTTCACCAGGTGATCTTGTTTGGGTGCATCTCAGAAAGGAAAGATTTCCAGCCAAGAGAAAAAGCAAACTGATGCCCAGAGCTGACGGTCCATTCAAGATTCTGGAGAGATATGGAGAAAATGCTTACAAAGTTGAACTTCCTGGAGATATGTCAGTCTCTAGTACATTCAATGTTGGTGATCTGATGCCCTACCTGGAGGATGAGTATCTCGAAGACTTGAGGACAAGTCTCTTTTTAGAGGGGGAGAATGATGCGGGAATGTCCATATTCAATGAACCAAGTTTGACTGAAGCTGAGCTGGAGGAATCTGGAGAAAAGCAGTTGACTAAACTGAAGAAGGGGTCTGAGCGAACCATGCAGTCTGAACAAGCAATGTTAATATTGCCAGCTGTATCACATTTTAACCATCTATTTTCTGAAACAACTCAGTCTCTAGTAGTGACCTTGCTCCAGTGGGAATTATCACCAGTGGCATCTGACGAGCTCCAGTTGCATCTGAAGGACTCCAGTGAAAATCAATTCTGAAGGGCTTCAGTAGTGAATACTGAAGGCCACCAGTGAAGTGCTCCAGATAAATGCTCCAGTTGTATATAATAAAGTTTACTTTAACTGAAGGTTGTGTGGGGTCAATAAGGACGTGGGTATGGACGCGTGGCAGCTTTTTAGTGGATCAAGGAGGAGCGTGCAAAAGCATTAATATTCCTAACGATATTGTGGGCCACGTGAAGAGGATTGTTTCTAGAAGCCTTATGTGTCTATTTCCTATTGGTCCAATTTAATTAGTGGCTTGCACATGACAGCTTTTGTATTATTTTATTATTTTGTCGTTGATTCCTAGGTAAGAGTATGTGGCTATAAATACGGCCTTTATTTCTCATTGTAAGTTAGTTGATGTTGGATGAAAATTAATAGAGCAGCCTCTATTTCTTACAAATCTTCTTTTACCTTTATAGATCTTTGATCTTGGTGGTTAGGAGTGACCCCTTTATCAATATTTGTGGTGACTTGTTCTTTATCAAATATTGTGGTGAGGTCTTTTAAATCTTCGGTTTCCTTTATCTATAATCGTGGTGGCTAGACCTTTATCGATTGTAGTGGTGGGGCGGAGTGTTTCCTTTATCCTTGATTCTGGTGGCTTGGCCTTTACGAGTCTTGGTGGTGGATTCTTTTATCTATCATTTTACTTTATTGTCTCGTTTAGTTGTTTGTTTCATATAGAATCCAGAAAATACCAAAAATAGTCTTCCGCTATCGTTTGTCGCGTGATTTACGCATCATAGTGGCTGAAGGTAGGTGATGCGAATTCAAAGTTTTTCCACAATTCTTTAAAATGTAAAAACCATAGAAGTCGCATTGAATTAATTAAAGATGCCAATGGTGTTGACGTTGAAGGAAGTGCTGTAAAACAGGTTTTGGTTACCCATTATGAACAGTTTCTAGGTAGGGAAGGGCAAACGATGGATCTTGATGTCGAGGGACTGTTTACAAAGACCTTGGATTCGAGAAAAGCAGCCCATATGGTGAGACCAGTAACGGATGATGAAATTAAGAAGGCAATGTTTTCAATTGGGGATGACAAAGCCCCTGGACCTGATGGCTTCTCGGCTGCTTTCTTTAAACACTCGTGGAATATTATTGGAGCTGAAGTTTGCCTTGCTATTCATGATTTTTTTAATAATGGTCAGCTTTTGTTCCAGGTAGACGTATCTCTGATAATATACTTCTAACTCAAGAACTTATGCGTAATTATCATAGAAATTCAGGCCCCCCAAGATGTGCTTTTAAAGTTGATATTCAAAAGGCGTATGATACTGTTGATTGGAAGTTTTTAAGAACTATACTTTCTTCCTTTGGTTTTCATACGAAAATGATTGAATGGGTAATGACTTGTGTCACGAGTGCTTCGTTTTCCTTGAGCATTAATGGCGACATCTATGGTTATTTTATGGGGAAAAGAGGATTGAGACAAGGTGACCCGTTGTCCCCGTACCTCTTTACACTTGTGATGGAGGTCCTTTCGCTAATCTTTCAAAAAACTATTACCAATTCCAACTTTCAATTCCATAATAGGTGCAAACTTCAAAGTATCGTGAACTTATGCTTTGCTGATGATTTGTTCCTGTTTGCTCGAGGTGATAGTATTTCGGCTAAGATTATTATGAAGGCATTGGAGGTTTTTCAGCTAGCTTCTGGTCTTGTTCCTAGTATCTCAAAAAGCACGGTATTCTTGTGTCACGAGTGCTTTGTTTTCCTTGAGCATTAATGGCGACATCTATGGTTATTTTATGGGGAAAAGAGGATTGAGACAAGGTGACCCGTTGTCCCCGTACCTCTTTACACTTGTGATGGAGGTCCTTTCGCTAATCTTTCAAAAAACTATTACCAATTCCAACTTTCAATTCCATAATAGGTGCAAACTTCAAAGTATCGTGAACTTATGCTTTGCTGATGATTTGTTCCTGTTTGCTCGAGGTGATAGTATTTCGGCTAAGATTATTATGAAGGCATTGGAGGTTTTTCAGCTAGCTTCTGGTCTTGTTCCTAGTATCTCAAAAAGCACGGTATTCTTTTGTAATGTGGCTGATCATGTTAAACGACAAATTCTTAGCTCAATGCCGTTTGAGGAAGGGACATTACCTGTTCGATATTTAGGGGTTCCACTGGTCTCATCAAGACTTCTCTATAAAGATTGTCAGGTCTTGGTTGAAAGGATGGAGAAACGTATCACTGATTGGAAGAATAAATCTTTGTCTTTTGCTGGTCGTCTCCAACTTGTAATATCGGTATTGTCCTCTCTTCATGTTTACTGGGCTTCTGTTTTTATATTGCCTGCTAGGATTATAAAAGAACTCGAACAGAAAATGAGAGGGTTTCTTTGGTCCCAAGGAGCGCTTCAAAAAGGTAAAGTAAAGGCAGCTTGGAGCTCGATTTGTCTACCTAAAGCTGAGGGTGGTTTGGGCATCAGGAAAATCTCTGATTTCAACAATAGCTTAATGACCTTTCACATCATGAGCATTCTTCAACGAAGAAAATCTTTATGGGTTGAGTGGGTTTATTCATATAAGCTAAAAGGTCGGAGTTTCTGGTCTGTCACCCCCACTACTGACATGAGTTGGGGATGGCGAAAAATCCTTCAACTTAGAGATTTGGTGCGGCCATATATTTGGTCAAAGGTGGGGGATGGTAATTCTACTTATGTATGGTTTGATAGATGGTGGGATACATGTCCTTTATGGAATCATATTACTCCTCGTCATATTAGCAGTGGGGGTTTTAGCCCTAATTCCAAGATTGCAGAAGTTGTCTATGATGGAGAGTGGAAATGGCCTAGTGCTTGGTATGACCTATTCCCGGTTTTAATTAATACCCCTGTCCCGCAGTTACGTTTGAATCAACCTGATCAGTTGGTTTGGCGTGATCTGAATGGTGAGGACAAACCTTTTGAAACCTGGTTGGTTTGGGATACCTTACGAAAAAGATCTAATCCTGTTTCATGGGTCAATATTGTATGGTTTCCGCAAGCTATTCCGCGTCATTCCTTTCATTTGTGGCTTGTTTGTAGAAACAAGTTGAAGACCCAGGATAATCTCAAACCATGGGATGTTGGTGGCCCTGTGAACTTAAATCTTCAATGTTGTTCTCTATGCAAAAGGGGACCTGATTCACGTAACCATCTCTTCTTTGAATGTTCTTATTCTTTACAGGTATGGTTAGATATTAGACATCTAGCCCTGATGGATCATATTCCAGCAAGATGGTGCGATATCATGGATTGGTTGACACCTATGTCGGCGGGTAACTCCGGCCGGGGTGTTATTGGAAAGATCTTAGTAGCAGCTGCGTCCTACTTCATTTGGCAAGAACGGAATATTCGCATGTTCTCCAACAAGGAGCGGACCCCTAATCAGCTGAAAGAGGTCGTGATTAACACTGTCAGACTGAAACTTATGTCGCTGAAGTTTAAACAATCTGCAAAGGTTAGGCATCTGATGGAACTGTGGAAGTTGCCTTCTCATTTAATTAATGGCACGCTATAAATGGTGATTCTCATATTGTCTGGAAGCTTGGATGTGTATTCGGTTTTATGTTTCATATTTTTGTTACATGTACTCTAGCTTCTTGTAGGCCACTAGTGCTAGTTGTTTCAGGTTTTATTTGTTCCACACACTTACGGCATGTCGTATGTGTGAACTAATGTGACAATCAGTCACATTACTTGTACTTATATGTTTTGGGTGTTGTTATAAAAATCATCATTTACCAAAAAAAAAAGATTCATCATCTTTAGCTTTATCCGCTGCATCTGGCTCCATTGTAGGAAAAGTATAACCCTTAATGATGCAATTCCACATCCTAACATCCATTAGCCGACAGTATGACTCAAAGCGACCTTTTTAATTGAAGTATCTCTCCAAACTTAGCAACTTTGGAGGTACATTGGCCCGACCAGTTTCATGATCCATGAGGACTAGTTGGTTAATGAGAGCTTGGTAATTAGCTGCCATTTCTGAAATTGGTTAAGTGTTGAAAACGAGGATAAGGTTCAAACGAGGTTGAGGTTCAAACGAGGTTAAAGTTCAAACGAGCTTGAGGTTCAAACGAGCTTCAAGGTTCGAATGAGGTTCAAGGTTCGAATGAGGTGTAAGGTTTGAATGAGGTTCAAGGTTCGAATGGGACACAAGGTTCGAATGAGGCTCAAGGGTCGAATGGGAAACTGAGATTTTTGATCCTAAATTTTCGAGTGAAAACTTAGAACCCTAAACTAGGTTACGGCCGAAAATGGGTTTTTTTTTTTGGTTAATGGGATACCCCTGTAAATTTTATACCATCACCAAAAACATTACAAAACAAGTGGTGGAGCTGAATGCTCACCAGTTCATACATATGACATGCCATATGTATGTAATCCAACAAGAACTAAATATCAGCAATATGGACACTATAGTATTACAATTAGAAGCTAATGCAAAACTATCTTGATCAAATACTTCTGCTGCTATCAAGCTTTCATCTTTTGATGAAGGCAATCTCTCGTGGCACCTTCCAGGCTTGTAACCAATGATCAACTACCCTAGTATTCTTGAATCTGAGTGTCACTAACTTGAATCGAATAGTAGAAATAATATGATCAATAATCACATCAGGTGGTCTCGTCTGATGTGTGAAAAGGCGTAGATTTCTCTCTTGCCAAACAAAGTAAGCCGTAGCCGCAACAAGCAACCTCCCAATCACATTCTTGAAAGATCTCGACTTCGATTTGATAATCAGCCATTGTAGTATATCTTCCCATTTGTCAGAAACGGATGGAACTTCAGCCAAGGTCTTTATTCTGCTCCAAATCTGTGAAGAAAACGAACATTCAAAAAATAAATGATCATGTGAATCCGGACCTTTTTTACACAACGAGCAGCACATGAGATTGAGGTTAGCGTTTCCATTTTTGTTCCATTGCATAAGCATATCTTGTGTCTTAAGCTTCTTTCTCACAATCAGCCATACAAGAAATGCATGTCTAGGTACACATTGAGAAAACCAAATAACATTCGACCATGGAACTTCAGATTGTCTAGCTCTAATAGTATCCCAACATTCTTTAGACGAGTAATTCTTGAAGTTACCTTCCATATCCACCCAGCCAAGTTCATCATTTTTGTCAGATTGTAACATTGGCCCTAGTATGTTGTCCAATATTGGATAATCAGTTCGCCATTGATCTGGCCATTTCCATACCCCGTTATTAATCAAATCAGCCACCCGAGACTTTAGAGAGAACCCAGCTCGAACAATCTGCCTAGACGAGATCATTGGGCTCAATGGACATTGCTCAGCCCATCTATCAAACTATATTGAAGTGTCTTTTCCATTCCCAAGTTTCGACCAAACAAACGGTCTGATTAGATGGCGTAGCTGAAGCATTTTACGCCATCCCCAACTGCAATTAGATGGTTGAGGAACATCCCAAAAACTCCTACCTGTAAGCCTATAAGAGTGAATCCATTTAACCCATAACGATTCCCTGTTCGTTAAGATGCTCAACATATTAGTGATTTATTAACCTCATCAAATCTTCGAATACCCAAACCACCCTCAGATTTTGGTAAACATATAGCTTTCCACGATACCTTGGCTTTTCCTTTGGACATAGGACCTTGACACCACATAAATCCTCTCATCTTTCTTTCCAATTCTTTAATAATGCTCGAAGGGAGAATAAATACAGAAGCCCAATAAAGATGAAGAGAAGATAATACTGACCGAATTAACTGAAGTCTGCCAGCGAAAGATAATGATTTGTTCTTCCAATCAGTAATTCTGTTTTACAATCTTTCAAGTAATACCTTACAATCCTTATGCAGGAGACGTGATGCGGGAATGTCCAGATTCAACGAGCCAAGTTTGACTGAAGCTGAGCTGGAGGAATCTGGAGAAAAACAGTTGACTAAACTGAAGAAGGAATCTGGGCAAACCATGCAGTCTGAACAAGCAATGTTAATATTGCCAGCTGTATCACATTTTAACCATCTATTTGCTGAAACAACTCAGTCTCCAGTAATGACCTTGCTCCAGTGGGAATTATCACCAGTGACATCTGACGAGTTCCAGTTGCATCTGAAGGCCACCAGATGAATTCTCCAGTTGTCTTTAATAAAGTTTGTTTTTAACTGAAGGTTGTGTGGGATCAATAAGGACGTGGGTATGGACGCGTGGCAGCTTTTTAGTGGATCAAGGAGGAGCGTGCAAAAGCACTAATATTCCTAACAGTATTATGGGACCACTTGCAGGGGAATGTTTCTAAAGCTTACGTGTCCATGTCTTATTGGCCCAAACTAGTTAATGGCTTGCACATGACAGCTTTTATGTATTATTTTATTATTTCATCGTTAATTCCTAGGTAGAGCATATGACTATAAATAGAGGTTTATCTCTCATTTGTAAGCAATGAATGTTGAATGAAATTAATAGAGCAGCCTCTATTTCCTACCAAAAATCTTCTTTACCTTTATAGATCTTTTGATCTTGGTGGTTAGGAGTGACCCCTTTATCAATATTTGTGGTGACTTGTTCTTTATCAAATATTGTGGTGAGGTCTTTTAAATCTTCGGTTTCCTTTATCTATAATCGTGGTGGCTAGACCTTTATCGATTGTAGTGGTGGGGCGGAGTGTTTCCTTTATCCTTGATTCCGGTGGCTTGGCCTTTACGAGTCTTGGTGGTGGATTCTTTTTATCTATCATTTTACTTTATTGTCTCGTTTAGTTGTTTGTTTCATATAAAATCCAGAAAATACCAAAAAATAGTCTTCCGCTGTCGTGTGTCGCGTGATTTACGCATCAAATTTGGTATCAGAGACAAGTTTAAAAAGGTTTCTTAATCTTTTTGTCCGTTGGGGCATTGTTTGTTTAGATCTATTAGTTATTTGCTTAGATCTATTGATTGTGAGTTATTTGTTGGTTATAAATGGCGTTTAGAAGAAATATGACTTTAGACGAAGCTAATAATGCTAGGAGAGATAGACAGATTGAAGATCTACAGGAAGCCCTTGGTAGAGTTGTTCATATGTTAGAAGATGGTGGTTTACGATTTAATCGAGAAAATGTTGTTGCCAGTGAAAGAGATTCTGAATCTCAAGGCCCCAGTGAAAGATCTGATAGTAATCCTAGGCACTCTAGTGATTCTGATGAACCACATCCTAGAGAAAGGCGTAGGAGGCATAAGGGTGATGATACTAGGGATATTAAGATAGATCCACCAGATTTTAATGGGTCTTCTAACCCAGAAGAGTATTTCGAATGGGTCCAGGTGATGGACAGGATTATGGAAATAAAAGGGTATGATGATAGGAAAAGCTTCAAAGTTGCCATTATTAAACTGAAGAAATATGCTTCATCTTGGTATGATAACATGAAATCTGAAAGAGAATACAAGAGCAAAAGTAAAATCAAGACCTGGTCCAAACTGAAGGAGGTTATGCTGAAGAGGTTTGTTCCCCAGTCGTACAAGCAAGATCAGTATCTACTGATGAACAATCTAAAGCAAGGAGCCAAGGAAGTTGTGGAATACATTAGAGAGTTTGAGCATCTGAAGACCAGAACTGGTGTGAATGAGACTGAAGAGCACACCATTGCCAGATTCTTGGTGGTCTGAACGCTGCCATTACTGAGAAGATTGAGTTGCAGCCTATCTGGACGTATGAAGGTGCATGCAAGATGGCTATCCAGATTGAGAGATAACTGAAGAAGAAGGTTCCGTACAAGTCATTCAGTAAGGTTCCTGCCAGTGCAAGTCAACCAGTTGCCAGTCAACCAGTTCCCAAATTTACTGAAACTGTCCAGAAAGCCTTCAGAGGCAAAGAAAAGGAAACTGGAGGAACGAAAGAACCAGTTGGAAGAAAATGTTTCAAGTGCCATGGCTTTGGTCACTTCCAGGCCCAGTGTCCTAATCAAAGAGCATTGACTGCTAAAGAAATTGAATGTTTACCAGATGTCGACACTGAAGAAGGTGAGCCAGTGTACGATGAAGAAGAAGAAGAAGCTTATGTTGGTGCAGATATTGGAGAGATGTTGGTTGTCAGGAGAGTGATGCATACTGATGAAGTTACAGCTGATACTGCTCAGAGAGAGAATATTTTCCACTCCAGATGCACAGTGAAAGGCAAGGTATGTGATCTGATCATCGATGATGGCAGTTGTGCAAATGCTGCTTCAACTTACATGGTAGAGAAACTGGAACTACCAACAGTGAAGCATCCCAGACCTTACAAGTTGCAATGGTTAAGCGAAGGTTCTGAAGTAAAGGTAAATCGACAAGTCACTATTCCCTTTTCAATTGGGTCAGTTTACCAAGATAAAATTATATGTGATGTTGTTCCCATGGATGCCTGTCACATTTTGTTGGGTCGACCATGGTTATTTGATAATTATGTTCATCATGATGGTCGTATGAATTCATATTCTCTGAATATAAGTGGAAAGAAGGTCACACTGACTTCCTTGAAGCCTACCGAACTGATGAAAGTCAAGAAGGATCAGCCCAGTAAGCCTTTGTTTTTATCTCAATCTAAAGTTGAAGAAGAGTTATCTGAAGGCTCTCCAGTTCTAATGCTACTGGTCGTTGAAAAGTCTGAAGAGAAGAAGTCCACTGAAGTCCCCAGTTTACTGAAGTCATTACTGAAGGAATTCAGAGATATTTTTCCTGAAGATCTACCTGAAGGTTTACCTCCAGTTAGAGGTATTGAGCACCAGATTGACTTGGTTCCAGGCTCAGTTCTTCCAAATAAAGCTGCTTATCGTTGTTCTCCTAATGAAGCCAAAGAATTGCAAAGACAAGTAGATGAACTGGTCGAGAAGGGTTATGTCAGAGCAAGCATGAGTCCTTGCTCAGTTCCTGCTCTACTGGTTCCAAAGAAAGATGGGACGATGAGAATGTGTGTTGACAGCAGAGCCATCAATAATATAACTATTAAGTATAGATATCCTATTCCCAGATTGGATGATATGCTTGATGAGTTAGATGGCTCCAGAGTGTTTTCAAAGATTGATCTCAGAAGTGGTTATCACCAGATAAGAATGAAGGATGGAGATGAATGGAAGACTGCTTTCAAAATCAAGGAGGTTTGTATGAATGGTTGGTTATGCCTTTTGGCTTAACTAATGCTCCCAGTACTTTCATGAGACTGATGAACGAAGTTCTCAGGTCACTCATTGGCCAGTTTGTTGTTTACTTTGATGATATTCTGGTGTACTCTAAATCTGAAGCTGAACATGTTGGTCATCTGAAGAAAGTATTTGAACTGCTAAGAAGACACCAGTTGTATGGAAAACTGGAGAAATGTGATTTTATGGTAGATAGTGTGATATTTCTGGGGTATGTTGTGTCGAAAAATGGGATTTCAATGGATCCATCGAAGGTAGAAGCCATCAGATCGTGGCCAGTTCCTACAACCATCACTGAAGTTAGAAGTTTCCATGGACTGGCATCATTCTATCGAAGGTTCATAAAGAACTTTTCTACAGTTGTGGCTCCTATCACTGATTGTCTGAAGAAAGGTGTGTTCAACTGGCCAAGTTCGGCTAACTGGCGTTCGAAGCACTGAAGGGGAAACTCAGTTCAGCTCCAGTTCTATCCTTACCAGATTTTGATATGCTATTTGAACTTAAATGTGATGCCAGTGGAGTTGGTATTGGTGCAGTACTGGTGCAGAGTGGGCGTCCAGTTGCTTATTTCAGTGAGAAACTGAACGGATCAAAATTAAAGTATAGCACTTATGATAAAGAATTTTATGCAATAATTCGTGCTATCACTCACTGGTCACATTATCTGAAGCCAAAACAGTTCGTATTGTTTTCTGATCATGAAGCACTGAAGTTCATTAATGGTCAGCATAAGCTTAATGCCAGGCATGCAAAATGGGTGGAATTTTTGCAGTCTTATTCATTTGTTTCTAAACATAAAGCTGGAATAGCCAATGTTGTTGCTGATGCACTTTCTAGAAGATATTCATTGTTGTCAATTCTGGAAGCAAGAGTACTTGGATTCTCTTTCATAAAGGAATTATATGCTGCTGATCCAGATTTTTCTGAGAAAACTACTGAAGCTAATCTGAAAGGACCATTCACTGTTCAAGATGGATTCTTATTCAAGAATGGAAAGTTGTGCATTCCCAGAGGTTCGATTAGAGATTTGCTAATAAGAGAAGCCCATGGAGGAGGTTTAGCTGGTCATTTCGGAATAAACAAAACTGGAGAGATTCTCACTGAACACTTCTACTGGCCAAGTCTACTGAAGGATGTCCAGAATCTCATCAGTCGCTGTCCAACTTGTCACCAGGAGAAGACAACTTTTCACAAAGGACTGTACACTCCTCTTCCAGTTCCAAACCAACCTTGGGAAGATCTTAGCATGGATTTTATCGTTGCACTACCCAGAACCCAAAGGGGAAAAGACTCAATTATGGTGGTTGTTGATAGATTCTCAAAAATGGCTCATTTTGTTGCTTGCAATACAACCAATGATGCTTCAGCTGTGGCGAGTTTGTTCTTCAAGGAGATTGTTAGATTGCATGGGATTCCCAAATCAATTGTGTCAGATAGAGATGTAAAGTTTCTGAGTTATTTCTGGAAGACTCTATGGAGATTGATGGGCACCAGATTGTTGTTCAGTACGTCTCACCATCCTCAGACTGATGGACAGACTGAAGTCACGAACAGAACAATTGGTATGTTGTTAAGAACACTGGTGAAGAAGACACTGAAGGATTGGGATTTGAAGCTTGCTCATGCTGAATTTGCTTTCAACAGAGCTCCTAACTATTCCACCAGTAAATCCCCATTTGAAGTTTGTTATGGTGTCAATCCACTGACTCCCATTGACTTAATTCCATTTTCGATTGAACCAAAAGCAAGCATTGAAGCTGAAGCCAGAGCAAAAGAAATAAAGAGAATTCATGGAGAAGTGAAGGCCAGAATTGAGAAAGCAAATGCCAGTTACAAGGCCAAGGCAAACAAGAACAGGAAGCAACCCAGTTTTTCACCAGGTGATCTTGTTTGGGTGCATCTCAGAAAGGAAAGATTTCCAGCCAAGAGAAAAAGCAAACTGATGCCCAGAGCTGAAGGTCCATTCAAGGTCCTGGAGAGATATGGAGAAAATGCTTACAAAGTTGAACTTCCTGGAGATATGTCAGTCTCTAGTACATTCAATGTTGGTGATCTGATGCCCTACCTGGAGGATAAGTATCTCGAAGACTTGAGGACAAGTCTCTTTTTAGAGGGGGAGAATGATGCGGGAATGTCCAGATTCAACGAGCCAAGTTTGACTGAAGCTGAGCTGGAGGAATCTGGAGAAAAACAGTTGACTAAACTGAAGAAGGAATCTGGGCAAACCATGCAGTCTGAACAAGCAATGTTAATATTGCCAGCTGTATCACATTTTAACCATCTATTTGCTGAAACAACTCAGTCTCCAGTAATGACCTTGCTCCAGTGGGAATTATCACCAGTGACATCTGACGAGCTCCAGTTGCATCTGAAGGCTATCAGATGAATTCTCCAGTTGTCTTTAATAAAGTTTGTTTTTAACTGAAGGTTGTGTGGGATCAATAAGGACGTGGGTATGGACGCGTGGCAGCTTTTTAGTGGATCAAGGAGGAGCGTGCAAAAGCACTAATATTCCTAACAGTATTATGGGACCACTTGCAGGGGAATGTTTCTAGAAGCTTACGTGTCCATGTCTTATTGGCCCAAACTAGTTAATGGCTTGCACATGACAGCTTTTATGTATTATTTTATTATTTCATCGTTAATTCCTAGGTAGAGCATATGACTATAAATAGAGGTTTATCTCTCATTTGTAAGCAATGAATGTTGAATGAAATTAATAGAGCAGCCTCTATTTCCTACCAAAAATCTTCTTTACCTTTATAGATCTTTTGATCTTGGTGGTTAGGAGTGACCCCTTTATCAATATTTGTGGTGACTTGTTCTTTATCAAATATTGTGGTGAGGTCTTTTAAATCTTCGGTTTCCTTTATCTATAATCGTGGTGGCTAGACCTTTATCGATTGTAGTGGTGGGGCGGAGTGTTTCCTTTATCCTTGATTCCGGTGGCTTGGCCTTTACGAGTCTTGGTGGTGGATTCTTTTTATCTATCATTTTACTTTATTGTCTCGTTTAGTTGTTTGTTTCATATAAAATCCAGAAAATACCAAAAAATAGTCTTCCGCTGTCGTGTGTCGCGTGATTTACGCATCAAGACGTGAAGATATTAGAGGAACTCCCAAATATTTGACCGGTAACCTTCCCTCCACAAAGGGTATAACAGCCAGAATCGCTTGTTTCACATGTTCCGGTACATTACAAAAGAATGCAGTGCTCTTCGGCATACTCGGCACCAATCCAGACATATCTTTAAATTCATTTAAAGCATTCATCACTGTTTTTGCTGAATTAGTTGCATTCATCACACCAATCCAGACATATCTTTAAATTCATTTAAAGCATTCATCACTGTTTTTGCTGAATTGGTTTCCCCCCTTGCAAACAGAAAAAGATCATCCGCTCCTTTTCACATTGGTTATGGAATCTGAAACTAGCTGTCGTCATGACATTATGCTGAAGTATAAGTGTTAAAACTTCCATAACTAATGTGAAAAGATAGGGGGACATAGGATCCCCTTGTCTGAGCCCTCGCCTTCCTTTAAAAAACCCATGGAGATTCCCATTAATGGCTATCGAAAACGAAGTAGATGAAACACAAGCCATAATCCACCTCGTCATTTTGGGATGAAAACCGAATCCATGTAATGTGGCTTCCAGGAATTTCCAGTCAACAGTATCATATGCCTTCTGAATATCAATCTTAAACATACTCGGTGGCCCAACATCACGATGGTAATTGTGCATAAGGTCCTGAGTAAGAAGTATATTATCGGAAATTCTTCTACCAGGAACAAATGCAGATTGATTGATGTTAATAATATCTTTCAAGCTATCCTTAATCCTGTTTGTGATAATCTTACAACTACATTTATAAATGGTGTTGCAGCAAGATAGGTCGATAATCAGTAACACTAGCAGGAGTCGGAACTTTTGGAATAAGGGCTAATAATGTATGATTTACCTCTTGTAGGAGCTGTCCATTACGAAAAAATTCTTGAACTGCACTACATACATCCTTTCCTACAATATCCCAAGTACCTTTAAAGAACGTGGACGTAAATCCATCAGGCCCCGGTGCTTTGTTTTCTCCAATTGCAAACATTGCAATTCTGATTTCTTCATCTGACACATTGCGAACCATATGGGCAGCTTGCTGACCTGATATCTTCTTCGTAAACAATTGAGGTGATGGGTGGCTGTTAATCTGTCCTTCTAAACCAATAAAGCGTTCATAATGGCTAACAAACGCTTTAGGGGCTGCACCACCTTCATGTAGCACACCATCAATGTCACGAACTACTTCAATCCTACTCCGATGATTCTTACTTTTTACCGAATTATGGAAAAAAGCTGAATTAGAGTCACCCACACATAGCCATTCAACCTTGGACTTTTGCTTTAGGAACCGTTCCTCATCAAGTTGTGCAGTTTGAAACTCTTGCAAGCACATTGCCTCTTGTTGTTGAAGATCCAGGTTACTTGGGTCCGCATCAATCTGAGTTTGGATTCTATCTAATTCATCCCGTAGCTTAGAAACCTTGCTGTGGAGATTGCCTTGCTGTTTAAGGAGCTTACGCATTGGTTTTTTACATGCTTTAATCTTTTTGACCAGTTTGAACAGATGGTGACCTTGAACATCCACCTCCCAAGCACTACCCACTGCTTCCAAAAAACCCTCTTTATGTACCAGAAAGTTGGGAAATTTAAATGGTTTCGGCCGATTTCGTGTAATGGAAGGCAATTTCAAAATACAGGGAGAATGGTCAGAAACCCTATATGGTTGGAAGATCGCACAAGCAGCAGGAAACTCGTCTATAAACGAGATATTACCCATAATTCGATCTATCTTCTTAAAAATACCCACTCCTTTCTTTGGTTTTTGATTCCAAGTAAAATGCAATCCCGATCTATTTATATCAAAAACCTCAATATTATCCACACATTCTTTTTTTTTTTTTTTTCATTTTCTTATTTTTTTTGGTTAATGGGTATACCCCTGTGAATTTTATACCATAACCAAAACATTACAAAGCAAGTAGTATGGCTGGCTTACCATACTAGTTCATATACATGACAGGCCATGCATATGTATAATCAAACAAAACTCGCTAACTAGCTATCAATGAATAAAAACACTACACATCAGTGCAGCAAGCACTATATAATTAAGAGTTAAAGCGCCCTATATGATCAAACACCACCAAGTTACGTGGCAGATTCCAAGCTTTGACAAAGCGATCCACCTGAGCCGTGTTCTTGAACCTCAAAGTCACTAATTTTAGTCGGACTGTAGCAGCAATTAAATCTTGAATTTGGTCATGTGCTCGAACCGTGTTTGAGAACAATCGTATATTATCCACACATTCTTTAAAATCACGCATACTAGTAGTATCTGCGAAGAGCCATGTAGGTTATCCTCAAGATTAAGTGATGAGTTAAAATCCCCTAACATGACCCATGGCTTACCACGCACAAACAACTTATGAACACATAGGTTCTGCCATAACTCTCTTCTGTTCTTATAATGATTATCTACATAAATAAACGAGCAAAAAAGAGATTTTTGATCCTCTTTAAATATAAGTTGAGCATGTACGACCTGATCAGTTTGTGACAGGACCATAACATCAACAACATCTGTGTTCCATCCAAGTATAATACGTGTACCTTTAGAACACAGATTTCCATTCGACGTCCAATCCCAAGTTCCACATATTTTCTTACATACATTAACTAAATTAGACACATCCATATGAGACTCCATGATAGCACATACATTCAAGTAGTTATCAGAAACCACCTGACGAACCTCTTTTTGTTTCAGGGGGCAGTTCAACCCCCTTATATTCCATGAAGCTATGCTACCCATTGAAACCATTTCCACCGGGAGTGCTTGCCCCCTCAGTAATATCACTATTATTCATACAGATTTCATGAAATTGTTTGTCTCATTATATTCCTCTTCAACCTCACTATCATCAGAAACTTCAAACATACTGTTAATCTTTTGTTGTCTCTTCTGTTCCTTCTCGACCCCTCATGCATCGGTTCAGTAACATCATTGCTATTATCAGTTAAGACTTCATAAGAATTCTTTGTATCTACTGTTTTTGATGAACTTGCACCCTCGGGGTTACTCTTTTGTTTTACAATTGGGCGATACATCATTTTTGGCTTTTGTTGTTTAGTCGGGAAACCTTGTTTACCCTTATTCTTCTTACCAACAACAGTTTGAAAGCCATCCCCATCTATAGGTTGTACCACTTTTTCCACGACTACAATCTTTTTCGGGCAATGCGAGTCCTCATGACCAAAGATTTTGCAGTTTGAGCATCTCGGGGGCTTCCATTCATATTCGACTTTCACCGTTTCCTTCGTATATCCCTCCCCATCAATATGTGGGACTCCCACCACAAGTTCATTCTTGAAATCATGATCAGCACTTAATTCAATTAATGCCCTAGCAAAACTATTTCTTCCCCATGACTCGATACACATATCAATAGTGTATGAGTCTAACTTCTTTTGATCCCCTACTTTCGACATCAACATACTAAATCCATCATCTGTGTAAGCCACCATCGGTACATCATGGAATTTGACCCAAACAGGAATATTCTTGACATCAGATTTCGTCAAACTCACATTTGGTGACCACACATTTAGAATCATAGGAGCATTACGAATGAGCCATGATCCATTCTCAAGCACATAATCCATCCCAGCTTTTGTTCTAAATTTAAAGAAGAAAAAGCCATGGGCGTTCATCATAACTCTTGCAATTCCATGCTTACCCCATGCATTCTTGACAAAGTTTTCAACTACTGGAAACGCAATTCTTTTACCCAAGAAGTACCCATATAAGGTGTTATCATATCGAGAGCATACCTCTTTCAACGATTCCCTTGGCAAAATAACATCAACACCATCAGCTTGAACCGACGTATCCAGCTTCCTTAAATTGATTTTCCTCTTCTCGTCTCCCTTCTTCCCCAAGTTTCCTTTCACTGTATCGGCAAATGAAACTTTTGTTGTGCTAGTCATACCAGGCTCATTATTCGTACCACCCGTATCAGCAAATGAAGCTTTATTTATTGTTTCAGTATTTTCAGGAGGCTGTGTGCCAAAGTTTACATCTTCAACAAGTGGATCAGGTTGGTTCGGAGCAAAGGAGAATTCAGAATTCTTAGCAAAGAAAAATTCAGAATTCTTATTTTGTTCATCATTAATACTCGATCTCATCTCCTTATCCCTATCAGCAGCCCTGGAGCTATCATCTACCGTAGCAAACCCATCAGAATTAGGGTTTTCAGTTGCCATTCCATCACCATCAGACTTAGGGTTTGCATCTACCGAAGGGTTTGGTATCCCATCTTCAGTAGCAGTATTAACCGTCGACTCAGAAGCTTCTCCACCAGGAGTTTTTAGGGTTGTATCACAACTACCACCTGGTTTATCCATCTTCTCCTCATTGGCAGTAGGTATTTTCCCCTCATCAACAGAACCGGTATTGTTGGCTGTTTTCCTAGGGCTAGTATTTTTATTCCCTCCTTTTTTCTTCTTCCCTGACATCGCCTCAACAGGTGGCCGATCAGAACCACCTGTTTTTAACCTATTGATACGATCTTCAATCTCTTTAAAATTAAATGAACAATCTCTCTTCATAAACTAAAATAACCATGCAGCAATAAACCCTAATAATACGACAGCAGTAACTACGTGACGAACAAGCAGCAAGCAACAAAAAAGAAAACCCTAAACTCTAGAGAAACCCTAAAACGCAAATAAGACGCCAAATAAGATTAACAAACCCTAACTGATCTAGCTAAACTACACTAGGCAGCCGCGATCAAGGGCAAGGTAATCAAACTGGGGAAAGAAAAAACGATTAGGGTTTTGGAAAAGACGATTGGAATAAAAAGAAAACGTAAAAATCTGAACTAAAAACAGTAAAGAATCATGATAAAAGCACAAAAAGAAGTGCAAAGATCACGATTAATCACCATAGTTAGCTAGAAAAAGACGAATCAAAGGAGGCAAAGCCACTCGCCATTCGACCTAGAGAGAGAGAAATTAGGATGCATTAGCAAGATTATTTCCAATAGAATTAAGGAGGGTTTGGATGACGAAAATGGGTTTTTGACACAAAAACGGCTGTTTTTTATTGTAACGTAAAAAGCTTTACGCAAAACAATCCAAAACGAACTGTAATATCAAAAAGCAGTCCTGAACCTTTGGTTAGAAAACCCGAGGCTCTGATACCACTTGTAAGTCCCCTGGTAACTAGATCGTTACAGGAATGCTATGATTATGTTGGAGTGTGGAAACATCCAAGATAACCTATTTGATATTACTATATCGATTTTGTGTACGGTTTAGCTTTATGATTAATCACAAGTATGTAATCGATCCAAAAGCAATAAGATTTCGGTTTGGCAGAGTTTCGGCAAGACAATGGAATAAAGTTGTTATGAAACTCGACTTAGGGTTTCATATATTTAGGAAACGGAACGAGGCTCGTTTGGGCTGGGCCTCAAACGACCCTTAGCATGTAAAGCCCGTTGGGCCTTCACGTGAAATGACCCTCACTCAAACGAGGTTCAAATGACAAGGCTCGTATGAGCAAGCCTTGTTTGGGTCTGGTTCGTATGGTCTTGGTTCATAAGAAACACTTAGCATATACATCATGTACCAACATTAGATAAACAAGTAAATAAACAATAAAGTCCAAAACATAATGTCCATATCTAATGTTCAGTTACAGACTCGATAAACAAAATGATAAGCTATCTAGATTGCTAATTGTCACACAAATGTGCACTAACATTCATCTAGATAATTAGGGCATATTATTTAATATCGTAATTCTAATCTAATTTAGAAGCCCTAATATTAAATTCATCCAATAAGAGATTTATTCAATTATTTAGATTTCCACTAATAAGTCTCTAACTTCTATTTTACGTAAAGGCACATGCAGTTAGTGTTTTAATTCGCTAAATGGCTAGGGCATCTAACAAGGCAAGACTAAAGTCCTAATTCCAACTTTATGCATGTCTTTTTTTAGGTAAAGGGGAAAGACCCCGTTGACTTTATATTAATCACCCAAAAACTTTACAAAACAAGTAGTATGAAGAGTTCATACTAGTTCATATATGAGACATGCCCCATATATGTAAACAAAGTAAACTAGAACAATACATAACCAACTCAACAAGCCTAGCTATACATAAACATGAATAAAATACAGCTAGACAATGAAAAAGAAAATAGGAACTAATTAGCATCCATCTTGGTAAAGAAACTCTCCCCGAATACCCCACGCTTCAAGTGTGCTAGTCACCCGAGCTGTCTTCTTGAACTTCAAATTCCATAAACGAGCCCTAACCGTGTCTTTAATAGTCGTGACCAGAATATCCGGAGGGCGAGCATGGTTCTTGAACAATCTATTGTTTCGCTCCTGCCATATATAATACGCAGTCGCAGCCACTACTAGCCTACCCAAGACACTAGAAATCGATCTGGATTTAGCTTTGGATAGAAGATACACTACAATAGAATCCCAACTTGATGAAATATGCTGCATGTTAGCAGCCCTTTTAACCTCACACCAGACCTTATCCGCGTACTTGCATGAAAAGAACAAATGTCCATGCGAATCATAATCTGACACGCATAGACTACAACACATCATATTCATCGTTTTCCTCCTTGCAGGGCTCCATTGCAAAATTTTATCCTGTGTTACAAGTTTCTCACGCATAATAAGCCACAAATTAAATGCATGCCTAGGAATACATTGAGGAAACCATACAATATCCACCCAACCCACACGGTTCTCTTTTAATCTGATTGAATCCCAAACTGTTTTAATCTGATTGAATCACATCTTCATTCTTCCAAATTAGTTCATCACGATTCAGATTTAAATGAATAGGAGGACAGTTAAGAAGGCTAGGAAAATTATCCAACCATACCTGAGGCCATAACCAGTTCCCATTTACATTGAGGTCCGCAACAGTAGAAGTTAATGAAAAACCAGCTCTTCTGATGTCGCTAGGTTGAATAAACTCAGCAAGAGGGCCCATATCACTCCAAGTATCATACCAGACAGAAGTACTGCGACCATCCCCTAACTTCTTCCATACAAACTTACGAACAGATTGCCTAAGTTGAAGCAACTTCCGCCAACCCCAACTCGCCGATACTCTAAGAGGGACGTCCCAAAAGTTTCGTCCTCTAAGATGATAATCATAAATCCAATCCACCCAAAGTGACTTCCTACGTTCTAGAATACTCCAAATATGTGAAACCATAAGAGATTTATTCATATCCATAATTCTTCTAATGCCCAAACCACCTTCATATTTAGGAACACAAACCGATTTCCATGAAACTTTTGCCTTTCCACTTTGCATGGGACCTTGACACCACAAAAAACCTCGCATGATTTTTTCAAGATCTTTTATAACTCTCACAGGTAAAATAAAAACAGAAGCCCAGTAGATATGCATAGAGGAAAGCACAGAGATAATCAACTGCACTCTACCTGCAAACGAAAGATATTTGTTCCTCCAATCCGATATCCTCTTCTCCATCCGTTCTACTAAGATTTTACAATCCTTATATAACAACCGTGATGAAATTAGAGGTACCCCCAAATATCTGACCGGCAGTTGTCCTTCCTCAAATGGTAGAATAGATAGTATGGAGGATTTTACCGATTGAGGCACATGACAGAAGAAGGCTGTACTTTTCTGAATACTAGGGACCAAACTAGACATTCTTCTAAAAGAATCAAGAGAGTGCATTATAAGACCTGCAGAATTGACATCCCCCCTTGAGAACAGAAACAGATCATCCGCAAAGCATAGATTAATTAGCTTCTGCTTCTCACACCTATTATGAAATCGAAAGGATGAGTCTAATTGAGTTGAGTGATGTAAAATAAGAGTCAACACTTCCATAACCAAGGTAAACAAATATGGCGAGATCAGATCACCCTGTCTAATGTCCCCTTTTCCCTTTAAAATAGCCATGAAGCTGGCCATTAATACTAATAGAGAACGACGTGGATGAAACACATGTCATAATCCAAGAAACCATAACCGGATGAAATCCAAAGCCCATAAGAGTAAGACGCAGAAACTCCCAATCCATAAGCTTTCTAGATATCCACCTTAAATGCACATCTAGGAGGACCATAGTCTCTATGATAATTATGTAAAATTTCTTGAGTTAATAGAATATTATCAGAAATCCTCCTATCAGGGACAAACGCCGATTGATTGATACTCACTACTGTCTTCAACCCATCCTTAATTCGATCAGCCAGGATCTTACTGATACATTTGTATAGTACATTACAGCACAAAATAGGCCTATAATCATTAATTGAAGCTGGCGTAGATACCTTTGTGATGCGGAAGTGTCCAGGTTCACTGAACTGGAGGAACCCAGGGAACTGAAGAAGTCCACTGAGCTGAAGGAAACTGAGCTGATCATGCCATCTGAACAAGCCATGCTGATTCTGCCAGTAGTGGCCCATTTCAAACAAGTCTTTTCTGAACAAATCCAGTCGCCAGTAGTAACACTTCTCCAGTGGCAAGTTTCACCAGTAACCAATTCTGGTAGTCCACCAGTGAAGCTCTCCAGATGACTGCTCCAGATAAATGGTCCAGTAACCACTACTGAAGGCCACCAGTGAAGTGCTCTAGATATTTTATCTCCAAATTTATGTTCCAGTGTCCAGATAATAAAGTCCCCACTGAAGTCCTATGTCTGTGGGTCCAATAAAGAAGGAATGACAGTTGTCAAGGAAGGAGCGTGTGACTAACGGTATTGTGGGACCACTTGCAGGGGAATAATTCTAGAAGCCCACGCTGTCCATTTTCTATTGGTCCAAATTGATTAGTGGCTTAGCGCGTGACAGCTTTTATGTATTATTTTATTATTTTGTCGTTAATTCCTAGGTAGAGCATGTGGCTATAAATAGAGGTTTTATCTCTCATTGTAAAGTTAGTTGATGTTGAATGAAAATTAATAGAGCAGTCTCTATTTCTTACAAATCTTCTTTTACCTTTATAGATCTTTGATCTTGGTGGTTAGGAGTGACTCCTTTATCAATATTTGTGGTGGTTCGTCCTTTATCAAATATTGTGGTGAGGTCTTTTAAATCTTCGGTTTCCTTTATCTATAATCGTGGTGGCTAGACCTTTATCGGTTGTAGTGGTGGGGCGGAGTGTTTCCTTTATCCTTGATTCCGGTGGCTTAGCCTTTACGAGCCTTGGTGGTGGAGTCTTTATCTATCAATTTAATTTTTATTGTCTTGTTTGTGTTTGTTTCATATAAAATCCAGAAAATACCAAAAATAGTCTTCCGCTGTCGCTTGTCGCGTGATTTATGCATCAAATTTGGTATCAGAGCCAAGTTTTAAAGGTTTCTTAATCTTTTTGTCCGTTGGGGTATTGTTTGTTTAGATCTCATTTCGATTTAGTCAGATCTGTTTGTTGGTTGTTTAGATCTAGTTGTTGCTGGTATAGATCTATTGTTTGTTTAGATCTCATTTCGATTTAGTCAGATCTGTTTGTTGGTTGTTTAGATCTAGTTGTTGCTGGTATAGATCTATTGTTTGTTGAATATAAATGGCTTTTAGAAGAAACATGACATTAGAAGAAGCTCATAATGCTAGGAGAGATAAGCAGATTGAAAATCTACAAGAGGCACTTGGTAGAGTTGTTCATATGTTAGAAGATGGTGGTTTAAGATTTAATCGAGAAAATATTGTTACTAGTGAAAGAGATTCTGAATCTCAAGGTCCTAGTATAAGATCTGATAGTACACCTAGAAACTCTAGTGATTCTGATGAACCACATCCTAGAGAAAGGCGTAGGAGGCATAAGGGTAATGATATTAGGGATATTAAGATAGATCCACCAGATTTTAATGGATCCTCTAACCCAGAAGAGTATTTTGAATGGGTCCAGGTGATGGACAGAATAATGGAAATAAAAGGTTATGATGATAGAAAAAGTTTCAAGGTTGCCATTATTAAACTTAAGAAATATGCTTCATCATGGTATGATAATATGAAGTCTGAAAGGGAATACAAGGGCAAAAGTAAAATCAAGACCTGGTCCAAACTGAAGGAGGTCATGCAGAAGAGGTTTGTTCCCCAGTCGTACAAGCAAGATCAGTATCTACTGATGAACAATCTGAAGCAAGGATCCAAGGAAGTTGTGGAGTACATTAGAGAGTTTGAGCATCTGAAGACCAGAACTGGTGTGAATGAGACTGAAGAGCACACTATTGCCAAATTTCTTGGTGGTCTGAACGCTGCCATTACTGAGAAAATTGAGTTGCAGCCTATCTGGACATATGAAGGTGCATGCAAGATGGCTATCCAGATTGAAAGACAACTGAAGAAGAAGGTTCCATACAAGTCATTCAGTAAGGTTCCTGCCAGTGCAAGTCAACCAGTTCCCAGATTTACTGAAACTGTCCAGAAATCCTTCAGAGGCAAAGAGAAAGAAACTGAGGATCAAAGGAACCAGTTGGAAGGAAATGTTTTAAGTGTCATGGCTTTGGTCACTTCCAGGCCCAGTGTCCTAATCAAAGAGCCTTGACTGCCAAAGAGATTGAATGTTTGCCAGATGTCGACACTGAAGAAGGTGAACCAGTGTACGATGAAGATGAAGAGTCCTATGTTGGTGCAGATGTGGGAGAAATGTTGGTTGTCAGAAGAGTGATGCATGCTGATGAAGTTACCACTGATACTGCCCAGAGGGGGAACATTTTTCACTCCAGATGCACAGTCAAAGGAAAAGTTTGTGATCTGATCATTGACGGTGGGAGTTGTGCAAATGCTGCTTCAACTTACATGGTAGAGAAACTGGAACTACCCACACTTAAGCATCCTCGACCTTACAAGTTGCAATGGCTCAGTAAAGGATCAGAGGTAAAAGTTAATCGTCAAGTTACTATTCCGTTTTCAATTGGGTCAGTTTATCAAGACAAAATTGTTTGTGATGTTGTACCTATGGATGCTTGTCATATTTTATTGGGTCGACCATGGTTATTTGATAATTATGTTCTTCATGATGGTCGTATGAACTCGTATTCTTTGAATATAAGTGGAAAGAAGGTCACACTGACTTCTTTGAAGCCTAATGAACTGATGAAAGTCAAGAAAGACCAGCCCAGTAAGCCTTTGTTTTTGTCTCAAGCTGAAGTCGAAGAAGAGTTATCTGAAGGCTCTCCAGTTATGATGTTACTGGTCGTAGAAAAATCTGTAGAAAAGGAGTTCACTGGTGTCCCCAGTCTCCTGAAGACTTTACTGAAGGAATTCACTGACGTTTTCCCAGAAGACCTACCTGAAGGTTTACCACCAGTAAGAGGAATTGAACACCAGATTGACCTGGTTCCAGGTTCAGTTCTTCCAAACAAAGCTGCTTACAGATGTTCACCTAATGAAGCTAAAGAGTTGCAGAGGCAAGTCGATGAATTGGTTGAGAAGGGTTATGTGAGAGCAAGTATGAGTCCTTGTTCAGTACCAGCTCTCCTGGTCCCAAAGAAGGATGGTACGATGAGGATGTGTGTTGATAGCAGGGCCATCAATAATATCACCATTAAGTATAGATATCCCATTCCCAGGTTGGATGATATGCTTGATGAGTTGCATGGCTCCAGAGTATTTTCCAAGATTGATCTCAGAAGTGGCTACCACCAGATAAGGATGAAAGATGGAGATGAGTGGAAAACTGCTTTCAAAATCAAGGGAGGTTTGTATGAATGGTTAGTTATGCCTTTTGGCTTATCTAATGCTCCCAGTACTTTCATGAGACTGATGAATGAAGTTCTCAGACCACTCATTGGTCAGTTTGTTGTTGTTTACTTTGATGATATTCTGGTGTATTCAAAATCTGAAGCTGAACATGTTAGCCATCTGAAGAAGGTATTTGAACTGTTGAGAAGACACCAGTTGTATGGCAAACTGGAGAAATGTGATTTTATGGTGGAGAGTGTGATATTTCTGGGATATGTTGTTTCAAAAGAAGGAATTTCTATGGATCCCTCTAAGGTTGATGCCATCAGATCATGGCCAGTTCCAACCACAATCACTGAAGTAAGAAGTTTTCATGGACTGGCGTCATTTTATAGAAGATTTATCAAGAATTTCTCTACAGTTGTAGCTCCAATTACTGATTGTCTGAAGAAAGGTGTGTTCAACTGGCCGAGTTCAGCCCAACTGGCGTTTGAAGCACTGAAGGATAAGCTCAGTTCAGCTCCAGTCTTATCCTTACCAGATTTTGATATGTTGTTCGAGCTAGAATGTGATGCAAGTGGGGTAGGTATTGGTGCAGTTCTGGTACAAGCAGGGCGTCCAGTTGCATATTTCAGTGAAAAGCTCAATGGCTCTAAACTGAAGTATAGTACTTATGATAAAGAATTTTATGCAATTATTCGTGCTATCACTCACTGGTCACATTATCTGAAGCCAAAGCAGTTTGTTTTATTCTCTGATCACGAAGCACTGAAGTTTATAAACGGTCAGCACAAGCTTAATGCCAGACATGCCAAATGGGTAGAATTCTTACAGTCTTATTCATTTGTTTCAAAACATAAAGCTGGAGTTTGTAATGTTGTTGCTGACGCGCTTTCCAGACGATATTCACTGTTGTCTATCCTGGAAGCAAGAGTGCTGGGGTTTTCATTTATAAAAGAGTTATATTCTGCAGACCCAGATTTTTCTGAAAAGTTCACTGAAGCTAATCAGAAGGGACCATTTACTGTACAAGATGGTTTCTTATTTAAGAATGGCAAATTGTGCATTCCCAGAGGTTCGATTAGAGATTTACTGATAAGAGAAGCACATGGAGGAGGTCTAGCTGGTCATTTTGGAATCAACAAAACTGGAGAGATCTTGACTGAACATTTCTACTGGCCAAGTCTCCTGAAGGACGTCCAGAATATTATCAGTCGCTGCCCAACTTGTCACCAGGCCAAGACGACTTTTCACAAGGGTTTGTATACTCCTCTTCCAGTTCCGAGCCAACCATGGGAAGATCTCAGTATGGATTTTATTGTTGCACTGCCCAGAACCCAGAGGGGAAAAGATTCAATAATGGTGGTTGTTGATCGATTTTCGAAGATGGCACATTTTATTGCTTGTAACACAACCAATGATGCTTCAGCAGTAGCGAATTTATTCTTTAAAGAGATTGTCAGATTGCATGGAATTCCAAAGACAATTGTGTCAGATCGAGATGTGAAGTTTTGAGTTATTTCTGGAAGACTCTATGGAGATTAATGGGTACCAGATTGTTGTTCAGTACATCTCACCATCCTCAGACTGATGGACAGACTGAAGTAACGAACAAAACAATTGGCATGTTATTGAGAACACTGGTGAAGAAGACACTGAAAGATTGGGATCTGAAGCTTGCTCATGCTGAGTTTGCTTTCAACAAAGCTCCTAACTATTCTACCAGTAAATCCCCATTTGAAATCTGCTATGGTGTCAATCCACTGACTCCCATTGATTTAATTCCATTTTTGATTGAACCAAAAGCAAGCATTGAAGCTGAAACCAGAGCAAAAGAAATAAAGAAAATTCATGGAGAAGTGAAGGCCAGAATAGAGAAGGCAAATGCCAGTTACAAGGCCAGAGCAAACAAGAATAGAAAGCAGCCCAGTTTTTCACCAGGTGATCTTGTGTGGGTACATCTGAGGAAAGAAAGGTTTCCAGCGAAGAGAAAGAGTAAACTGATGCCCAGAGCTGAAGGTCCGTTCAAGATCCTGGAGAGATATGGCGATAATGCTTACAAGGTTGAATTACCTGGAGATATGGCAGTTTCTAGCACGTTTAATGTGGGAGATCTGATGCCTTATCTGGAGGATGAGTACCTCGAAGACTTGAGGTCAAGTCTCTTTTCAGAGGGGGAGAATGATGCGAAAGTGTCCAGGTTCACTGAACTGGAGGAACCCAGGGAACTGAAGAAGTCCACTGAGCTGAAGGAAACTGAGCTGATCATGCCATCTGAACAAGCCATGCTGATTCTGCCAGCAGTGGCCCATTTCAAACAAGTCTTTTCTAAACAAATCCAGTCGCCAGTAGTAACACTCCTCCAGTGGCAAGTTTCACCAGTAACCAATTCTGGTTGTCCACCAGTGAAGCTCTCCAGTGAAGCGCTCCAGATGACTGCTCCAGACAAATGGTCCAGTAACCACTACTGAAGACCACCAGTGAAGTGCTCCATATTTTTTATCTCCAGATTTATGTTCCAGTGTCCAAATAATAAAGTCCCCACTGAAGTCCTATGTCTGTGGGTCCAATAAAGAAGGAATGACAGCTGTCAAGGAAGGAGCGTGTGACTAACGGTATTGTGGGACCACTTGCAGGGAATAATTCTAGAAGCCCACGCTGTCCATTTTCTATTGGTCCAAATTGATTAGTGGCTTAGCGCGTGACAGCTTTTATGTATTATTTTATTATTTTGTCGTTAATTCCTAGGTAGAGCATGTGGCTATAAATAGAGGTTTTATCTCTCATTGTAAAGTTAGTTGATGTTGAATGAAAATTAATAGAGCAGTCTCTATTTCTTACAAATCTTCTTTTACCTTTATAGATCTTTGATCTTGGTGGTTAGGAGTGACCCCTTTATCAATATTTGTGGTGGTTCGTCCTTTATCAAATATTGTGGTGAGGTCTTTTAAATCTTCGGTTTCCTTTATCTATAATCGTGGTGGCTAGACCTTTATCGATTGTAGTGGTGGGGCGGAGTGTTTCCTTTATCCTTGATTCCGGTGTCTTAGCCTTTACGAGTCTTGGTGGTGGAGTCTTTATCTATCAATTTAATTTTTATTGTCTTGTTTGTGTTTGTTTCATATAAAATCCAGAAAATACCAAAAATAGTCTTCCGCTGTCGCTTGTCGCATGATTTATGCATCACTTTGGCACTAAAGCAATGATACACCTTCAACAATTTACCATTACTGAAGAAATCGTGAACAGCCAACAAAACATCCTTTCCAACAATGGACCATGAGCTTTTGAAGAAGGCTGAAGTAAACCCATCAGGACCGGGAGCTTTGCACTCACCAATAGAGAAAATAGCAGCTTTAATCTCATCATCAGTTACCTTACGGATCATATTAAGGGCAGCATGCTCATCTAAAGTAGTAGAAAATAGTTCAGGCGAAGGCTGTACATCAATTGTCTATTCACAACCCAAAAATTGTTGATAATGTTGTACAAAAGCCTCCTGAACAATCACATCTATTCGACTTCGATGATTCCTGCATTTAAGAGAATTATGAAAATAAGATGTATTAGAATCACCCACAGCAAGCCATTCCACCTTTGATTTCTGCTTCAGAAAGGATTCTTCATCCAGGACAGCTTCATTAAATTGCTTCAAACATTCACTCTCCTGATTTCGTAACACAACATTAGAAGGATCTTTATCAATGGCTGTTTGTACTTCATCCAATTCCTCTCGTAGTGATGCGTAAATCACGCGACAAACTACAGCGGAAGACTATTTTTGATATTTTCTGGATTATATATGAATTAAATAACAAACGAGACAATAAAAGTAAAATGATCGATAAAGGAATCCACCACCAAGACTCGTAAAGGCCAAGCCACCGGAATCAAGGATAAAGAAAACACTCCGCCCCACCACTACAATCGATAAAGGTCTAGCCACCACGACTATAGATAAAGGAAACCGAAGATTTAAAAGACCTCACCACAATATTTGATAAAGAACGAGTCACCACAAATATTGATAAAGGGGTCACTCCTAACCACCAAGATCAAAGATCTATAAAGGTAAAAGAAGATTTGTAAGAAATAGAGGCTGCTCTATTAAATTTTCATTCAACATCAACTGCCTTACAATGAGAAATAAAGGCCTTATTTATAGCCACATACTCTTACCTAGGAATCAACGACAAAATAATAAAATAATACAAAAGCTGTCATGTGCAAGCCACTAATTAATTTGGACCAATAGAAAATAGACACATAAGGCTTCTAGAAACAATCCTCTTCAAGTGGCCCACAATATCGTTAGGAATATTAATGCTTTTGCACGCTCCTTCTTGATCCACTAAAAGCTGCCACGCGTCCATACCCACGTCCTTATTGACCCCACACAACCTCCAGTTTAAGTAAACTTTATTATAGACAACTGGAGCATTCATCTGGAGTACTTCACTGGTGGCCTCCAGTATTCACTACTGGAGCCCTTCAGAGGAATTCAACGACAAAATAATAAAATAATACAAAAGCTGTCATGTGCAAGCCACTAATTAATTTGGACCAATAGAAAATAGACACATAAGGCTTCTAGAAACAATCCTCTTCAAGTGGCCCACAATATCGTTAGGAATATAATGCTTTTGCACGCTCCTTCTTGATCCACTAAAAGCTGCCACGCGTCCATACCCACGTCCTTATTGACCCCACACAACCTCCAGTTTAAGTAAACTTTATTATAGACAACTGGAGCATTCATCTGGAGTACTTCACTGGTGGCCTCCAGTATTCACTACTGGAGCCCTTCAGAGTTGATCTTCACTGGAGCTCTTCAGAATTGATTTTCACTGGAGTCCTTCAGATGCAACTGGAGCTCGTCAGATGCCACTGGTGATAATTCCCACTGGAGCAAGGTCACTACTGGAGACTGAGCTGTTTCAGTAAAAAGATGGTTAAAATGTGATACAGCTGGCAAAATTAACATTGCTTGTTCAGACTGCATGGTTCGCTCAGATTCCTTCTTCAGTTTAGTCAACTGCTTTCCTCCAGATTCCTCCAGCTCAGTTTCAGTCAAACTTGGTTCATTGAATCTGGACATTCCCGCATCATTCTCCCCCTCTAAAAAGAGACTTGTCCTCAAGTCTTCGAGATACTCGTCCTCCAGGTAGGGCATCAGATCACCAACATTGAATGTACTAGAGACTGACATATCTCCAGGAAGTTCAACTTTGTAAGCATTTTCTCCATATCTCTCCAGAATCTTGAATGGACCGTCAGCTCTGGGCATCAGTTTGCTTTTTCTCTTGGCTGGAAATCTTTCCTTTCTGAGATGCACCCAAACAAGATCACCTGGTGAAAAACTGGGCTGCTTCCTGTTCTTGTTTGCCTTGGCCTTGTAACTGGCATTTGCTTTCTCAATTCTGGTCTTCACTTGTTCATGAATCTTCTTGATTTCTTTTGCTCTGGTCTCTGCTTCAACACTTGCCTTTGGCTCAATCGAAAAAGGAATCAAATCAATAGGAGTTAGTGGATTGACACCATAACAAACTTCAAATGGGGATTTACTGGTTGAATAATTTGGAGCTCTATTGAAGGCAAACTCAGCGTGAGCAAGCTTCAGATCCCAATCCTTCAGCGTCTTCTTCACCAGTGTTCTCAATAACATACCAATTGTTCTGTTCGTGACTTCAGTCTGCCCATCAGTCTGAGGATGGTGAGACGTACTGAACATCAATCTGGTACCCATCAGTCTCCATAGAGTCTTCCAGAAATAGCTTAAAAACTTCACATCTCGATCAGAAACAATGGATTTAGGAATTCCATGTAATCTGACAATCTCCTTAAAGAATAAATTCGCTATAGCTGAAGCATCATTTGTTGTATTACAAGCAACAAAATGAGCCATTTTTGAGAATCTATCAACAACCACCATTATAGAATCTTTTCCCCTCTGGGTTCTGGGCAGTGCAACAATAAAATCCATACTGAGATCTTCCCAAGGTTGGTTTGGAACTGGAAGAGGAGTGTACAAACCTTTGTTAAAAGTTGTCTTTGCCTGGTGACAAGTTGGACAGCGACTGATAATACTCTGGACGTCCTTCAGTAGACTTGGCCAGTAGAAGTGTTCAGTCAGAATCTCTCCAGTTTTGTTGATTCCAAAATGTCCAGCTAGACCTCCTCCATGTGCTTCCCTTATTAACAAATCTCTTATTGAACCCCTTGGAACGCACAACTTACCATTCTTGAATAAGAAACCATCTTGAACAGTGAATGGTCCTTTCAGATTAGCTTCAGTAACTTTCTCAGAAAAATCTGGATCAGCAGCATATAACTCCTTTATGAAAGAAAATCCAAGTACTCTTGCTTCCAGAACTGATAATAAAGAATATCTTCGTGATAGTGCATCAGCAACAACATTGCAAACTCCAGCCTTGTGCTTTGAAACAAATGAATAAGACTGCAAGAACTCTACCCACTTTGCATGTCTGGCATTAAGCTTGTGTTGGCCATTTATGAACTTCAGGGCTTCATGATCAGAGAATAAGACAAACTGCTTTGGCTTCAGATAATGTGACCAGTGAGTGATAGCACGAATAATTGCATAGAATTCTTTGTCATAAGTACTATACTTCAGTTTAGATCCATTCAGTTTCTCACTGAAGTATGCAACTGGACGACCACTTTGCACCAGTACTGCACCAATACCAACTCCACTAGCATCACATTCAAGTTCAAATAGCATATCAAAATCTGGTAAGGATAGAACTGGAGCTGAACTGAGCTTCCCCTTCAGTGCTTCGAACGCCAGTTGAGCTGAACTTGGCCAGTTGAACACACCTTTCTTCAGACAATCAGTGATAGGAGCCACAACTATAGAAAAGTTCTTTATGAACCTTCGATAGAATGATGCCAGTCCATGAAAACTTCTAACTTCAGTGATGGTTGTAGGAACTGGCCACGATCTGATGGCTTCTACCTTCGATGGATCCATTGAAATCCCATTTTTCGACACAACATACCCCAGAAATATCACACTATCCACCATAAAATCACATTTCTCCATTTTTCCATACAACTGGTGTCTTCTTAGCAGTTCAAATACTTTCTTCAGATGACCAACATGTTCAGCTTCATATTTAGAGTACACCAGAATATCATCAAAGTAAACAACAACAAACTGACCTATAAGTGGCCTCAGAACTTCATTCATTAGCCTCATGAATGTACTGGGGGCATTTGACAAGCCGAAAGGCATCACTAACCATTCATATAGGCCTCCTTTGATTTTGAATGCAGTTTTCCACTCGTCTCCATCCTTCATTCTTATCTGGTGATAACCACTTCTGAGATCAATTTTTGAAAACACTCTGGAGCCATGTAACTCATCAAGCATATCATCCAATCTGGGAATAGGATATCTATACTTAATAGTTATATTGTTGATGGCTCTGCTGTCAACACACATTCTCATCGTCCCATCTTTCTTTGGAACCAGTAGAGCAGGAACTGAACAAGGACTCATGCTTGCTCTGACATAACCCTTCTCGACCAGTTCATCTACTTGTCTTTGCAATTCTTTGGCTTCATTGGGAGAACAACGATAAGCAGCTTTGTTTGGAAGAACTGAGCCTGGAACTAAGTCAATCTGGTGCTCAATACCTCTAACTGGAGGTAATCCTTCAGGTAGATCTTCAGGAAAGACATCTCTGAACTCCTTCAGTAATGACTTCAGTAAACTGGGGACTTCAGTGGACTTCTTCTCTTCAGACTTTTCAACGACCAGTAGCATTAGAACTGGAGAGCCTTCAGATAACTCTTCTTCGACTTCAGCTTGAGACAAAAACAAAGGCTTACTGGGCTGATCCTTCTTGACTTTCATCAGTTCATTAGGTTTCAAAGAAGTCAGTGTGACTTTCTTTCCACTTATACTCAAAGAATACGAGTTCATACGACCATCATGAAGGACATAATTATCAAATAACCATGGTCGACCCAACAAAATATGACAAGCATCCATAGGTACAACATCACAAACAATTTTATCTTGATAAATAGATCCAATGGAAAAAGGAATAGTAACTTGTCTGTTGACTTTAACCTCTGATCCTTCACTTAGCCATTGTAACTTGTATGGACGAGGGTGCTTAACTGTAGGTAGTGCCAGTTTCTCTACCATGTAAGTTGAAGCAGCATTAGCACAACTCCCACCATCAATGATCAGATCACAAACTTTCCCTTTGACTGTGCATTTGGAGTGAAAAATGTTCTCCCTCTGGGCAGTATCAGTGGTAACTTCATCAATATGCATCACTCTTCTGACAACCAACATTTCTCCAACATCTGCACCAACATAAGACTCTTCATCTTCTTCTTTGTCATACACTGGCTCACCTTCTTCAGTGTCAACATCTGGCAAACATTCAATTTCTTTAGCAGTCAATGCTCTTTGATTAGGACACTGGCCTGGAAGTGACCAAAGCCATGACACTTGAAACATTTTCTTCCAACTGGTTCTTTAGAAGCTCCAGTTTCTTTTTCTTTGCCTCTGAAGGCTTTCTGGACAGTTTCAGTAAATTTGGCAACTGGTTGACTTGCACTGGCAGGAACCTTACTGAATGACTTGTACGGAACCTTCTTCTTCAGTTGTCTTTCAATCTGGATAGCCAGTTTACATGCACCTTCGTATGTCCAGATAGGCTTCAATTCAATCTTCTCAGTAATGGCAGCGTTCAGACCACCAAGAAATCTGGCTATAGGTGCTCTTCAGTTTCATTCACACCAGTTCTGGTCTTCAGATGCTCAAACTCTCTAATGTATTCTACAACCTCCTTAACTCCTTGTTTCAGATTGTTCATCAGTAAGTACTGGTCTTGCTTGTACGACTGGGGAACAAATCTCTTTTGCATAACTTCCTTCAGTTTGGACCAGGTCTTGATTTTGCTTTTGCCTTTATATTCCCTTTCAGACTTCATGTTATCATACCAAGATGAAGCATATTTCTTCAGTTTAATAATGGCAACTTTGAAGCTTTTTCTATCATCATAACCTTTTATCTCCATAATCCTGTCCATCACCTGGACCCATTCAAAATACTCTTCTGGGTTAGAAGACCCATTAAAATCTGGTGGATCTATCTTAATATCCCTAGTATCATCACCCTTATGCCTCCTACGCCTTTCTCTAGGACGTGGTTCATCAGAATCACTAGAGTGTCTAGGATTACTATCAGATCTTTCACTACCACCTTGAGATTCAGTATCCCTTTCACTTGGAACAACATTTTCTCGATTAAATCTTAAACCACCATCTTCTAACATATGAACAACTCTACCAAGAGCTTCTTGTAGATCTTCTATCTGTTTATCTCTCCTAGCATTGTTAGCTTCATCTAAAGTCATATTCCTTCTAAAAGCCATTTATAACCAGCAAACAACTCACAATCAATAGGTCTAAACAAATAACCAACAGATCTAAACAATCAAACAACGACAACCAAAAGATTAAGAAACCTTTTGCAAACCTGGCTCTGATACCAATTTGATGCGTAAATCACGCGACAAACTACAGCGGAAGACTATTTTTGATATTTTCTGGATTATATATGAATTAAATAACAAACGAGACAATAAAAGTAAAATGATCGATAAAGGAATCCACCACCAAGACTCGTAAAGGCCAAGCCACCGGAATCAAGGATAAAGGAAACACTCCGCCCCACCACTACAATCGATAAAGGTCTAGCCACCACGACTATAGATAAAGGAAACCGAAGATTTAAAAGACCTCACCACAATATTTGATAAAGAACGAGTCACCACAAATATTGATAAAGGGGTCACTCCTAACCACCAAGATCAAAGATCTATAAAGGTAAAAGAAGATTTGTAAGAAATAGAGGCTGCTCTATTAAATTTTCATTCAACATCAACTGCCTTACAATGAGAAATAAAGGCCTTATTTATAGCCACATACTCTTACCTAGGAATCAACGACAAAATAATAAAATAATACAAAAGCTGTCATGTGCAAGCCACTAATTAATTTGGACCAATAGAAAATAGACACATAAGGCTTCTAGAAACAATCCTCTTCAAGTGGCCCACAATATCGTTAGGAATATTAATGCTTTTGCACGCTCCTTCTTGATCCACTAAAAGCTGCCACGCGTCCATACCCACGTCCTTATTGACCCCACACAACCTCCAGTTTAAGTAAACTTTATTATAGACAACTGGAGCATTCATCTGGAGTACTTCACTGGTGGCCTCCAGTATTCACTACTGGAGCCCTTCAGAGTTGATCTTCACTGGAGCTCTTCAGAATTGATTTTCACTGGAGTCCTTCAGATGCAACTGGAGCTCGTCAGATGCCACTGGTGATAATTCCCACTGGAGCAAGGTCACTATTGGAGACTGAGCTGTTTCAGTAAAAAGATGGTTAAAATGTGATACAGCTGGCAAAATTAACATTGCTTGTTCAGACTGCATGGTTCGCTCAGATTCCTTCTTCAGTTTAGTCAACTGCTTTCCTCCAGATTCCTCCAACTCAGTTTCAGTCAAACTTGGTTCATTGAATCTGGACATTCCCGCATCACGTAGTCTATCAACCCGCTTATGTAAATTTCCCTGCTTAAATAACAAGCTTCGAAAGGGATGCTTTAGCTGTTTCATCTTTTTAACCACTTGAAATTGATTATTTTTTTTTTGGGTAAAGGGGTTTACCCCGGTGACTTTATTAGAATACCCAAAACATTAAAGTACAAGTAGCATAGCAGATAGCTACACTAGTTCATATACGGGACAGGCCCCATATATGTAAACAAAAACCACTCTAACAAATAATAACCAAGACTACCTATATGCTAAAATTAACATAACTATAGTCAAAAGAAAACAAAGAAGAACTTCAATCATCAGCCATCTTGATCCACGTAGTCACCACGAATGTCCCACGCATCAAGTACATTCATCACTCGTGCTGTTTCCTTAAATTTCAGCCCCAAGAGTTTGGAACGAACAGTAGCTTTGATAGTCTTACATAGTATATCAGGTGGTCTTGTATGATCGTTAAAAAGCCTGCAATTCCGCTCTTGCCATATGAAGTACACCGTAGCAGCAACAAGAAGGCGAGCAACAACACTAGTTATCACTTTTGGCTTTTGTCTATTAACCAAGGAGTCCAAAACTTCACTCCAAGCAGGTGAAACATTCTGCATATCAGCAGAATCTCTAATAGAAAACCAAACCTGTGATGAGTATTTACACTCGAAGAACAAGTGGCGATGAGAATCAAAATCAGAAATACATAACGGACAACACATCACATTCATAGATTTTCTTCTCGATGGGCTCCATTGAAGAATCTTGTCTTGCGTTAAAAGTTTTTCACGTACAACCAACCACAGAATAAAGGCATGTCTTGGAATGCATTGAGGATTCCAAACTACCTCAACCCATTTCACTTCTTGCTCCTTACTACGAATAGAATTCCAAACAACACTGGACGAGAATGGTTTTTCAGAACTCATGTCTTTCCAAACCAACTCATCCCTCTTGGACTGTGAGAGGGAAGTCTGAGGGATATTAATAAGAACGGGGAATAAATCAAGCCAAGCAGTAGGCCAAATCCAATTCCCATTGACATTAACATCCGCAACCGTAGAGGTTAAGGCAAATCCCTTATACTTCAAACTTCCATGCATTCTCAACAATATCCAGATATTCAGCTTTATGCACCAGAAAATTCGCAAACTTAAATGGTTTGACCCGAGGTCTAGAGACATTGGGTAGTTTCAGGACACAAGGCGAATGATCTGACACCCTGTAAGGTTGAAAAATTGCACATGCAGCTGGAAACAAATCTGTGAAAAAAATGTTACCCATAACACGGTCGATCTTCTTAAGAATTCCCACTCCCTTTTTTGGCTTTTGATTCCACGTGTAGTGTAATCCCATACTATTAATATCAAACATTTCAATCATTTCTACACATTCTTTAAACTCCCGCATGCCTATACTAATAGAAGAAGAACCAGAAAAACTATCTTCCAAGTTTAAGGAAGAATTGAAATCACCAAGCATAACCCATGGCCGATTACCAACAAACAACTTATGCATACATAGATTCTGCCATAAATTCCTTCTATTTTTGTAATAATTGTCCGCATAAACAAAGGAACAGAACATTGCTTTCTTATCAATTTTGTAAATTACCTGAACATGCATTACTTGGTCTGTTTGAGAAATCACCATGACATCAACAATATCAGAGTTCCATCCAAGGATAATACGAGTACCCTTACAACATAGCCCCGCATTAGAGGTCCAATCCCAAGTTTTACAAATTTTCTTACACACATTCACCAATTGGGAAACATCCATATGCGACTCCAGAATAGCACAAATATGAAGCTGATTTTCATGCATTACCTGACGAACCTCTTTTTGTTTCAGAGGGCGGTTCAACCCCCTTATATTCCAAGAGGCTATACTACCCATTAGAAACGTCTGGTGCAGGAGTGCTTGCCCTTGTATTTGTTTCCAATGGTGCTGTTCCTGAGCCCATAAACTTAGCCGATTCATTTTCTATAATATTGATAACTTCATCCCCATCCGAATCAACCTCTATGTTATATGTCGAGGTGGACTGATCGTGATTAACCCCTCCATCAGTATGCTCTAGATCATCATTCAGGACTCCAAAAGTATTACTAGTCTTCACCATAGGCTGAATTGGAGTGGAAGATGTAGTTGCACCAGCCGTAGTCTCTTTATTATTAGTGGACGTTTCATTCCCTTTGCTTGCCACCTGTCGGTACTCTACTCTCTGTTTTTGTTTATTCATATTAAACCCGAACTTATTTTGGCTTTTCTTACGGCCTTTAACTTCTCTTTCTGTTTTGTAGGACGAATCTGATTAGGACACACTTCAGATTGGTGCCCAAAAACACAGCAATGGGCACATCTTGGCGGACGCCATTCGTATTCAACTTGCATTACTTTCTTAGTATATCCATCCCCATCCAAATCTGGAATTGCAATTGAAAGTTCCTTTTTATAATCTGTCATAGCTGAAATCTCAATAAGAGCCCGCGCATAGCTACTTCGCCCCCATGATTCAATGCACATAGTAGTCGTATAAGCATCAAGGAGTTTAGGATTACCAAGTTTAGACGCAAGCATACTAAGGCCATCTTTCGAATATGCTGCTATCGGGACATTGTGAATTTTAATCCATACCGATAACTCCTTTGGCTCAATTTTCTTTAATTGTACAGTTGGTGACCAAATACTTAAAAAGATTGGCATATTACGTATAATCCACGGGCCACCTTCCAACACACTCATCATACCCTTCTTTTCCGAGAACTTAAAGAAAAAGAACCCACTCGCATTCATCATTACCTTTTGTAAGCCAAATTTTGTCCAATTAGTCTTAACAAAGTACTCAACCACCGGATAAGCAAGTCGGTCTCCTATAAAATATCCAAATAGAGTGTTAGCAAGTTTATCTTGCACAATTCGGACTGACTCCTTAGGTAGTACAACATCAACATCATCTCGTCCCATAACATTATCAATCTTTCTGAAATTCACTACCTTCTTAACAGATCCCTCCTTTAACTTTGCAGCATATGATTGCTTTTCTTCCTGGACAATAGGTTGTTTACCATTATCCGTAGTTTTAGGTAGGGAAGGATCACTAGTAGGCTGATCCTGTTTATTCACACTATCATTAGCGTTTATCACATCATCAACAATTGCATTCACATCCAAATCTGCATTGCTTCCATCATTAACCCTATCTGTAGCATTACCAGGAGAAGCTTCATCCTTATTCTTACTATTTTGACCTGAATTATCATTATCAGGTTCTGGTATAAGACCACCATCTACAGACGAGTTATTGATGCCCTCCTCACGATCCACAGGAGAAGAAATTGAGGTTTCCTTCACATCTTGACAAACAGGAGTTTCGACAGTGGATGAACCACCATCTGCTGAATTCTTTTCACCCATATCAGTTCCCACCTTATTTACTGCAGAACTCTTATTAGGGTTCTTGAGTATAGAACGAACCGGGAGCTTAGTCTTTCCATCTATGTTCTTTATTTTTGACACCAAACCAGGTTGAGTCTGGTTACCTTTATGAGTTCCTCCTCTTTCCATTAAACAAATAATAACAAGAAAATAACCATGCAGAAACAAACCCTAACAGCACCACGAAGACAACAAGCACAAGAAACCGAACCAGGAAAACCCTAACCCTAAAAACCCTAGCCTACAAATCGGATTCCCTTAATCAATTAACAAGATCGTAGTATCTAGCTAAACTAAACAGAGTTAGTCGCGAAAACAACCATGGTAATTAATCAGAAAATCAAACAGGAAACTCAGGTCGCCTGTTCTTCATTGTTTTATAATATATAACCAGGGGTGACGGCCTTTTACCGAACTAGGATTGAGACGAAAGAAACAAAAACCCTAACCGAAAACAAAATAAACAAACTCAAACATGCACGTCAACCAATCCAAAGATTGATGAGAGGGACATATTTACAAGCTAGTTTAGATCGAAATCAGGTAGGGATACGAAGGAAGAAACAAATCGCCATGAGGGTGAGAGAGTAGGATTTCTTTTCCAACTTTATGCATGTCCTTAACCAATTAAAAACGATTTTAATTTCTGTAACAATCGTCACTTGTGCGCTTGGTTTGACTATATTTTTCCGTTCGTATAAGGTTAGTAATTGTCAATTTAAGTCTTTAGACATGTGATTGTACGATTAATATGAGTAAGACAAGACATATTTATTGTATACTAGTGCTTTTGACTCTTTTTTGTGTAAATGATGAATTTTATAACAACACCCAAAACAAATAAGTACAAGTAATGTGACTAAATGTCACATTAGTTCACACATATGACATGCCATATGAGTGTTAAACAAGCTCAAGAAAGAGCACAACAAATAGCTAAACCAAACAGAACAAGTAATACTAGCGCTAGAGTACAACTAATCTAAACGCTAGCTGCGCTATTGTATAGCAGCAAAGGACGTGCACGTATCAGCCAACCAATCTACTCACTTCATTGCTGATTATCATCATAGACAAGGAAGTTACGGGGTAGTTTCCAAGCATTTAGCAGCCTTGCCACCTGATTAGTATCTTTGAATCTTAATGTGGCCAATCTAAGTCGAACCGTAGAGGAAATATCATCAGCAATCTCGTCCGGTGGTTTAGCCTTCTTGGTGAAGAGCCTATTGTTTCTCTCTTTCCAGATAAAGTAACATTCTTGGCAGATCGTGACTTCGACTTCAAGATTAACCAATCTAGGATGTCATCCCATTTATTAGAGAGGTGTTGTATTTCAGCCATGGCTTTGACCCGATCCAAGACCTGCAAGGAAAATGAGCACTCAAAGAAAAGATGAGAATGTGAGTCAGGTTCCCCCTTGCAAAGTGAGCAGCACATTAGGTTTAAATTGATGTTGCCACCAACATCCCAATGTCTTAATTTATCCTGTGTTTTAAGTTTTAGACCAATGATTAACCACACAACAAAGGCATAATACATTGGGAGAACCACACCGCATCAGCCCAAGCAATGATGCGGAAATGTCCAGATTCACTGAACTGGAGGAATCCAGTGAACTGAAGAAGTCAACTGAACTGATCATGCAATCTGAACAAGCCATGTTGATCCTTCCAGCAGTAGCCCATTTCAGACAAGTCTTTTCTGAACCAGTCCAGTCACCAGTGGTAACACTTCTCCAGATGACTGCTCCAGATGGATGCTCCAGTGACCACTACTGAAGGTCCTCCAGTGAAGTGCTCCAGATGACTGCTCCAGATGGATGCTCCAGTGACCACTACTGAAGGTCCTCCAGTGAAGTGCTCCAGATGACTGCTCCAGATGGATGCTCCAGTGACCACTACTGAAGGTCCTCCAGTGAAGTGCTCCAGATTTTATCTCTAGTGGTGGTCCAGATCTATGTTCCAGTTGCCAAATAATAAAGTCCCCACTGAAGTCGTTTGTGGGCCCAATAAAGAAGAATGTCAGTTGTTAAGGAACGCGCGTGTGACGTTTCTAACAATATTATGGGACCACTTGCAGGGGAATGTTTCTAGAAGCTTACGTGTCCATGTCTTATTGGTCCAAACTAGTTAGTGGCTTGCACATGACAGCTTTTATTGTAATATTTTAATTTTGTCGATGATTCCTAGGTAGAGCATGTGGCTATAAATAGAGGTTTTATCTCTCATTGTAAGTTAGTTGATGTTGAATGAAAATTAATAGAGCAGCCTCTATTTCTTACAAATCTTCTTTTACCTTTATAGATCTTTGATCTTGGTGGTTAGGAGTGACCCCTTTATCAATATTTGTGGTGACTTGTTCTTTATCAAATATTGTGGTGAGGTCTTTTAAATCTTCGGTTTCCTTTATCTATAATCGTGGTGGCTAGACCTTTATCGGTTGTAGTGGTGGGGCGGAGTGTTTCCTTTATCCTTGATTCCGGTGGCTTAGCCTTTACGAGTCTTGGTGGTGGATTCTTTTATCTATCATTTTACTTTATTGTCTCGTTTAGTTGTTTATTTCATATAAAATCCAGAAAATACCAAAAATAGTCTTCTGCTGTCGTTTGTCGCGTGATTTACGCATCAAGCAACCTTCTCCTTTCTTGATCGGATAGAGTCCCAAACCACACTTGATGAATAAGGGATTTCTTTACCATTCCAATCCTTCCATATTAGCATATCAGGTTCATTTTGTTGTAGATGCAAAGAGGGAAGACCAATTAAGACAGGAAAAAGATCAAACCAGGCCATTGGCCATTTCCATTGACCATCTCGATAAATATCTGCAATGCAAGATTGAAGAGAGTATCCAGCTTGAAAAATTTGTCTTGGTGTACAAGAGATCGAATCGGACACAAATCAGCCCACTTGTCAATCCAAACCGATGTATTCCTACCATCACCTAAGGATGCAAATGGTGTTATTCATGAAGGAGGAGATGCTCCTTTAGCTCTGGTTGATCACTACAAGAACTTAAACAAATCCCTTTTCTCTCTCAACCCATGGCGATCTTCCTGTTCCTCTTTCTCGTCCCTCTAATCGTTTCTATCTAGCTGATCATGGTGTTGAATTATGATTATTGTCGCTCTTTTGGTGCTCTAATCATATTCTTTCATTGTTTCTAGTCTAGGTATTACGGTTTTAGGGTTCTGTCTTTTCTTTTTTCTAATCGCCATAAACCCTAGTTTGTTTTCTTCTCTCCCCTGATTGATTACCAGATTCATGGTCGATGCTACCTCGTGTAGTTTAGCTAGATCGTTTTGAGTCTGTTAATTGATTAAGGCGATTGAGGTCTAATTAGGGTTTCTTGGATTTTAGGGTTTTATTATTTCCTTTTCTATTAGATTTCTGGCTTTTTGTGTTGCATGGATTTGTGAGTTATGGAGAGAGGTGATAATACAAAGGGGGTCCTTTCTGGTCTTGCATCAAAGATCAAGAATATTGATGGCAAGGTCAAGCCAACTCGCACGATTTTGAAAAAACCCTACTAGGGTTTTGAAAGCTAACAATGCTGCTGCAAATTCTTCTGTTAGTAAATCATCAAATACTTCCGAATCACCAGGTGGTGGTATTGATTCCACTAGTAAAACTCCTACAAATTCGAGTGTTGATGTAGATAGCAATGTGCAGCCTCCATGTTCTAAGGCTGATGGTCGACAAAGTCCAATAAATGTGCGCAATTCAGGTGATGTGCATGGATCAGATGATAAGATGCCTGAACCAAAGGAGTATGAAAAACAACCTGTTAGAATCAATTTAAATTCGATTTCTATGGTTGATGATGAACTAAATCTGCTATGGATAGGCAGCCTAGTAATCCTAAGAATAGTCCACAATCAACCACAACATTTGAGAATCCTATTTATGCCAATTCAAATGTTGATGACATTAAGGAAAAATCATAATCATTCCTGAATAATGATGAGAGCCAGATACCACATGTGAATGATGAGGGTGATGGAAAGAAGGGGGTTTCACAGGAGGCTACACAAACTACTACTGATGTGCATGTGCAACCTTCCTATGCTGCAAAATTGAAAGCTGGATCGATTAAAAAGGTGGTAAACTTTCGGAAAATTGAGAATCTCATAGTTCATGATGATGTTGATGTGGTTTTACCGAAAGAATCTGTTCGTGTGGTCCAAGATAAGTATGCGAATACTATATTTGGATACTTTTTGGGTGATCGATTGGCTTATCCGGTGGTCGAATACTTTGTTAAAACCAATTGGACGAAATATGGTTTGCAAAAAGTGATGATGAATGCAAATGGTTTTTTCTTTTTTAAGTTTGCTGACAAGAAGGGTATGAATAGTGTGCTGGAAGGTGGACCTTGGGTCATTCGTAGTATGCCAATTTTTCTTAATGTTTGGACACCAACGGCTAAACTGAAAAAGGAGGATATTAAGGAGATCATGGTGTGGATTAAGATTCACAATGTCCCTGTAGCAGCTTCTCGAAACTTGGTAACCCAAAGTTACTTGATTCATACACTAGTGCTATGTGCACGGATTCTTGGGGTCGAAGTAGTTATGCTCGAGCTTTAATAGAGATCTCAGCTATGTCGGATTTTCAAGATAAGTTGTCTATTGCAATCCCGGATTTGGATGGGGATGGTTTTACTAAAGAAACTTTGCAAGTGGAATATGAATGGAAGCCGCCAAGATGTTCATCTTGCTGCGTGTTTGGGCATAAAACTGATAAATGTCCCAAACAAGTTAGAGTAAATGTGAAATCAGTTGCCCAAACTGATTCTGATGGGTTCACGGAGGTGAAAGGAAAAAGGAAAGCAAATACCAAGCAAGGGATTCCGATCACAAAACAAAAGCCAAAATTTGAGTACAGACCTGTGAATAAGCCAAAAGATATGTCCAATATTGCTAGTACTTCAGGTTCGGTTCCTAAACAGGTTGAATCAATGGTGCACACAAAAAACTCGTATGAGTTGCTGTCGGATTATGGAAAAGGGGAAAGTGACCCAGTCATCCAAGAAGTTCCTATTGAGGAGCGTGCTGAACTTAAGAAGAAACATATGCAGGATGCCATTGATGTTGCATTTGCTGTTGACTCAAATGATGATAATAAGTTGCAAGTTTGTGCCATTATGGAATCGCATATGGACATTGGTAAGTTGTTTAATGTTTGTAAGAAGATTTGTGGAACTTGGGATTGGACTTCAAATGGGAACTTGTGTGATAAGGGTACTGATGCGGAAATGTACAGATTCACTGAACTGGAGGAACCCAGTGAACTGAAGAAGTCAACTGAGCTGATCATGCCATCTGAACAAGCCATGTTGATTCTGCCAGCAGTGGCCCATTTCAGACAAGTCTTTTCTGAACCAGTCCAGTCACCAGTAGTAACACTCCTCCAGTGGCAAGTCTCTCCAGTAACAAATACTGGTAAGCCACCAGTGACGCTCTCAACTGAAGCGCTCCAAATGACTGCTCCAGATAGATATTCCAGTGACCACTACTGAAGGTCACCAGTGAAGCGCTCCAGATGTTGTCTCCAGTGAAGGTCCAGATGTTGTCTCCAGATGCAGTCCAGATGTATGTTCCATTGTCCAGATAATAAAGTCCCCACTGAAGTCCTTTGTCTGTGGGTCCAATAAAGAAGGAATGACAGCTGTTAAGGAAGGCGCGTGTGACAAGACGTTTCTAACGGTATTGTGGGACCACTTGCAGGGGAATATTTCTAGAAGCTTACGTGTCCATTTCTTAGTGGTCCAAATTAATTAGTGGCTTGCACATGACAGCTTTTATTGTAATATTTTATTATTTCGATGATTCCTAGGAAATAGCTTGTGGCTATAAATAGAGACTTATTTTCATTGTAAAAAGTAGTTGATGTTGAATGAAAATTAATAGAGCAGCCTCTATTTCTTACAAATCTTCTTTTACCTTTATAGATCTTTGATCTTGGTGGTTAGGAGTGACCCCTTTATCAATATTTGTGGTGACTTGTTCTTTATCAAATATTGTGGTGAGGTCTTTTAAATCTTCGGTTTCCTTTATCTATAATCGTGGTGGCTAGACCTTTATCGATTGTAGGGGTGGGGCGGAGTGTTTCCTTTATCCTTGATTCCGGTGGCTTAGCCTTTACGAGTCTTGGTGGTGGATTCTTTTATCTATCATTGTATTTTATTGTCTTGTTTTATGTTTGTTTGTTTCACTTAAATCCATAAAATACCAAAAATAGCCTTCCGCTGTTGTTATCGCGTGATTTACGCATCAGGTACTCGTATCATTCTTGAATGGAATCCTGATCTAGTGGATGTTATGTTAATTTCACAAACTACTCAGGTGATACATACTCAGATCGTGTTTAAAATAGACAAAAAGGCTTTGTTTTGTTCGTTTGTTTATGCAAAAAATCATTATAAGGAACGTAGGGACTTATGGAATGACTTATGTATGCATAAACTCTTTACGAAAGACAAACCTTGGTGTATATTAGGTGATTTTAACTCGTCCCTTAACTTGGAAGATAATTTTTCTGGTTCATCATCTATTAGTATTGGTATGAGAGAGTTTAAGGAATGTGTGGATAGGATCGAAGTTTTGGATGTAAATAGGTCTGGATTGCATTTTACTTGGAATCAAAAGCCAAAGAAGGGTGTGGGAATCATGAAGAAGATTGATAGAGTTATGGCTAATATCCAATTTATGGCTGAATTTCAGGGAGCACATGCCATTTTTCAACCTTATAGGGTTTCTGATCATTCACCATGTGTCCTTAAATTACCAAATGTTGCAAGGGCTAGGCCAAAGGTTTTTAAATTTGCAAATTTTCTGGTTCATCATCTATTAGTATTGGTATGAGAGAGTTTAAGGAATGTGTGGATAGGATCGAAGTTTTGGATGTAAATAGGTCTGGATTGCATTTTACTTGGAATCAAAAGCCAAAGAAGGGTGTGGGAATCATGAAGAAGATTGATAGAGTTATGGCTAATATCCAATTTATGGCTGAATTTCAGGGAGCACATGCCATTTTTCAACCTTATAGGGTTTCTGATCATTCACCATGTGTCCTTAAATTACCAAATGTTGCAAGGGCTAGGCCAAAGGTTTTTAAATTTGCAAATTTTCTGGTTCATCATCTATTAGTATTGGTATGAGAGAGTTTAAGGAATGTGTGGATAGGATCGAAGTTTTGGATGTAAATAGGTCTGGATTGCATTTTACTTGGAATCAAAAGCCAAAGAAGGGTGTGGGAATCATGAAGAAGATTGATAGAGTTATGGCTAATATCCAATTTATGGCTGAATTTCAGGGAGCACATGCCATTTTTCAACCTTATAGGGTTTCTGAACATTCACCATGTGTCCTTAAATTACCAAATGTTGCAAGGGCTAGGCCAAAGGTTTTTAAATTTGCAAATTTTCTGGTTCATCATCTATTAGTATTGGTATGAGAGAGTTTAAGGAATGTGTGGATAGGATCGAAGTTTTGGATGTAAATAGGTCTGGATTGCATTTTACTTGGAATCAAAAGCCAAAGAAGGGTGTGGGAATCATGAAGAAGATTGATAGAGTTATGGCTAATATCCAATTTATGGCTGAATTTCAGGGAGCACATGCCATTTTTCAACCTTATAGGGTTTCTGATCATTCACCATGTGTCCTTAAATTACCAAATGTTGCAAGGGCTAGGCCAAAGGTTTTTAAATTTGCAAATTTTCTAGTTCATCATCTATTAGTATTGGTATGAGAGAGTTTAAGGAATGTGTGGATAGGATCGAAGTTTTGGATGTAAATAGGTCTGGATTGCATTTTACTTGGAATCAAAAGCCAAAGAAGGGTGTGGGAATCATGAAGAAGATTGATAGAGTTATGGCTAATATCCAATTTATGGCTGAATTTCAGGGAGCACATGCCATTTTTCAACCTTATAGGGTTTCTGATCATTCACCATGTGTCCTTAAATTACCAAATGTTGCAAGGGCTAGGCCAAAGGTTTTTAAATTTGCAAATTTTCTGGTTCATCATCTATTAGTATTGGTATGAGAGAGTTTAAGGAATGTGTGGATAGGATCGAAGTTTTGGATGTAAATAGGTCTGGATTGCATTTTACTTGGAATCAAAAGCCAAAGAAGGGTGTGGGAATCATGAAGAAGATTGATAGAGTTATGGCTAATATCCAATTTATGGCTGAATTTCAGGGAGCACATGCCATTTTTCAACCTTATAGGGTTTCTGATCATTCACCATGTGTCCTTAAATTACCAAATGTTGCAAGGGCTAGGCCAAAGGTTTTTAAATTTGCAAATTTTCTGGTTCATCATCTATTAGTATTGGTATGAGAGAGTTTAAGGAATGTGTGGATAGGATCGAAGTTTTGGATGTAAATAGGTCTGGATTGCATTTTACTTGGAATCAAAAGCCAAAGAAGGGTGTGGGAATCATGAAGAAGATTGATAGAGTTATGGCTAATATCCAATTTATGGCTGAATTTCAGGGAGCACATGCCATTTTTCAACCTTATAGGGTTTCTGATCATTCACCATGTGTCCTTAAATTACCAAATGTTGCAAGGGCTAGGCCAAAGGTTTTTAAATTTGCAAATTTTCTGGTTCATCATCTATTAGTATTGGTATGAGAGAGTTTAAGGAATGTGTGGATAGGATCGAAGTTTTGGATGTAAATAGGTCTGGATTGCATTTTACTTGGAATCAAAAGCCAAAGAAGGGTGTGGGAATCATGAAGAAGATTGATAGAGTTATGGCTAATATCCAATTTATGGCTGAATTTCAGGGAGCACATGCCATTTTTCAACCTTCATAAGGGTTGTGATAAGAATCAAATTGTTAATGTGTGTTTTGCTGATGATTTAATTCTGTTTGCCCATGGTGACTCGAATTCAGCTAGAGTGATTATGAAATCTCTTAATGAGTTCAAGGAAATGTCTGGGCTAGCCCCAAGTTTACCTAAAAGCCTTGCTTTCTTTTGTAATGTCCCTGCTTCGGTGAAGAATGATATCTTAAATTTCATGCAGTTTGAAGAAGGCCAGCTTCCGGTTCGTTATTTAGGAGTTCCTTTGATTTCATCTAGGCTTGTTTATCAGGATTGTGCCGTTCTTGTTGAAAAAATGCAAAATAGGATTACTAGCTGGATGAATAAGACCCTCTCTTTCGCGGGTAGGCTTCAATTGATTCATTCCGTCCTTTCTTCTATGCATATCTATTGGGCGTCTGTTTTCATTCTCCCATCTCGTATCATAAAGGAGTTGGAACAGAAAATGAGGAATTTTTTGTGGTCACAAGGTGCTATTGCTAAGGGGAAGGCAAAGGTAGCTTGGAAATTAGTTTGTACTCCAAAGGATGAAGGTGGACTTGGTATAAGGAGGATTTCTGATATGAATAAAGCGCTTATGACTACCCATGTGTGGAGAATTCTTCATAACCGTAATTCCTTGTGGGTACAATGGGTACATGCTTATAAACTAAAAGGTAGGAGTTTTTGGGATGTTCCAAGTACAAATAGTATGAGTTGGGGCTGGCGTAAACTTATTCAATTAAGGCCATCTATTAGGCCATTTTTATGGTCAAAAATAGGTGATGGTGCTTCAACGTTTGTGTGGTTTGATAAATGGGATAGAAATGGTCCGTTAAGTAGTGTTTTATCGTTGAGGACCATCTTGCGTGCGGGTTTCTCCCTTAAAGATAAGATCTCGGATGTTATTGAAAATGGGGTTTGGAAATGGCCGGAAGCTTGGAGGGATTTGTATCCGGTTTTAATTGATGTTCCTGTTCCTGTTATAGATAACACGAAAACTGACTGTATTGTATGGCGTGATGGGAATGGGGAGGAGAAGACTTACTCGGCATCCAATGTTTGGGATGCGATCCGTAATAGAGGTGTAAGGGTGGATTGGGCTACTATTGTATGGAATTCCAAATCGATTCCTAGACATGCATTCTTGCTTTGGTTGGTGATGAGGAAAAAGTTGAAAACTCACGACAAGTTGAAACCATGGGATGTGGGTGGGGCTGTGAATCTTAACCTTGTTTGTTGTTCTTTGTGTAAAACAGGTCCGGACTCTCATGATCACTTGTTCTTTGAATGTCCATATTCTGCGAAAGTATGGGCTTTGATTAAAGATGTGGCATACATGGAACGTTCTTCATGCAAATGGGATGACATTGTTGCTGACTTCTTATGTTCTCTCAAGAATAACTCAGTTAAGAGTGTTATTGCTCGTCTTGTACTCGCGGCTGCTGTATATTACGTATGGCGGGAACGAAATAATCGTATGTTTAGCAACCATGCAAGACCGCCTGAAAAGATAAGAGATATTATTATGGAGACTGTTCGTTATAGATTGGTCAAGATGCGGTTCAAGAATAATGCAAGGACGACTCACTTGCTGGCTGCTTGGAATCTACCAAAGGCCTTGCTCATGCATGATGCGAGTTACTAGTTTTCTGTCCTTATTTGTAGTGTTATAGGTGCCTTGTAAATGTGTCCCTCTCACTGGTACTTGGATAGGTTGATGTGCATGTTTGAGGTAATTTCGGTTTCCTTGTAAATGTGTCCCTCTCACTTGTCTTTGTATTAGTTGATGTGCATGTTTGAGGTTGCCTGTCTCACTCAAATGGTTTCGTTGTAATAGCCTTGGTTTTAGATGATTGATTAGTTTGCTTCTTGTATGGCTAGGATAGCTTGTTCACCTTATATGGCATGTCATATAGGGAACTAATGTGGCACTCAGCCTCATTACTTGCGATGTACTGTTATTTGTTGTTGGTATAAAAGTTTAAACAGGGTAATCCCTTTTACCCAAAAAAAATATGATGCGTAAATCACGCGACAAACAACAGCGGAAGACTATTTTTGGTATTTTCTGGATTTAATATGAAACAAACAATAAACAAGACTTATAAAATAAAAATGATAGATAAAGAATCCACCACCAAGATTCGTAAAGGCCAAGCCACCGGAATCAAGGATAAAGGAAACCGAAGATTTAGACCTCACCACAATATTGATAAAGGGGTCACTCCTAACCACCAAGATCAAAGATCTCTAAAGGTAAAAGAAGATTTTTGTAAGAAATAGAGGCTGCTCTATTAATTTCATTCAACATCAAAAACTCCCTTACAATGAGAAAATAAGCCCCTATTTATAGCCACAAGCTATTACCTAGGAAATAACGAAATACAATAAAATAATCAAAAAGCTGTCATGTGCTAAGGACAACCACTAATTAATCAACCAATAAGAAATGGACAGAGTAGGTTTCTAGAAACATTCCCCTACAAGTGGTCCCACAATACCGTTAGAAATGTCTTTGTCACACTTCCTTATCCTTACCAACAGCTATCATTCTTCTTTATTGGGCCCACCAACATGGAACTTCAGTGGGGACTTTATTAATTGGAAACTGGAAACGTAAATCTGGACTTCCACTGGAGACAAAATCTGGAGCATTCATCTGGAGCTGGTCACTGGAGTGCTTCACTGAAGGGTCTTCACTGGAGCCTGGATCTGGAGGATCTTCACTGGAGCCTGGATCTGGAGGATCTTCACTGGAGCCTGGATCTGGAGGATCTTCACTGGAGAAGTGATCTGGAGAATCTTCACTGGAGTGATCTGGAGGATCTTCACTGGAGAAGTGATCTGGAGAATCTTCACTGGAGAAGTGATCTGGAGAATCTTCACTGGAGAAGTGATCTGGAGAATCTTCACTGGAGAAGTGATCTGGAGAATCTTCAACTGGAGCATGGATCTGGAATTGCTTCACTGGAGTCTGGACCTGGAGAACCTTCACTGGAGTATTCCATCTGGAGCATTTCGACTGAAGCAACTTACTGGCGTTATTCACTGAAGCTGTCCAGTGGTTATCTTTATTGGTGGACTGAGAACTAGTTGAAATGGGCCACTGAAGTGTAACTGAGATGGGTCTGGTAAACTTCATCACTGGTGAACGCTCACTGAAGTATAACTTAAGTAAAGTACTGAACACCCATCTCTGGCCAGTGTCACTGATGAATACTTGCTGAGGGACTTGCTGATCTACTGAAGTGTTACTTGCTGTTCTGGACACTTGCTGGTTGCATCTGGTGCTGACCAGTTTACTGAACGTGGTCGACTGAAGTTGTTTCAACGAGGTTTGTTCAGATGGCATTATCAGTTCAGAAACTCCTTTCAGTTCAGATGACTTATTCAGTTTAGTGGTATTAGTCAGTTCAATGAACCTGGACATTTCCGCATCATTCTCTTCCTCTTTTTTGGGACTTGTCCTCAAGTCCTTAAAGTAAGGTCTTAAGTTTTCATTTCTGAACATCTTCAGGTCATAAACGAATTCTGATAATCCCCACCCGGTAACAAATCTTGAATTTTCAGATTTCTTGAATAAAAGAAATTCCAGCACATCAACTTCCAAGATTGCTGATAGAGAGTAAGAAATTTCGAGATCCATTACGGATTCAAGAACCAACAGATATGAAACTCGATCAAACTTGGAAACATCAACAATGACCAGATTATTCTCTTCAATACTTGTTGTAACGATGAACACGTTTATCATGAGATTACACTTTTCTACCCACACATACGAATCACGTTTCTTCAAAGTAACAAGGAATAGAACTGGAAAGGCCAAGTATCGCCCAGTACACATACCAACCAGATTGCTTTTCATTTCGACTCCTGGGCTACTAAGCAATTCATGATTCCCTAGAGTGACATAAATTTGTCTTGAAAGACCAGAACACACTTCCGAAAACACTACATACTGATTCCTTTTTTTCTTACAATTGATCCTATAATTAAGTCCATACTCAGTCTCGACTTGCTTTTCACTACCTCTTATAAGACCAGGTACATAACTCTTCATTTTCACCTTGTACTTAACCTTCCGATCAGTACTAACATCAAATAAAAAGTGTTGTTAATCGACTTTAAGATCAACCAACAAATCATAATAATCGAATCTGAAAATAAACACAAGTGTTCGGTTAGTAATTGTTACCCCTATCCCTTCTTTAAGCCATTGAGTTGTGACTGGAAGTGACTGACTAGGTATAGAGTTCTTCATTAGGCATATAGACATTTCTTATTGAACTTCAACTGATGGATCTCCAGTTGGATTTTCATCAGTAAAAGCTTCACTGGAGTACACTTTTCGCTGGACTTCATCAGTGAGAGTTCCAGTCGAATGTACTGCTTGCTGGGCTTCTTGGATCAGCGATGATTTATCACCAGCAGCTCTTATGGACTCTTTTTCGCTAGTAACATAACAAAAACAAGTCTGGCTAACACTTCCTTGCTCACTAACTTCACGAGAATGATTAGCATTCCGATTCAGCAAGAAATCATCAAGGTCAGCTTCAATTACTTCTTCACCATCGTCATCATAAACACATGGCTGAAAAACATCATTTTCTTGCTGAACTTCATCCATTTCAAGTGAATGACCAGTTCTCTTGGAGAGCAAAAATCATCAAGGTCAGCTTCAATTACTTCTTCACCATCGTCATCATAAACACATGGCTGAAAAACATCATTTTCTTGCTGAACTTCATCCATTTCAAGTGAATGACCAGTTCTCTTGGAGAGCAAAAAGTCATCAGCAACATCAAACATTTCTTCTTCATCATAAATAGGCTCTTGCTCAGCATCGGCTTCAACTTTTAACTCTATTAAAGAATTAGGGACTGATTTAACCTTCATGAAAATGGGATTGCTGGTCGAATTAACAACTTCTAGTTGTTTGCAATCAGTGAGTTTCTTACGAGAATTTTTCTTTTTTGTTTCTCTCACATGCTTTTCTAACACATCTAGAATTTCCCCCATTTGTCTTTCAAGAGATTTAAGTTGTCTATCTCTTCGAAAATTCTCTAAAGTAAGATTTCGATTATAACCCATTTCTATTATCTAAATGAAAAGATAATCAAAAATAGATCTAGACAAGAGAGATCAGATCTGAAATTGGAAACCACAATTTCATGAATAAACACATTTAGATCTAAACAATAATATTCAAAGAAGAATCAGATCTGTGAAATTTTGAGACAACTCTACCCAAACAGATTTTTTTAACAAAGAAACAAACACCAAAAACCCACGGATTAAAAGATTAAGAAACCTTTTTTTTCAAACCTGGCTCTGATACCAAATTTGATGCGTAAATCACGCGACAAACAACAGCGGAAGACTATTTTTGGTATTTTCTGGATTTAATATGAAACAAACAATAAACAAGACTTATAAAATAAAAATGATAGATAAAGAATCCACCACCAAGATTCGTAAAGGCCAAGCCACCGGAATCAAGGATAAAGGAAATCGAAGATTTAGACCTCACCACAATATTTGATAAAGGACGAACCACCACAAATATTGATAAAGGGGTCACTCCTAACCACCAAGATCAAAGATCTCTAAAGGTAAAAGAAGATTTTTGTAAGAAATAGAGGCTGCTCTATTAATTTCATTCAACATCAAAAACTCCCTTACAATGAGAAAATAAGCCCCTATTTATAGCCACAAGCTATTACCTAGGAAATAACGAAATACAATAAAATAATCAAAAAGCTGTCATGTGCTAAGGACAGCCACTAATTAATCAACCAATAAGAAATGGACAGAGTAGGCTTCTAGAAACATTCCCCTACAAGTGGTCCCACAATACCGTTAGAAATGTCTTTGTCACACGCGCCTTCCTTATCCTTACCAACAGCTGTCATTCTTCTTTATTGGGCCCACCAACATGGAACTTCAGTGGGGACTTTATTAATTGGAAACTGGAAACGTAAATCTGGACTTCCACTGGAGACAAAATCTGGAGCATTCATCTGGAGCTGGTCACTGGAGTGCTTCACTGAAGGGTCTTCACTGGAGCGTGGATCTGGAGGATCTTCACTGGAGCCTGGATCTGGAGGATCTTCACTGGAGAAGTGATCTGGAGAATCTTTACTGGAGAAGTGATCTGGAGAATCTTTACTGGAGAAGTGATCTGGAGAATCTTCACTGGAGAAGTGATCTGGAGAATCTTCTCTGGAGAAGTGATCTGGAGAATCTTCACTGGAGAAGTGATCTGGAGAATCTTCTCTGGAGAAGTGATCTGGAGAATCTTCACTGGAGCCTGGATCTGGAGGATCTTCACTGGAGAAGTGATCTGGAGATCTTCACTGGAGAAGTGATCTAGAGAATCTTCACTGGAGAAGTGATCTGGAGAATCTTCACTGGAGTATTCCATCTGGAGCATTTCGACTGAAGCAACTTACTGGCGTTATTCACTGAAGCTGTCCAGTGGTTATCTTTACTGGTGGACTGAGAACTAGTTGAAACGGGCCACTGAAGTGTAACTGAGATGGGTCTGGTAAACTTCATCACTGGTGAACGCTCACTAAAGTATAAGTTAAGTAAAGTACTGAACACCCATCTCTGGCCAGTGTCACTGATGAATACTTGCTGAGGAAAGACTTGCTGATCTACTGAAGTGTTACTTGCTGTTCTGGACACTTGCTGGTTGCATCTGGTGCTGACCAGTTTACTGAACGTGGTCGACTGAAGTTGTTTCAACGAGGTTTGTTCAGATGGCATTATCAGTTCAGAAACTCCTTTCAGTTCAGATGACTTATTCAGTTTAGTGGTATTAGTCAGTTCAATGAACCTAGACATTTGCGCATCAAAATATTCCTACCATCACCTATTTTAGACCAAATAAAAGGGCGTATTTCATTTCTCAAATGAGTATTTTCCGCCACCCCCAACTAGATCCATTTTGGACCGGAACATCCCAAAAGCTTCTTTGTTTTAGTCTATGTAAATGTATCCATTGAACCCATAAAGACTCTCTATGATTAAGAAGGCTCCAAATATGTGACACCATTAAGGCCTTATTGACCTCAACAATGCGTTTAATACCTAGACCGCCCTCTGATTTTGGAATACAAACCGACTTCCACGCTACTTTAGCTTTGCCTTTTACCATTGATCCTTGACACCACAAAAAACCTCGCATCTTTTTCTCAAGCTCTTTAATAACCCGAATTGGTAAGATAAATACCGATGCCCAATAAATGTGAAAAGAAGATAAAACAGATCGGATTAGTTGTAACCTGCCCGCAAACGAGAGGAACCTATTTCTCCAATTTGTGATCCTTTGCTCCATCTTCTCAATCAACACCTTACAATCTTTATACAACAATCTAGACGCAATAAGAGGAACTCCAAGATATCTTACCGGTAGCATACCTTCTTCAAAAGGCATTATAGAAAGGATAGCCTGTTTCGTATGATCAGGAACATTGCAAAAGAAGGCAGTACTTTTTGGCATGCTAGGAACTAACCCGACATTTCCTTAAATGTATCCAAAGACTCCATAATAAGTTACGATTATTTTTTTTTTTTAGAAGAATGGGATTTAAAACCCTAACTCTCTCTCTAGCATGGACGAATTTCCCTCTTCTTCCTCTACCCTAATCTGATCGATTTCTTTGGATCTTTCTTCATGATTTCATGATTATGTTTGAAGGATTCTAGTTATCTGATCGACTAGGGTTTTATTTTTTTTTTGAAGAATGGGATTTAAAACCCTAACTCTCTCTCTAGCATGGACGAATTTCCCTCTTCTTCCTCTACCCTAATCTGATCGATTTCTTTGGATCTTTCTTCATGATTTCATGATTATGTTTGAAGGATTCTAGTTATCTGATCGACTAGGGTTTTATTTTTCTTTACTTTCGTTCGTCTAGATTAGGGTTTTTACTTACATCTGTTTTTCTTTTTGCCGTCCCTCCCTCTAGAACTAGCGATTGCTTACTTCTGATCCATTAGCAACACACCTGATCGCGGCCATTTTATGGTTTAGCTAGATCGCTGGTAGGTTTCTAACGGATTTAGGGTTTTCGATTTGCTTTGCTTCCTAGGGTTAGGGTTTCGGTTCTCTTGGTTTGTTGCTTGTGTGGCTGATCTGGATTACTTGTTGTTCTACTTGTTTGATGATTGATTTCGAGAGAGGTGTATGACGGATTCATATGATAATTCTGATATTCATAGTTTTCGTGCAAAGTTAGATATTTTGAAGAAATCGTTTGAAAATCCTGCCCATAATACCGATATGAAAAAGAATAAAAAACACAAGAATGGGTCTCCATCGACAAGCAAAGCTACTGGTGGTGGTGGGAATCAAAGTACTGGTCCTCCATCGCCAAACAAAACTCCAGTAGTTAATAGTCCTGATGGAAAGATGAATGTTGGTTCTGATTCGCGTAAGGATGATGAGAAACCATCGGGTGGTGGCGTTGATTCCACCATGGAAACTTCTGATGGTGATACCCATATAGCCACGAGTGGGGTTTATACTGACCCTACTATGCATGAAGAAACAAAGAAGGATGAACAGGTTTTGCAAACACCATTGGAGGGTCTCCAAGATGATGGTAGGAAGAATGGTGAAGAGGTGCACGACACTGGGGCTGCAAAAGAAGTGAATACTACTAGCTCTTATGCTGCGAAACTGAAGGCTGGCTCCATTAAAAAAGTGGTTAACTTTAGGAAAATTGAAAATATGGTAGAAAAAGAAGGTGTTGATGTAGTACTACCAAAGGAATCTGTCCGACAAGTGCAAGACAGATTTGCGAATACTTTGTTTGGTTACTTTCTTGGCGATAGAATTGCATACCCGGTGGTTGATTATTTTGTCAAAATGAATTGGAAGAAGTTTGGTTTGCAAAAAGTAATGATGAATGCAAATGGTTTCTTTTTCTTCAAATTCGCGGATAAGAATGGTATGCAGAATGCACTTGAAGGAGGACCATGGACAATTCGAGGTATGCCGTTGTTTTTAAAGGTTTGGTCCCCAAATGTGAAGCTACAAAAAGAAGAAATAAAGGAGGTGGCAGTATGGATCAAAATCCATAATGTCCCGATTGCAGCTTACTCAGACGATGGTTTAAGCATGCTTGCTTCTAGGCTTGGTAATCCGAAACAACTTGATGCTTATACAAGTGCCATGTGTACTGAGTCGTGGGGCCGTAGTAGTTATGCAAGAGCACTTATAGAAATTTCGGCAAATTCTGATTTTAAGGATGAATTATCTATTGAAATTCCTGATATGGATGGTGATGGCTATACGAAGGAATTCATGAAAGTTGAGTATGAATGGAAACCTCCTAGATGCTCATTATGTTGTGTTTATGGACATATAGATGATCAATGTGCAAAAGCTGTTAAAAAGCAACCTAAAGCTGGGAAGGAGGTGGACAGTGATGGATTTCAGCTAGTTGGCAAAAAGAAAGGTGCAAGGCAAGGATTTCCGGTCCAAAAACAGAAACCTAAGTTCGAATATCGACCCGTGGTGAAACCAAAAACGAGTACTGATCAAGCAAGCACCTCAAAAGGGCCGATTCCCACCAAAAATACTTATGATGTGCTGAATGATTATGGAGATGGTTGTACAGAACCGGTTATGGTTGAAACAACGGAGGAGGAAAGAAGGGAATTGGAGAAGCAAAAGAAGCTGAATGAACACTTTGATGTTGACTCGGATGATGAGGAAGACGAGATAATAATTGAGGATATAACATCGAAGCCAGTCATTGTTGAGAAAATAACCACGGAGGGGGCAAGCACTCCCGTACAAAATGTGGTTAATGGGTAGCATAGCCTCCTGGAACATAAGGGGTTTGAACCGACCCCTGAAACAAAAGGAGGTTCGTCATGTGATCCATGATAATTATTTAAATATATGTGCTATTATGGAGTCTCATGTAGATGTTAGTCGTCTGGTTGATATTTGTAAGAAGATTTGTAGAACATGGAATTGGGCGTCAAATGGTGGTGTCTGTACGAAGGGAACACGTATCATTTTAGGATGGAATACGGATGTGGTAGACCTTATGGTGCTTTCTCAATCTGATCAGGTAATGCATACACAAGTAATTTTCAAGCAGGAACAAAAAGTTTTATTTTGCTCATTTGTTTATGCACATAATTACTACAAAGAGAGAAGAGCGTTATGGGCTGATTTGTGTAAGCATAAGACTTTTGTCGGGGACCAACCATGGGTTATTATGGGTGACTTTAACTCTTCTTTGAACTTGGAAGACAGCTCGGCAGGTTCATCAAACATCAATACTGGTATGCAGGATTTCAAAGAATGTGTTGAAGAGATTGAAGTTATGGACATTAACAGTTCTGGTATGCATTACACATGGAGTCAGAAACCTAAACGCGGGACAGGTCTTCTTAAGAAGATTGATCGTGTTATGGGCAACATGAAATTTATTGATGATTTCTCCGCTGCGTGTGCATTATTTCAGCCTTATAGAATATCGGATCACTCTCCGTGTGTGTTAAAATTACCATCTATTTCAAGAGCTAAGCCAAAACCGTTTAAATTTCCAAACTTTCTCATTCATAAGGATGGTTTTCTTGAGGCTGTGAAAAAGGAATGGGAGACTGAAATGGCTGGACATTTTATGTTTCGGGTCACGCAAAAATTAAAAGCAATCAAGAGACCCATGCGTAAAATGCTTCAAAACATGGGAAATCTGCATGCTCGTGTTGATATGCTACGCGCAAAATTAGATGCTGCCCAAATATCCATTGATCATGATCCTTCTGATCCGCTCTTACGTGAACATGAAGCTGTTTGCCTCAAAGACTTTCATCAAGCTCGGTTAGATGAAGAAAGGTTCCTTAAACAGAAGGCGAAGATTGAATGGTTAGAGGCTGGGGATGCAAATTCGGCATTCTTTCATAGATCCCTGAAGTGTAAAAATCATAGAAGCAGAATTGAAGTCATAAAGGATATGAATGGAGTGCTTCATGAGGGAGGAGATGCTCCGCTAGCATTAGTTAATCATTACAAAAATTTCCTTGGCATGGAGGATACAAATTCGCTTGCTATCCCTTATGATATCTTCCAAAAAACTTTGAGTCAAAGTCGTGCGAATTCTATGGTGAGATCTATTTCGGATGATGAAATTCGCATAGCCATGTTTGATATTGGAGAAGACAAAGCACCGGGACCGGATGGTTACACGTCAGCGTTTTTCAAAGGTGCCTGGGACGTGATTGGATCAGAGATATGTTTGGCGATTCATGAGTTCTTTAGAAATGGTAAGCTGCTTCAGCAAATTAACCATACCATTATCGCTCTGATTCCTAAAGTGACAACCCCTTCTAATATTAATGATTATCGCCCTATCTCGTGCTGTAATACTCTTTATAAATGTATTAGCAAAATTATTACAAACAGGATAAAGGAAGGGTTACACGAACTGGTGAGTGTTAATCAATCGACATTCGTTCCTGGGCGTCGAATTTCAGATAACATATTGTTGACACAGGAACTTATGCACAATTATCATAGAGATTTGGGTCCCCCTCGGTGTGCTTTTAAGATAGATATTCAAAAGGCGTATGATACAGTGGATTGGAATTTCTTACAAGCTTTGCTGATTGGGTTCGGATTTCACCAAAGGATGATCAGATGGATTATGACATGTGTTACTACAACCTCATTCTCATTATCAATTAATGGTAACTTGCATGGATACTTCAAAGGTAAGAAAGGGCTCCGACAAGGTGACCCCATGTCTCCGTACTTGTTCACATTGGTAATGGAAGTGTTAACGCTTATGTTGGACAAGAATGTGTTGCTTGCATCTCAGTTTAGGTTTCATAATAAGTGTGATAGACAGCGTATCACCAATTTATGCTTTGCAGATGACTTATTTATCTTTTCAAGAGGTGAGGCGAGATCTGCTAAGGTAATAATGGATTCTTTAAATGAGTTTAGTAACATGTCTGGGTTAAAGCCTAGTTTGCCTAAGAGTACTGTTTACTTTTGCAATGTTCCTAATCGTTTGAAGCAATCTATTTTGAATATTATGCCTTTTGAGGAAGGAAGTCTGCCTGTTAAATACCTTGGAGTTCCACTTGTATCGTCCAGATTGGCATATAAAGACTGTAAGGTACTGGTTGAACGTATGGAAAAAAGGGTGACAGACTGGAGGAATAAGTCACTGTCTTTTGCAGGTAGGCTTCAATTGATTCGATCTGTCCTTGCATCCCTACACATTTATTGGGCATCTGTTTTTATTCTCCCGCAGCGAATTATAGATGAACTTGAAAGTAAAATGCGAGATTTTCTTTGGTGTCAAGGAGAATATGTTAGAGGGAAAGCCAAAGTCTCGTGGGATTTTATTTGTAGGCCAAAAAATGAGGGTGGTTTAGGGATAAGAAGAATTTCAGATGTTAATAAAGCGTTGATGACCACTCACATCTGGAGCATTCTCGATCATAGAGAATCCTTATGGGTGAAATGGATACACTCGTATAGACTCTCTAATCGTAGCTTTTGGGACGTCCCAATTCCCTCCAACTGCAGCTGGGGATGGCGTAAATTATTACAGCTTCGAGAGCAGGTACGTCCCTATATTTGGTCGAAAATAGGTAATGGGAAGAACACTATGGTCTGGTTTGATAAATGGGATGAAAACTGCCCTATTCGAAATTTAGTATCTAACCGGGATATTAGGAATGCGGGATTTTCATTACATATTAAAGTGAGTGACCTTGTGATGGATGGAAATTGGAAATGGCCTGATGAATGGCTGGATTTATACCCTGCATTAAACGGTTTACCTCCTATTATCATAAGGCCGTATATTCCTGATTCTCTATATTGGAAAGATAAAGATGGCAATGAGGTGGAGTTCTCGTCGTATGCAGTATGGAACACATTAAGGCAGCATCATCAGCAGGTTCCATGGGGGAATGGGGTCTGGTTCAAGCAAATGGTGCCGAGACACTCTTTTATTCTGTGGTTAATTTTTCTTCGAAGGCTTAATACTCAAGACAGAATGATGAAGTGGAGTGCTGGAGGAAACATGAATCTCAACCTGGTTTGCTGTCCGTTATGCAAACAAGGACCGGATTGCCATAACCATTTGTTTTTTGATTGTTCTTATTCTTCTCAGGTTTGGCATACAGTTCGGCATTTAGCTTACATGCAAAACATTCAAGAAAAATGGGATGATGTAGCTGAATGGATGATTCAAAAGGGGAAGTCGAATTCAGCAAGAACGGTAATTGGTAAATTATTAGTTGCTGCTACGGCTTACTTCATATGGCAAGAGCGAAACATGAGACTCCAATCCAATAAATCAAGACCTGTGGAGAAGATTTCGGATATCATAGCCACTACAGTTCGGTTAAAGCTTGTAACAATGCGGTTCAAGAATACAAAGCTTGCTAATCGTATGGTAGAAGATTGGAATCTGCCTAGGCATTTGGTGATCTAAGACCAAGGATGGATTGACTAGTGATGTATATCTTTTATTCACTTTGTTTTTTCATGTAAAATAGGGTGGCTTTGTTTTCTTTTGTTGATGGATTTATAGTGTTGGTAGGCTAGTTTGTCTACGTATTTGGGGCATGTCCTAAATACGAACTAGTATGGTACTCGATCATACTACTTGCTTTGTAATGTTTTTGGTGGATGGAATACAATTTACAGGGGTATACCCATTAACCAAAAAAAAAGTGATGCGTAAATCACGCGACAAACGACAGCGGAAGACTATTTTTTGGTATTTTCTGGATTTTATATGAAATAAACAACTAAACGAGACAATAAAGTAAAATGATAGATAAAAGAATCCACCACCAAGACTCGTAAAGGCTAAGCCACCGGAATCAAGGATAAAGGAAACACTCCGCCCCACCACTACAACCGATAAAGGTCTAGCCACCACGATTATAGATAAAGGAAACCGAAGATTTAAAAGACCTCACCACAATATTTTATAAAGAACAAGTCACCACAAATATTGATAAAGGGGTCACTCCTAACCACCAAGATCAAAGATCTATAAAGGTAAAAGAAGATTTGTAAGAAATAGAGGCTGCTCTATTAATTTTCATTCAACATCAACTAACTTACAAATGAGAGATAAACCTCTATTTATAGCCATGTGCTCTACCTAGGAATTAATGATGAAATAATAAAATAATACATAAAAGCTGTCATGTGCAAGCCACTAACTAGTTTGGACCAATAAGACATGGACACGTAAGCTTCTAGAAACATTCCCCTGCAAGTGGTCCCATAATATTGTTAGAAACGTCACACGCCTTCCTTAACAACTGTCATTCTTCTTTATTCTTGGGCCCACAAACAACTTCAGTGGAGACTTTATTAATTGGTAACTGGAACATAAATTGGACCGCAACTGGAGACAAAAACTGGAGCACGTCATCTGGAGGACCTTCAGTAGTGGTCACTGGAGCACGTCATCTGGAGCACTTCACTGGTGGCCTTCAGTATCCACTACTGGAGCCCTTCAGAATTGATTTTCACTGGAGTCCTTCAGATGCATCTGGAGCTCGTCAGATGCCACTGGTGATAATTCCCACTGGAGCAAGGTCACTACTGGAGACTGAGTTGTTTCAGTAAAAAGATGGTTAAAATGTGATACAGCTGGCAAAATTAACATTGCTTGTTCAGACTGCATGGTTCGCTCAGATTTCTTCTTCAGTTTAGTCAACTACTTTTCTCCAGATTCCTCCAGCTCAGCTTCAGTCAAACTTGGTTCATTGAATCTGGACATTCCCGCATCATTCTCCCCCTCTAAAAAGAGACTTGTCCTCAAGTCTTCGAGATACTCATCCTCCAGGTAGGGCATCAGATCACCAACATTGAATGTACTAGAGATTGACATATCTCCAGGAAGTTCAACTTTGTAAGCATTTTGAATGGACCGTCAGCTCTGGGCATCAGTTTGCTTTTTCTCTTGGCTGGAAATCTTTCTTTCTGAGATGCACCCAAACAAGATCACCTGGTGAAAAACTGGGCTGCTTCCTGTTCTTGTTTGCCTTGGCCTTGTAACTGGCATTTGCTTTCTCAATTCTGGTCTTCACTTGTTCATGAATCTTCTTGATTTCTTTTGCTCTGGTCTCTGCTTCAACACTTGCCTTTGGTTCAATCGAAAAAGGAATTAAATCAATAGGAGTCAGTGGATTGACACCATAACAAACTTCAAATGGGGATTTACTGGTGGAATAATTTGGAGCTCTATTGAAGGCAAACTCAGCATGAGCAAGCTTCAGATCCCAATCTTTCAGCGTCTTCTTCACCAGTGTTCTCAATAACATACCAATTGTTCTGTTCGTGACTTCAGTCTGTCCATCAGTCTGAGGATGGTGAGACGTACTGAACATCAATCTGGTACCCATCAGTCTCCATAGAGTCTTCCAGAAATAGCTTAAAAACTTCACATCTCGATCAGAAACAATGGATTTAGGAATTCCATGTAATCTGACAATCTCCTTAAAGAACAAATTCGCTACAGCTGAAGCATCATTTGTTGTATTACAAGCAACAAAATGAGCCATTTTTTAGAATCTATCAACAACAACCATTATAGAATCTTTTCCCCTCTGGGTTCTGGGCAGTGCAACAATAAAATCCATACTGAGATCTTCCCAAGGTTGGTTTGGAACTGGAAGAGGAGTGTACAAACCTTTGTGAAATGTTGTCTTTGCCTGGTGACAAGTTGGACAGCGACTGAGAATACTCTGGACGTCCTTCAGTAGACTTGGCCAGTAGAAGTGTTCAGTCAGAATCTCTCCAGTTTTGTTGATTCCAAAATGTCCAGCTAGACCTCCTCCATGTGCTTCCCTTATTAATAAATCTCTTATTGAACCCCTTGGAATGCACAACTTACCATTCTTGAATAAGAAACCATCTTGAACAGTGAATGGTCCTTTCAGATTAGCTTCAGTAACTTTCTCAGAAAAATCTGGATCAGCAGCATATAACTCCTTTATGAAAGAAAATCCAAGTACTCTTGCTTCCAGAACTGATAATAAAGAATATCTTCGTGATAGTGCATCAGCAACAATATTGCAAACTCCAGCCTTGTGCTTTGAAACAAATGAATAAGACTGTAAGAACTCTACCCACTTTGCATGTCTGGCATTAAGCTTGTGCTGACCATTTATAAACTTTAGTGCTTCATGATCAGAAAACAATACAAACTGTTTCGGTTTCAGATAATGTGACCAGTGAGTGATAGCACGAATAATTGCATAGAATTCTTTGTCATAAGTACTATACTTCAGTTTAGATCCATTCAGTTTCTCACTGAAGTATGCGACTGGACGACCACTTTGCACCAGTACTGCACCAATACCCACACCACTTGCATCACATTCAAGTTCAAATAACATGTCGAAATCTGGCAAAGATAGAACTGGAGCTGAACTGAGCTTCTCCTTCAGTGATTCAAACGCCAGTTGAGCTGAACTTGGCCAGTTGAACACACCTTTCTTCAGACAGTCGGTAATCGGAGCTACAACTGTAGAGAAATTCTTGATAAATCTTCTATAAAATGATGCCAGTCCATGAAAACTTCTAACTTCAGTGATGGTTGTAGGAACTGGCCATGACTTGATAGCATCAACCTTCGAAGGATCCATAGAAATTCCATCCTTGGACACAACATACCCCAGAAATATAACACTGTCCACCATAAAATCACATTTCTCCAGTTTTCCATACAACTGGTGTCTTCTTAGCAGTTCAAATACTTTCTTCAGATGACCAACATGTTCAGCTTCAGATTTAGAGTACACCAGAATATCATCAAAGTAAACAACAACAAACTGACCTATAAGTGGCCTCAGAACTTCATTCATTAGCCTCATGAAAGTACTTGGGGCATTTGATAAGCCAAAAGGCATCACTAACCATTCATACAAACCTCCCTTGATTTTGAAAGCAGTCTTCCATTCATCTCCATCCTTCATTCTTATCTGGTGATAACCACTTCTGAGATCAATCTTTGAAAACACTCTGGAGCCATGTAACTCATCAAGCATATCATCCAATCTGGGAATAGGATATCTATACTTAATAGTTATATTATTGATGGCTCTGCTGTCAACACACATTCTCATCGTTCCATCTTTCTTTGGGACCAGTAGAGCAGGAACTGAACAAGGACTCATGCTTGCTCTGACATAACCCTTCTCGACCAGTTCATCTACTTGTCTTTGCAATTCTTTGGCTTCATTAGGAGAACAACGATAAGCAGCTTTGTTTAGAAGAACTGAGCCTGGAACCAAGTCAATCTGGTGCTCAATACCTCTAACTGGAGGTAACCCTTCAGGTAGATCTTCAGGAAAAACATCTCTGAACTCCTTCAGTAATGACTTCAGTAAACTGGGGACTTCAGTGGGCTTCTTCTCTTCAGACTTTTCAACGACCAGTAGCATTAGAACTGGAGAGCCTTCAGATAACTCTTCTTCAACTTCAGATTGAAATAAAAACAAAGGCTTACTGGGCTGATCCTTCTTGACTTTCATCAGTTCGGTGGGCTTCAAAGAAGTCAGTGTGACCTTCTTTCCACTTATATTCAGAGAATATGAATTCATACGACCATCATGATGAACATAATTATCAAATAACCATGGTCGACCCAACAAAATGTGACAGGCATCCATGGGAACAACATCACATATAATTTTATCTTGGTAAACTGACCCAATTGAAAAGGGAATAGTGACTTGTCGATTTACCTTTACTTCAGAACCTTCGCTTAACCATTGCAACTTGTAAGGTCTGGGATGCTTCACTGTTGGTAGTTCCAGTTTCTCTACCATGTAAGTTGAAGCAGCATTTACACAACTGCCACCATCGATGATCAGATCACATACCTTGCCTTTCACTGTGCATCTAGAGTGGAAAATATTCTCTCTCTGAGCAGTATCAGCTGTAACTTCATCAGTATGCATCACTCTCCTGACAACCAACATCTCTCCAATATCTGCACCAACATAAGCTTCTTCTTCTTCATCATACACTGGCTCACCTTCTTCAGTGTCGACATCTGGTAAACATTCAATTTCTTTAGCAGTCAATGCTCTTTGATTAGGACACTGGGCCTGGAAGTGACCAAAGCCATGGCACTTGAAACATTTTCTTCCAACTGGTTCTTTCGTTCCTCCAGTTTCCTTTTCTTTGCCTCTGAAGGCTTTCTGGACAGTTTCAGTAAATTTGGGAACTGGTTGACTGGCAACTGGTTGACTGGCAACTGGTTGACTTGCACTGGCAGGAACTTTACTGAATGACTTGTACGGAACCTTCTTCTTCAGTTGTCTCTCAATCTGGATAGCCATCTTGCATGCACCTTCATACGTCCAGATAGGCTGCAACTCAATCTTCTCAGTAATGGCAGCGTTTAGACCACCAAGAAATCTGGCAATGGTGTGCTCTTCAGTCTCATTCACACCAGTTCTGGTCTTCAGATGCTCAAACTCTCTAATGTATTCCACAACTTCCTTGGCTCCTTGCTTTAGATTGTTCATCAGTAGATACTGATCTTGCTTGTACGACTGGGAACAAACCTCTTCAGCATAACCTCCTTCAGTTTGGACCAGGTCTTGATTTTACTTTTGCCCTTGTATTCTCTTTCAGATTTCATGTTATCATACCAAGATGAAGCATATTTCTTCAGTTTAATAATGGCAACTTTGAAGCTTTTTCTATCATCATACCCTTTGATTTCCATTATTCTGTCCATCACCTGGACCCATTCGAAATACTCTTCTGGGTTAGAAGATCCATTAAAATCTGGTGGATCTATCTTAATATCCCTAGTATCATCACCCTTATGCCTCCTACGCCTTTCTCTAGGATGTGGTTCATCAGAATCACTAGAGTGTCTAGGATTACTATCAGATCTTTCACTGGGGCCTTGAGATTCAGAATCTCTTTCACTGGCAACAACATTTTCTCGATTAAATCGTAAACCACCATCTTCTAACATATGAACAACTCTACCAAGGGCTTCCTGTAGATCTTCAATCTGTCTATCTCTCCTAGCATTATTAGCTTCGTCTAAAGTCATATTTCTTCTAAACGCCATTTATAACCAACAAATAACTCACAATCAATAGATCTAAGCAAATAACTAATAGATCTAAACAAACAATCAACAGATCTAAACAAACAATAACCCAACGGACAAAAAGATTAAGAAACCTTTTTAAACCTGTCTCTGATACCAAATTTGATGCGTAAATCACGCGACAAACGACAGCGGAAGACTATTTTTTGGTATTTTCTGGATTTTATATGAAATAAACAACTAAACGAGACAATAAAGTAAAATGATAGATAAAAGAATCCACCACCAAGACTCGTAAAGGCTAAGCCACCGGAATCAAGGATAAAGGAAACACTCCGCCCCACCACTACAACCGATAAAGGTCTAGCCACCAAGATTATAGATAAAGGAAACCGAAGATTTAAAAGACCTCACCACAATATTTGATAAAGAACAAGTCACCACAAATATTGATAAAGGGGTCACTCCTAACCACCAAGATCAAAGATCTATAAAGTTAAAAGAAGATTTGTAAGAAATAGAGGCTGCTCTATTAATTTTCATTCAACATCAACTAACTTACAAATGAGAGATAAACCTCTATTTATAGCCATGTGCTCTACCTAGGAATTAACGATGAAATAATAAAATAATACATAAAAGCTGTCATGTGCAAGCCACTAACTAGTTTGGACCAATAAGACATGGACACGTAAGCTTCTAGAAACATTCCCCTGCAAGTGGTCCCATAATATTGTTAGAAACGTCACACGCGCCTTCCTTAACAACTGTCATTCTTCTTTATTCTTGGGCCCACAAACAACTTCAGTGGAGACTTTATTAATTGGTAACTGGAACATAAATTGGACCGCAACTGGAGACAAAAACTGGAGCACGTCATCTGGAGCACTTCACTGGTGGCCTTCAGTATCCACTACTGGAGCCCTTCAGAATTGATTTTCACTGGAGTCCTTCAGATGCATCTGGAGCTCGTCAGATGCCACTGGTGATAATTCCCACTGGAGCAAGGTCACTACTGGAGACTGAGTTGTTTCAGTAAAAAGATGGTTAAAATGTGATACAGCTGGCAAAATTAACATTGCTTGTTCAAACTGCATGGTTCGCTCAGATTTCTTCTTCAGTTTAGTCAACTGCTTTTCTCCAGATTCCTCCAGCTCAGCTTCAGTCAAACTTAGTTCATTGAATCTGGACATTCCCGCATCAAAAAGACTCCATAATAAGTTTTGCTGAACGAGTGTCGCCCCTTACAAACAAGAATAAATCATCGGCAAAGCACAGGTTGATTAGCTTTTGCTTCTCACAATTACTATGGAACCTGAAATTAGAGGAAATAGAAACAGATTTTTGCAAAATTAATGTTAGTACTTCCATAACCATTGTAAACAAATATGGTGACATGGGATCTCCTTGACGAAGTCCCCTCTTGCCCTTAAAATATCCATTGATACACAACGAGAAAGACGTGGACGAAACACACACCATAATCCATTTCATTATTTTTGGGTGTAAGTAATCCTCTAAGAGTGGCCTCCAAGAATTGCTAGTCAACCGTGTCATAAGCCTTTTGGATATCTATTTTGAAGGCACATCTCGGGGGGCCCACTTGTCGGTGGTAATTGTGCATAAGTTCTTGGGTAAGCATTATATTATCCGTTATACGTCTCCCTGGAACAAATGCTGATTGGTTTATACTAACCAGCTCATTTAACCCCTCTTTAATCCTGTTGGTGATTATTTTGCTGATACATTTATACAATGTATTGCAACAAGAGATAGGCCGATAATCATTAACATAGGAAGGGGCTGGGACTTTTGGAATTAAGGCAATAATTAATTTACCTCCTGAAGTAATTTTCCATTCCGGAAGAATTCATGAACAGCCAGGCAAACATGTTCCCACTATATCCCACGCATTCTTGAAAAACGCTGAGGTAAACCCATCAGGTCCCGGGGATTTATCTTCCCCAATCGAGAACATGGAAGCTTTAATCTCCTCATCAGAAACATTTCGAACCATATGGGCAGCCTTTTGTTCATCCAAAACCTTAGAAAAAAGTTCTGGTGATGGTAATTGAGATGAGCTGCCTTCAATGCCAAGAAAGTTTTCATAGTGATGAACCAGAGCCTTAGGAGCATCACTACCCTCATGAAGTACTCCACTAGCATCCCTTATAACCTCAATTCTACTATGGTGGTTTTTACACTTAACCGAGTTATGAAAAAATGCCGTATTGGAGTCACCAGCTTGAAGCCAAAACACTTTGCTCTTCTGTTTAACGAATCTTTCTTCATCTAGAGAGGCTTCATTAAAAGAGTTAAGACGTTTTACTTCAATTTCCCGAAGTATCATATTATCTGGATCACTATCAATTTGAACCTGAATTTCATCTAGTTCCTTCCTTGCATTCGTAACCTTCAAGTGAAGATTACCCTGGTTATATAGCAGCTTGCGCAGAGGAAACTTAAGAGAACGCAGCTTCTTAACTACACGGAACATATGGTGGCCTTGAAATTCCTGGTCCCATGCGCTCAAAACAGCCTCCCGAAATCCCTGTTTATTAGTCAAGAAATTCGCGAACTTAAAAGGTCTTGGACGAGTTCTAGCCACTGATGGCAGCTTGAGAACACATGGAGAGTGGTCCGATATTCTATAAGGTTGGAATATAGCACATGATGCAGGAAACTCATCTATGAAATGGATATTCCCCATAACTCGATCAATCTTCTTAAATATGCCCACTCCCTTTCTCGGTTTTTGGTTCCAAGTATAATGCATTCCGGAGCTATTTATATCAAAAACTTCCAATTCTTGCACACACTCCTTGAAATCTTTCATCCCAATGCTAATTGTCGAAGAACCAAAAAGATTATCTTCTAAATTAAGCGATGAATTAAAGTCACCAAGAATTACCCAAGGTTTGTCTCTTACAAATGACTTATGCTGACAAAGATTAGCCCATAACTCTCTCCGATTCTTATAATAATTATCGGCATATACAAAAGAGCAAAACATAGCCTTTTGATCAACTTTAAAAATAACTTGCATATGTATTACCTGATTTGATTGGGATAACACCATTGCATCAACAACTTCAGTATCCCACCCAATGATAATTCTAGTACCCTTCACACAATGATTACCATTCGAAGTCCAGTCCTACAGATTTTCTTACACACATCATACAGCCGAGACACATCCATATGAGATTCCAAAATAGCACATAAATTCAGATGGTTATCATACACCACCTGGCGAACCTCCTTTTGTTTGAGAGGGCGGTTCAACCCTCTTATATTCCATGCAGCCAGACTACCCATCAGACACCCCAAAACCGGGAGTGCTTGCCCCCTCAGAAGCGCCTTTAGGATTAACTGTTTCCGACATTGAGTTTATAGTTTCATTAAACACCTCCTCAACCTCCTCATCATCAGACATATCATCCCAGGGAGCCTTTTGTCTACCTGTTGGTTCATGACCTTCCCCTTGTTCCCGATCTGAATCAACTGTTGCATTGAAAGAATCAAAAGAGTTACTAGTTTTTAGATCAGAATTTGAAGTACTTATCATAACTTTTATTTGACAAACTGATGCGGGAATGTCCAGATTCAATGAACCAAGTTTGACTGAAGCTGAACTGGAGGAATCTGGAGAAAAGCAGTTGACTAAACTGAAGAAGGAATCTGAGCGAACCATGCAGTCTGAACAAGCAATGTTAATTTTGCCAGCTGTATCACATTTTAACCATCTTTTCACTGAAACAACTCAGTCTCCAGTAGTGACCTTACTCCAGTGGGAATTATCACCAGTGGCATCTGACGAGCTCCAGATGCATCTGAAGGGTTCCAGTGAAAATGAACTCTGAAGGTCCTCCAGATGACGTGCTCCAGTTTTTGTCTCCAGTTCCAGATGAATGCTCCAGTTGTCTATAATAAAGTTTGTTTTAACTGAAGGTTGTGTGGGGTCAATAAGGACGTGGGAGTGGATGCGTGGCAGCTTTTTAGTGGATCCAAGAGGAGCGTGCAAAAGCATTAACATTCCTAACGGTATGGTGGGCCACTTGAAAAGGATTGTTTCTAGAAGCCTTATGTGTCTATTTCCTATTGGTCCAAAATAATTAGTGGCTTGCACATGACAGCTTTTGTATTATTTTATTATTTTGTCGTTGATTCCTAGGTAAGAGTATGTGGCTATAAATACAGCCTTTATTTCTCATTGTAAAGTTAGTTGATGTTGAATGAAAATTAATAGAGCAGCCTCTATTTCTTACAAATCTTCTTTTACCTTTATAGATCTTTGATCTTGGTGGTTAGGAGTGACCCCTTTATCAATATTTGTGGTGACTCGTTCTTTATCAAATATTGTGGTGAGGTCTTTAAATCTTCGGTTTCCTTTATCTATAGTCGTGGTGGCTAGACCTTTATCGATTGTAGTGGTGGGGCGGAGTGTTTCCTTATCCTTGATTCCGGTGGCTTAGCCTTTACGAGTCTTGGTGGTGGATTCTTTTATCTATCGTTTTACTTTATTGTCTCGTTTGATTGTTCATTTCGTATAAAATCCAGAAAATACCAAAAATAGTCTTCCGCTGTCGTTTGTCGCGTGATTTACGCATCAAATTAGTATCAAAGCAGGTTTGCAAAAGGTTTCTTAATCTTTTGGTTGTCGTTGTTTGATTGTTTAGATCTGTTGATTATTTGCTTAGGCCTATTGATTGTGAGTTGTTTGCTGGTTATAAATGGCTTTTAGAAGGAATATGACTTTAGATGAAGCTAATAATGCTAGGAGAGATAAACAGATAGAAGATCTACAAGAAGCTCTTGGTAGAGTTGTTCATATGCTAGAAGATGGTGGTTTAAGATTTAATCGAGAAAATGTTGTTCCAAGTGAAAGAGATACTAAATCTCAAGGTGGTAGTGAAAGATCTGATAGTAATCCTAGACACTCTAGTGATTCTGATGAACCACGTCCTAGAGAAAGGCGTAGGAGGCATAAGGGTGATGATACTAGGGATATTAAGATAGATCCACCAGATTTTAATGGGTCTTCTAACCCAGAAGAGTATTTTGAATGGGTCCAGGTGATGGACAGGATTATGGAGATAAAAGGTTATGATGATAGAAAAAGCTTCAAAGTTGCCATTATTAAACTGAAGAAATATGCTTCATCCTGGTATGATAACATGAAGTCTGAAAGGGAATATAAAGGCAAAAGCAAAATCAAGACCTGGTCCAAACTGAAGGAAGTTATGCAAAAGAGATTTGTTCCCCAGTCGTACAAGCAAGACCAGTACTTACTGATGAACAATCTGAAGCAAGGAGTTAAGGAGGTTGTAGAATACATTAGAGAGTTTGAGCATCTGAAGACCAGAACTGGCGTGAATGAAACTGAAGAGCACACTATAGCCAGATTTCTTGGTGGTCTGAACGCTGCCATTACTGAGAAGATTGAATTGCAGCCTATCTGGACATACGAAGGTGCATGTAAACTGGCCATCCAGATTGAAAGACAACTGAAGAAGAAGGTTCCATACAAGTCATTCAGTAAGGTTCCTGCCAGTGCAAGTCAACCAGTTGCCAGTCAACCAGTTGCCAGTCAACCAGTTGCCAGATTTACTGAAGCTGCTCAGAAATCCTCCAAAGGGAAAGAAAAAGAAACTGGAGCTTCTAAAGAACCAGTTGGAAGAAAATGTTTCAAGTGTCATGGCTTTGGTCACTTCCAGGCCCAGTGTCCTAATCAAAGAGCATTGACTGCAAGAGAAATTGAATGTTTACCAGATGTCGACACTGAAGAAGGTGAGCCAGTGTACGATGAAGAAGAAGATGAAGAATCTTATGTTGGTGCAGATGTGGGAGAGATGTTGGTTGTCAGGAGAGTGATGCATACTGATGAAGTTACAGCTGATACTGCTCAGAGAGAGAATATTTTCCACTCCAGGTGCACAGTGAAAGGCAAGGTATGTGATCTGATCATCGATGGTGGCAGTTGTGCAAATGCTGCTTCAACTTACATGGTAGAGAAACTGGAACTACCAACAGTGAAGCATCCCAGACCTTACAAGTTGCAATGGTTAAGCGAAGGTTCTGAAGTAAAGGTAAATCGACAAGTCACTATTCCCTTTTCAATTGGGTCAGTTTACCAAGATAAAATTATATGTGATGTTGTTCCCATGGATGCTTGTCACATTTTGTTGGGTCGACCATGGTTATTTGATAATTATGTTCATCATGATGGTCGTATGAACTCATATTCTCTAAATGTAAGTGGAAAGAAGGTCACCTTGACTTCTTTGAAGCCCACCGAACTGATGAAAGTCAAGAAAGATCAGCCCAGTAAGCCTTTGTTTTTATCTCAATCTGAAGTTGAGGAAGAGTTAACTGAAGGCTCTCCAGTTCTAATGCTACTGGTCGTTGAAAGTCTGAAGAGAAGAAGTCCACTGAAGTCCCCAGTTTACTGAAGTCGTTACTGAAGGAGTTCAGAGATGTCTTTCCTGAAGATTTACCTGAAGGTTTACCTCCAGTTAGAGGTATTGAGCACCAGATTGACTTGGTTCCAGGCTCAGTTCTTCCAAACAAAGCAGCTTATCGTTGTTCTCCTAATGAAGCCAAAGAATTGCAAAGACAAGTAGATGAACTGGTCGAAAAGGGTTATGTCAGAGCAAGCATGAGTCCTTGTTCAGTTCCTGCTCTACTGGTCCCAAAGAAAGATGGAACGATGAGAATGTGTGTTGACAGTAGAGCCATCAACAATATAACTATTAAGTATAGATATCCTATTCCCAGATTGGATGATATGCTTGATGAGTTACATGGCTCCAGAGTGTTTTCAAAAATTGATCTCAGAAGTGGTTATCACCAGATAAGAATGAAGGATGGAGACGAGTGGAAAACTGCATTCAAAATCAAAGGAGGCTTATATGAATGGTTAGTGATGCCTTTCGGCTTGTCAAATGCCCCCGGTACATTCATGAGGCTAATGAATGAAGTTCTGAGGCCACTTATAGGTCAGTTTGTTGTTGTTTACTTTGATGATATTCTGGTGTACTCTAAATCTGAAGCTGAACATGTTGGTCATCTGAAGAAAGTATTTGAACTGCTAAGAAGACACCAGTTGTATGGAAAAATGGAGAAATGTGATTTTATGGTGGATAGTGTGATATTTCTGGGGTATGTTGTGTCGAAAAATGGGATTTCAATGGATCCATCGAAGGTAGAAGCCATCAGATCGTGGCCAGTTCCTACAACCATCACTGAAGTTAGAAGTTTTCATGGACTGGCATCATTCTATCGAAGGTTCATAAAGAACTTTTCTACAGTTGTGGCTCCTATCACTGATTGTCTAAAGAAAGGTGTGTTCAACTGGCCAAGTTCAGCTCAACTGGCGTTCGAAGCACTGAAGGGGAAGCTCAGTTCAGCTCCAGTTCTATCCTTACCAGATTTTGATATGCTATTTGAACTTGAATGTGATGCTAGTGGAGTTGGTATTGGTGCAGTACTGGTGCAAAGTGGTCGTCCAGTTGCATACTTCAGTGAGAAACTGAATGGATCTAAACTGAAGTATAGTACTTATGACAAAGAATTCTATGCAATTATTCGTGCTATCACTCACTGGTCACATTATCTGAAGCCAAAACAGTTCGTATTGTTTTCTGATCATGAAGCACTGAAGTTCATTAATGGTCAACATAAGCTTAATGCCAGGCATGCAAAATGGGTGGAATTTTTGCAATCTTATTCATTCGTTTCAAAGCACAAGGCTGGAGTTTGCAATGTTGTTGCTGATGCACTATCACGAAGATATTCTTTATTATCAGTTCTGGAAGCAAGAGTACTTGGATTTTCTTTTATCAAGGAGTTATATGCTGCTGATCCAGATTTTTCTGAGAAAGTTACTGAAGCTAATCTGAAAGGACCATTCACTGTTCAAGATGGTTTCTTATTCAAGAATGGTAAGTTGTGCATTCCAAGGGGTTCAATAAGAGATTTATTAATAAGGGAAGCACATGGAGGAGGACTAGCTGGACATTTTGGAATCAACAAAACTGGAGAGATTCTAACTGAACACTTCTACTGGCCAAGTCTACTGAAGGACGTCCAGAGTATTATCAATCGCTGTCCAACTTGTCACCAGGCAAAGACAACTTTTCACAAAGGTTTGTACACTCCTCTTCCAGTTCCAAACCAACCTTGGGAAGATCTCAGTATGGACTTTATTGTTGCACTGCCCAGAACCCAGAGGGGAAAAGATTCTATAATGGTGGTTGTTGATAGATTCTCAAAAATGGCTCATTTTGTTGCTTGTAATACAACAAATGATGCTTCAGCTGTGGCGAATTTGTTCTTTAAAGAGATTGTCAGATTACATGGAATTCCTAAATCCATTGTTTCTGATCGAGATGTGAAGTTTTTAAGCTATTTCTGGAAGACTCTATGGAGACTGATGGGTACCAGATTGTTGTTCAGTACGTCTCACCATCCCCAGACTGATGGACAGACTGAAGTCACGAACAGAACAATTGGTATGTTATTGAGAACACTGGTGAAGAAGACGCTGAAGGATTGGGATCTAAAGCTTGCTCACGCTGAGTTTGCCTTCAATAGAGCTCCAAATTATTCAACCAGTAAATCCCCATTTGAAGTTTGTTATGGTGTCAATCCACTAACTCCTATTGATTTGATTCCTTTTTCGATTGAGCCAAAGGCAAGTGCTGAAGCAGAGACCAGAGCAAAAGAAATCAAGAAGATTCATGAACAAGTGAAAACCAGAATTGAGAAAGCAAATGCCAGTTACAAGGCCAAGGCAAACAAGAACAAGAAGCAGCCCAGTTTTTCACCAGGTGATCTTGTTTGGGTGCATCTCAGAAAGGAAAGATTTCCAGCCAAGAGAAAAAGCAAACTGATGCCCAGAGCTGACGGTCCATTCAAGATTCTGGAGAGATATGGAGAAAATGCTTACAAAGTTGAACTTCCTGGAGATATGTCAGTCTCTAGTACATTCAATGTTGGTGATCTGATGCCCTACCTGGAGGATGAGTATCTCGAAGACTTGAGGACAAGTCTCTTTTTAGAGGGGGAGAATGATGCGGGAATGTCCAGATTCAATGAACCAAGTTTGACTGAAGCTGAACTGGAGGAATCTGGAGAAAAGCAGTTGACTAAACTGAAGAAGGAATCTGAGCGAACCATGCAGTCTGAACAAGCAATGTTAATTTTGCCAGCTGTATCACATTTTAACCATCTTTTCACTGAAACAACTCAGTCTCCAGTAGTGACCTTGCTCCAGTGGGAATTATCACCAGTGGCATCTGACGAGCTCCAGATGCATCTGAAGGGTTCCAGTGAAAATGAACTCTGAAGGTCCTCCAGATGACGTGCTCCAGTTTTTGTCTCCAGTTCCAGATGAATGCTCCAGTTGTCTATAATAAAGTTTGTTTTAACTGAAGGTTGTGTGGGGTCAATAAGGACGTGGGAGTGGATGCGTGGCAGCTTTTTAGTGGATCCAAGAGGAGCGTGCAAAAGCATTAACATTCCTAACGGTATGGTGGGCCACTTGAAGAGGATTGTTTCTAGAAGCCTTATGTGTCTATTTCCTATTGGTCCAAAATAATTAGTGGCTTGCACATGACAGCTTTTGTATTATTTTATTATTTTGTCGTTGATTCCTAGGTAAGAGTATGTGGCTATAAATACAGCCTTTATTTCTCATTGTAAAGTTAGTTGATGTTGAATGAAAATTAATAGAGCAGCCTCTATTTCTTACAAATCTTCTTTTACCTTTATAGATCTTTGATCTTGGTGGTTAGGAGTGACCCCTTTATCAATATTTGTGGTGACTCGTTCTTTATCAAATATTGTGGTGAGGTCTTTAAATCTTCGGTTTCCTTTATCTATAGTCGTGGTGGCTAGACCTTTATCGATTGTAGTGGTGGGGCGGAGTGTTTCCTTTATCCTTGATTCCGGTGGCTTAGCCTTTACGAGTCTTGGTGGTGGATTCTTTTATCTATCGTTTTACTTTATTGTCTCGTTTGATTGTTCATTTCGTATAAAATCCAGAAAATACCAAAAATAGTCTTCCGCTGTCGTTTGTCGCGTGATTTACGCATCAAATTTGGTATCAAAGAGTTAAAGGTTTCTTAAATCTTGTTTTTTCGCCTTATTCTTCTTTTTCACCTGTTGAAATCCATCCTCCTGAACCGTTCTAGTTTCCTTGGTTGTCTCCTTAACCTGTTTAGGATAATCAGAATCCGTGTGACCAAATACTCTACACCCAGAGCATCGGGGGGGGGGGGGGGGGGGGGCTGCCATTTATACTAGATTATTACATTAGCCTTTGAAAAACCTTCCCCATCTATCCTGGGGATGGCGACTATTAAACTGGATTTTAATTCATTTTCAGCTGAGACTTCAATAAAGCTCTAGCGTAACTACTTCTGCCCCAGAGTCAAACACATTGAACTAGTATAAGTGTCAAGCATTTTCGGGGTACCTATACTAGACGCCATCATGCTCAACCCATCCTCCGAAAAGGCTGCAATTGGAACATCATGCATCTAAACCCATACCGGAATTGACTTTATATCCTCCTTTTTCAAGTTAACTGAAGGTGACCATTGGCTCAAAATAATAGGAACATTTCTAATCATCCAAGGATCATCCTCCAAGAGTTATTCCATCCCTTTTTTCGAGTTGAATTTAAAGAAAAAGAATCCTTTCGCGTTCATCATAACACGATTAATACCATACTTAACCCACGAGTTCTTAATAAAATTATCCACTATGGGGAATGCAAGTCGTTTCCCTAAAAAGTACCCATAAAGGGTGTTTGCAAACCGATCAGTTACCTCCCTAACCGAAGATAGTGGAATCACAACATCAACCCCATCAATCATTGCTACATTCTGCATAGGTAAAAAATTTACCTTTTTCTTTGGTACTTCAGTTTGAACAATATTAGCATAAGAAAATGGCATCGTTTTCGCCTCACCTTGCGGTTCTTGAGCTTTTCCTGTGTCCATGTTAACTCTACCAGGTTTAGTCCCATCACTGTTAATACAAGTATCATTAAGTTTCCCATCATTATCAACTTGCTTTGCATGGGCTTGAGCCACCTCTTCCTCAACAATGTTCTGATCAACTACCGAACTCCCATCCCCAGGAGTTTCAACGGTGACACGAGCGCCACCACCTGGGTTTTTGAGAGCATCTTTTTTTGTACCCTTACTATCAGAGCCAGATGTCCCATGCTTAGTTTTCGTCGAACCCTTTTTAGGGTTAGGGTTTTTTCAGGATCCCTCGCACAGGAGTTGGAATTTTTCCATCAATTTTAGTCACTTTGCTCGCTATCCCACCTCCAGGAATAGATCCCTTCAGATTAAACAATCCCTCCATGACAATAAAACATGCAATCAAACAAAAAAAAGAAACCCTAGAAACCAATTAAATAAGAAAGATGAACCCTAACACCATACAAAAACCCTAGCAATCGCTACTCATGAAATCTAGATCGATTAAGAGAATTCTATGGATCTAGCTGAACTAAACAATTAGCCGCGATCAGAACCCTATTAATCAACAAGAGTTGTAAGAGAGATTGAAAAGGCT
>CM067171.1:122852592-122975092 GCA_034093135.1 Erigeron breviscapus | reverse complement strand
TCCATCTTTCTTTGGGACCAGTAGAGCAGGAACTGAACAAGGACTCATGCTTACTCTGACATAACCCTTCTTGACCAGTTCATCTACTTGTCTTTGCAATTCTTTGGCTTCATTAGAGAGAACAACGATAAGCAGCTTTGTTTGGAAGAACTGAGCCTGGAACCAAGTCAATCTGGTGCTCAATACCTCTAACTGGAGGTAAGCCTTCAGGTAGATCTTCAGGAAAAACATCTCTGAACTCCTTCAGTAATGACTCCAGTAAACTGGGGACTTCAGTGGACTTCTTCTCTTCAGACTTTTCAACGACCAGTAGCATCATAACTGGAGAGCCTTCAGATAACTCTTCTTCAACTTCAGATTGAGATAAAAACAAAGGCTTACTGGGCTGATCCTTCTTGACTTTCATCAGTTCGGTGGGCTTCAAGAAGTCAGTGTGACCTTCTTTCCACTTATATTCAGAGAATATGAATTCATACGACCATCATGATGAACATAATTATCAAATAACCATGGTCGACCCAACAAAATGTGACAGGCATCCATGGGAACAACATCACATATAATTTTATCTTGGTAAACTGACCCAATTGAAAAGGGAATAGTGACTTATCGATTTACCTTTACTTCAGAACCTTCGCTTAACCATTGTAACTTGTAAGGTCTGGGATGTTTCACTGTTCGTAGTTCCAGTTTCTCTACCATGTAAGTTGAAGCAGCATTTGCACAACTGCCACCATCGATGATCAGATCACATACCTTGCCTTTCACTGTGCATCTGGAGTGGAAAATATTCTCTCTCTGAGCAGTATCAGCTGTAACCTAATCAGTATGCATCACTCTCCTGACAACCAACATCTCTCCAATATCTGCACCAACATAAGCATCTTCTTCTTCTTCTTCATCGTACACTGGCTCACCTTCTTCAGTGTCGACATCTGGTAAACATTCAATTTCTTTAGCAGTCAATGCTCTTTGATTAGGACACTGGGCCTGGAAGTGACCAAAGCCATGGCACTTGAAACATTTTCTTCCAACTGGTTCTTTCGTTCCTCCAGTTTCCTTTTCTTTGCCTCTAAAGGCTTTCTGGACAGTCTCAGTAAATCTGGCAACTGGTTGACTGGCAACTGGTTGACTTGCACTGGCAGGAACCTTACTGAATGACTTGTACGGAACCTTCTTCTTCAGTTGTCTCTCAATCTGGATAGCCATCTTGCATGCACCTTCATACGTTCAGATAGGCTGCAACTCAATCTTCTCAGTAATGGCAGCGTTCAGACCACCAAGAAATCTGGCTATAGTGTGCTCTTCAGTTTCATTCACACCAGTTCTGGTCTTCAGATGCTCAAACTCTCTAATGTATTCTACAACCTCCTTAGCTCCTTGCTTCAGATTGTTCATCAGTAAGTACTGGTCTTGCTTGTACGACTGGGGAACAAATCTTTTCTGCATAACTTCCTTCAGTTTGGACCAGGTCTTGATTTTGCTTTTACCTTTATATTCCCTTTCAGACTTCATGTTATCATACAGCATATTTCTTCAGTTTAATAATGACAACCTTAAAACTTTTTCTATCATCATACCCTTTTATTTCCATAATTCTGTCCATCACCTGGATCCATTCAAAATACTCTTCTGGGTTAGAAGACCCATTAAAATCTGGTGGATCTATCTTAATATCCCTAGTATCATCACCCTTATGCCTCCTACGCCTTTCTCTATGACGTGACTCATCAGAATCACTAGAATCTCTGGCTATACTTTCAGATCTTTCACTACCACCTTGAGATTCAATATCTCTTTCACTTGGAACAACATTTTCTCGATTAAATCTTAAACCACCATCTTCTAACATATGAACAACTCTACCAAGTGCCTCTTGTAGATCTTCAATCTGCTTATCTCTTCTAGCATTATTAGCTTCGTCTAAAGTCATATTTCTTCTAAATGCCATTTATAACCAACAAATAACTCACAATCAATAGATCTAAAACAAACAACACCCAACGGACAAAAAAAGATTAAGAAACCTTTTTCAAACCTGTCTCTGATACCAAATTTGATGCGTAAATCACGCGACAAACGACAGCGGAAGACTATTTTTGGTATTTTCTGATTTTATATGAAATAAACAACTAAACGAGACAATAAAGTAAAATGATAGATAAAAGAATCCACCACCAAGACTCGTAAAGGCTAAGCCACCGGAATCAAGGATAAAGGAAACACTCCGCCCCACCACTACAACCGATAAAGGTCTAGCCACCACGATTATAGATAAAGGAAACCGAAGATTTAAAAGACCTCACCACAATATTTGATAAAGAACAAGTCACCACAAATATTGATAAAGGGGTCACTCCTAACCACCAAGATCAAAGATCTATAAAGGTTTGTAAGAAATAGAGGCTGCTCTATTAATTTTCATTCAACATCAACTAACTTTACAATGAGAAATAGAACCTCTATTTATAGCCACATGCTCTACCTAGGAATTAACGACATAATAATAAAATAATACATAAAAGCTGTCATGTGCAAGCCACTAAGTAATTTGGACCAATAAAATATGGACACGTAAGCTTCTAGAAACATTCCCCTGCAAGTGGTCCCATAATATTGTTAGAAACGTTCTGTCACACGCGCCTTCTTTAACGGCTGTCATTCTTCTTTATTATTGGGCCCACAAACAACTTCAGTGGAGACTTTATTAATTGGCAACTGGAACATAAATTTGGACCGCAACTGGAGACAAAACTGGAGCACGTCATCTGGAGGACCTTCAGTAGTGGTCACTGGAGCACGTCATCTGGAGGACCTTCAGTAGTGGTCACTGGAGCACGTCATCTGGAGGACCTTCAGTAGTGGTCACTGGAGCATTCATCTGGAGCAGTCATCTGGAGCTTGCCACTGGAGAAATGTTACTACTGGAGACTGAACTGGTTCAGAAAAGACTTGTCTGAAATGGGCTACAGCTGGCAGAATCAACATGGCTTGTTCAGAGGGCATGATCAGTTCAGTTGCCTTCTTCAGTTCACTGGGTTCCTCCAGTTCAATGAATCTGGTCATTTCCGCATCAGTTGTCTTGGTGGAACAATCAGTGCCAAGTCAGAGGGAGAGTAGCGGCTGAGGCGATGTCTTGGTATAACTTCAAAGAGTTGATGATGAGGAAGTTCTGTACAGCAACCGAGCTGGTGAAGTTAGAACGAGAATTTTTGGAGCATAAGATGATTAGTTCTGATCATGCTGGATATACTACCCGTTTCAATGAGCTGTCAAGGCTTGTTCCACATTTGGTTACTCCCAAGAGCAAAGGAATCGAGAAGTATCTCCGTGGCTTGATCCCCCAGGTTAGGTCGACTATGGCGGCTGTTCATCCGCTTATTCTGGAAGAGACTATGTTGATATCGCCAATTTCAACAACTTTCAAGATTTCATATCTTTCCAATACCCAAACCGTATGTTCATTCCATAATAACCAAAGTATGTCCCAAGTTTGTCATTAGTAACATTCACATTGATATTTTAGATGAGTTTAACTTGAGCCACTACTAAGACCCTTTCACGTCGCAAACCAACATAATATATCCCATCGATATAACCATAAAAGCACATGCTGTCAATCACGTGCGTTAACCATAATTGGGTCGTGCCATGGAGACGACCAATAATATATAAAGTAGATTAGAGCACCCCTAGGCCGGCAGCCGTTGAAGGCGGCCACATAGGCGGCCAATCAACCTGTCGCCATCTTAGGGTAAAGGGGAATTGAAACCCCGGTAAGATTTTATATCACCCAAAAACAATAAAGTACAAGTAATGCGACTGAATGTCACATTAATTCATAGACTTGACATGCCAAGCCTAAGTTAAACAAGGTAATCACTAATATACCTATAGAGAACAGGTACATATTAAATATGAACACTACACACTAAACAAGATAGACAAATTAACTAGTTGAGTAGTAAGTGTGTAGGTAAATCCCATCCTTCCAGCACGTGTTGCACTTGACTGGTATTCTTGAACTTCAATGTAGCCATCTTTAACCGAACTGTAGACAATATAATGTCTTTAAGTTGAGCCACCGACCTGAGTTTAGAAGAAAACATCCGGTTGTTTCGTTCTTGCCATACAAAGTATACGGAGGCAGCCACGAGCAATCGTCCAACGACACTTTTAGCTGAGTTTGAATTCGCCCTCGGTAGCAGCCATGTAACAATATCGTCCCATATAGCAGATACATGTTGCATTTTAGCTAGGTGCTTTACTGAGTTCCAAACCTGCAAAGAAAACTTACACTCAAAAAACAAGTGCTCATGTGAATCAGGCCCTGATTTGCATAAGGAGCAGCACAGGAGGTTAAAATTAGTATTCCCGCCAACATCCCATTGCTTCATCTTATCATGTGTTTTTAATTTTTTCCCCATAACAAGCCATAGGAAAAACGCATGCCTTGGGATACACTGCGAGAACCAGACCATAGGCGCCCAAGAAATCTGCCCCTGCCGGTCCCTAAGGGCTTCCCAAACTTCATAGGAAGAAAATGGAACCAGCTTACCATCCAAGTCCTTCCAGGTAATTGAGTCATTATGTTGTGGCTGTAAAGTAAAAGATGGAAGGTTTAATAAAACCGGAAACAAGTCATACCATGCAACAGGCCACAACCAATTATCACCACTCACAACATCACATATTTTATCCTGAAGAGAGAAACCCGCTTGTTTAATCTGCCTTGGAGTAATGATCCTGTTTAGAGGGCATTCATTTGACCACATGTCAAACCAAGTAGATGTGGCTTTACCATTTCGCACAATAGACCAGATAAAAGGGCGCAGTTCAGTACGCAATGATAGAATTTTCCTCCATCCCCAACTGCAGTTAGAAGGAAGAGGCACATCCCAAAAATTACGACTCTTAATCCTATACGAATGAATCCACTGAACCCATAATGACTCTCGATGGTTGACAATACTCCAAATATGTTTAGCCATTAATGCCTTGTTAACCACTTTAATCCGTCTAACTCCCAGCCCACCCTCCATTTTAGGTAGACAAACAGATTTCCAAGATACTTTGGCTTTCCCTTTTTTCATTGGTCCTTGGCACCAAAGAAATGCTCGCATTAATTTTTCAAGATCCTTAATAATTTGAGCAGGGAGAATAAAGACAGAAGCCCAGTACATATGAAAGGAAGATAAAACTGACCGAATAAGTTGCAGTCTGCCGGCAAATGAAAGTGTTTTGTTACGCCAATCTGTTATTCGCAACTCCATTTTCTCTACCAATACCTTACAGTCCTTATATAAAAGACGAGAAGAGATAAGTGGGACTCCAAGGTATCTAACCGGGAGGGAACCCTCCACAAAAGGCATGATATTAAGGATAGCAGATTTAATATGAGCAGGGACATTGCAGAAGAATATCGTGCTTTTAGGCATGCTTGGTATAAGTCCCGACATTTCCTTAAAATCATTCAATGCATCCATAACACATCGAGCAGAATTGACATCACCACGAGCAAAAATGAATAGGTCATCAGCAAAGCATAGATTAATAACCTTCTGTTTCTCAAACTTATTATGGAAGCGAAAAGTAGATGGAGAGCTTTAAAGTAACCATGGATATTCCCATTTATACTCAAATAAATAGGGAGACAGAGGATCCCCCTGTCGTAATCCTCTTTTACCCTTAAAGTAACCATGGATATTCCCATTTATACTCAAAGAGAAAGAGACAGATGTAACACAAGTCATAATCCAATTAATCATAATCGGATGGAACCCAAACCCTCGTAAAGAAGCTCTTAGAAAATTCCAGTCAACTGTATCATAGGCCTTTTGTATATCAATCTTGAAAGCACATCTCGGTGGTCCAACATTCCTATGATAATTATGCATAAGCTCTTGGGTTAACAAAATATTATCCGAAATTAGTCTCCCGGGAACAAATGCAGATTGATTCAGTGAAACTAATTCATGCAGCCCCTCTTTGATTCTATTTACAAGTATTTTACTAATACATTTATAAATAGTATTGCAGCAAGATATGGGACGATAATCATTTACCGAAGAAGGTGATGCGAATATGATCCCACTCGCTGAACTGACTAATTCCAGTCAGCTAGAAGTGGTCGCTGAAGAGAGTCAGCTAGAAGGGGTCGCTGAAGAGAGTCAGCTAGAAGGGGTCGCTGAAGAGAGTCAGCTAGTAGGGGTCGCTGACAACAATCTACTGGCAGCGAGCATTGGACTGAAGATGCCTCCAGAACAAGCCATGCTCATCTTACCAGCGATAGCCCATTATGGACAAGCCTTCGCTGACAAACAACCTTCAATTGTTACTTTACTCCAGTGGCAAGTCCCTCCTTGATCAATGAAAGTCATCAGCGAGCAATTCCAGTCAGCATACTTCAGCTGCCACGTCACCAGTTCTAGAAGGTCTTGGATAAGGATGTGTGCGCGTGACAGTAACATCTCTAACGGTATTATGGGACCACTTGCAGGGGAATGTTTCTAAAAAGCCACGTTGTCCATTTCCTATTGGCCAAACCCAATTAGTGGCTAGCATTTGACAGCTTTTTTTTATTGTATTTTCGTTAATTCCTAGGTAGAGCATGTGGCTATAAAGAGGGGTTTATTTCCTTGTAAAAAGTAGTTTTTTGGTTATCAAGTTGAATGAAAAGAACACTTTCTTTTCCTTATTAAATCTTCTTATTACCTTCATAAATCGTTGTTTATTTGGGTGTTTGGAGTGATCCCTTTATCTTTAATTGTGGTGGTTCGTCCTTTATCAATTAAAGTAGTGAGATCTTAAATCTTCGATTCCTTTATCTTTAATCGTGGTGGTTCGTCCTTTATCGATTATAGTGGTGGGTTGGAGTGTTTCTGTTATTTGATTCCGGTGGCTCGTTTCCTTTACGAATCAAGTATTAGATTCTTTATCTATCTTCATTCCTTTTGTTGTGTTGTTTCATTAAAACCCAGAAAATACTAAAAATATTTATTTCCGCTGTGCTAGTTTCGTTGTCTAGTTCCGTTGTGCTTGGAATCGCGTGATTATCACATCAATTTGGTATCAAAGCCAGGTTTACAAAAGGTTTCTTAATCTTTTGGGTCTTGTTGTTTGTTTAGATCTCGTTTCGATTTAGTCAGATCTGAGTTTGTTTTGTTTAGATCTATTGATTGATTGAGTTGTTGTTGATTATAAATGGCATATAGACGAGATATGACTTTAGAAGAAGCTCATAATGTTAGGAGAGATAGGCAGATTGAAGATCTACAAGAAACACTTGGTAGGGTTCTTAATCTATTAGAAGATAGTGGTTTAAGGATGAATAGGGAACGTGTTGTAAGAGATGATGCGTCTCAAGGTCCTAGTGAGAGATCTGATAATACACCCAGATCTTCTAGTGATTCTGAGGAGTCTAATCAATCTAGAAGAAGGCATAGGAGACATAAGGTTGACGATACTAGAGATATTAAGATAGATCCACCAGATTTTGTTGGTTCATCAAACCCAGAGGAATATTTTGAATGGGTTCAGGTGATGGATAGGATTATGGAAATAAAAGGTTATGATGATAGAAAGAGTTTTAAGGTTGCCATTATTAAGCTTAAAAAGTATGCTTCATCTTGGTATGATAATATGAAATCTGAAAGGGAATATAAGGGTAAGAGTAAAATCAAGACCTGGTCGAAACTGAAGGAAGTTATGCAGAAGAGATTTGTTCCTCAAACTTACAAGCAAGATCAGTATCTACTGATGAATAATCTGAAGCAAGGTGCTAAAGAAGTGGTAGAGTATATCAGAGAGTTTGAGCAGCTGAAGACAAGAACTGGTGTCAAAGAAACTAAAGAGCATACTATCGCCAGATTCCTTGGTGGGTTGAATGCTATCATTGCTGAGAAGATGGAATTACAGCCCATCTGGACTTATGAAGGTGCATGCAAGCTGGCCCTCCAGATTGAAAAGCAGCTGAAGAAGAAGGTTCAGTACAAACCTTTAACTAAGGTTACTTCTAGCTCCAGTCAACCAGCTACCAGGCCTAATGAAACTGTTCAGAAACCCTTCAAAGGAAAGGAGAAAGAAACTGGAGGATCAAAAGAACCAGTAGGGAAGAAATGTTTTAAGTGCCATGGATTTGGTCATTTCCAGGCCCAGTGTCCCAATCAGCGAGCACTGACTATCAGGGAGATAGAAAGTTTACCAGAGGCTGACACTGAGGAAGAAGAAACAGTGTACGATGATGATGATGGCGCTGAAGAAACATATGTAGGTGCTGATATTGGGGAGATGCTGGTGGTCAGAAGAATGATGCACGCTGATGAAGTCACTGCTGATAAGGCTCAGCGAGAGAATATCTTCCACTCAAGATGTACTGTCAAAGGAAAAGTATGCAGTCTTATCATTGATGGAGGCAGTTGTGCTAATGCTGCTTCAACTTACATGGTTGAAAAACTGGGGTTACCTACACTAAAACATCCCCGTCCTTACAAACTTCAATGGCTCAACGAGGGAACAGAGGTAAAGGTTACTCGACAAGTTACTATTCCATTTTCCATTGGTCATATTTATCAGGATGAGATTGTTTGTGATGTTGTCCCTATGGATGCGTGTCATTTGTTGTTGGGAAGGCCATGGTTGTTTGATAAGCATGTATTCCATAATGGTCGTTTAAACTCTTATTCATTATTTATAAATGGGAAAAAGATCACCCTAACTTCTTTGAAACCCGACGAGCACTCAAAAACCAAGGTGATGGATCAGCGAGACAAGGCCTTGTTCATGACCCAAACCGAAGTTGAAAAAGAACTCGCTGATGGCACCTCAATAATGATATTGCTGATGGTTGAGCTTGCTGATAAGAAGGGACTCGCTGACATTTCCAGTTTAGTCAAACCCTTGCTGAAAGAATATGCTGACGTATTTCCTGAAGAATTGCCCTCTGGTTTGCCTCCTATTAGGGGTATTGAACACCAGATTGATCTAATTCCAGGATCAATCCTTCCAAACAAAGCTGCTTACAGATGTTCACCTAATGAAGCTAAAGAGTTGCAGAGGCAAGTCGATGAATTGGTTGAGAAGGGTTATGTGAGAGCAAGTATGAGTCCTTGTTCAGTACCATTTCTCCTGGTTCCAAAGAAAGATGGTACGATGAGAATGTGTGTTGATAGCAGGGCCATCAACAACATAACCATTAAGTATAGATATCCCATTCCCAGATTGGATGATATGCTTGATGAGTTACATGGCTCCAAAGTATTTTCCAAGATTGATCTCAGAAGTGGCTATCACCAGATAAGGATGAAGGATGGAGATGAGTGGAAAACTGCTTTCAAGATCAAGGGAGGATTGTATGAATGGTTAGTTATGCCTTTTGGCTTATCTAATGCTCCCAGTACTTTCATGAGACTAATGAACGAAGTTCTCAGGCCAATCATCGGTCAGTTTGTTGTTGTATATTTTGATGATATTCTGATATATTCAAAATCTGAAGCTGAACATGTTAATCATCTGAAGAGTGTATTTGAACTGTTGAGAAAACACCAGTTGTATGGGAAGCTGGAGAAATGTGATTTCTTGGTGGAAAGTGTGATATTTCTTGGATACGTTGTATCTAAGAATGGAATTTCAATGGATCCTTCGAAGGTTGAAGCGATTAAGTCCTGGCCAGCTCCTACAACGATCACTGAGGCAAGAAGTATTCATGGTCTGGCATCATTTTATAGAAGGTTCATCCGAAATTTCTCAACTGTTGTAGCTCCCATTACTGATTGCCTCAAGAAAGGTGTGTTTGAATGGCCTAAGTCAGCTCAGAGTGCCTTTGAATTGCTGAAAGAAAAGCTCAGTTCAGCACCAGTCCTGTCCTTACCAAATTTTGAATTATTATTCGAATTGGAGTGTGACGCTAGTGGAGTTGGTATTGGTGCAGTCCTTGTTCAAGAAAAGAGACCAGTCGCATACTTCAGTGAAAAGTTGAATGGTTCGAAGCTGAAGTACAGTACGTATGACAAAGAATTCTATGCTATCATCAGGGCTATCAATCACTGGTCACACTATCTGAAGCCCAAGCAGTTTGTTTTATATTCTGATCATGAAGCGCTGAAGTACATCAATGGTCAGCATAAGTTAAATTCAAGGCATGCAAAGTGGGTGAAATTTTTGCAGTCTTATTCGTTTGTGTCTAAACATAAAGCTGGGGTAGAGAATGTTGTTGCTGATGCACTATCAAGAAGATATTCAATGCTTTCCATTTTGGAAGCAAGGGTTCTTGGATTCTCTTTTATCAAAGAGTTGTATGCTGCTGATACAGATTTTCCTGGTCACTTCACTGATGGTCCCTCCAAAGGATCATATTTCGTGCAAGAAGGGTTTTTATTTAAAAATGGAAGGTTGTGTATTCCTAAGGGCTCAATTCGAGACTTGCTAATAAGAGAAGCTCATGGCGGAGGACTCGCTGGTCATTTTGGTATTACTAAGACTGCTGACATCCTCAGTGAACATTTCTATTGGCCATGTCTGCTGAAAGACGTCCAGACTATCATCAGCAGATGCTCAACTTGTCATCAGGCCAAGGCAATTTTTCACAAAGGTTTGTACACTCCTCTTCCAGTTCCAAGTCAACCGTGGGAAGATCTGAGCATGGATTTCATTGTTGCTTTACCCAAAACCCAGAGAGGAAAAGATTCTATCATGGTGGTGGTTGACAGATTCTCAAAAATGGCCCATTTCATTCCTTGTAACACCACTAATGATGCCTCAGCAGTAGCCAATTTATTCTTCAAAGAAATTATCCGTCTTCATGGAATCCCCAAAACCATTGTTTCTGATAGGATACAAAATTTCTGAGTTATTTTTGGAAAACTTTGTGGAGATTGATGGGAACTAAGCTCCTGTTCAGCACTTCTCATCACCCCCAAACTGATGGCCAGACTGAAGTTACTAACAGAACCATTGGGATGTTATTAAGGACGCTGGTGAACAAGACGCTGAAAGATTGGGATCTAAAGCTCGCACATGCTGAGTTCGCTTTTAATAGAGCCCCCAACCACTCAACCAGCAAGACTCCATTTGAAGTTTGTTATGGTACCAATCCTTTAACTCCTATTGATTTAATTCCTTTTTCAATTGAGCCAAGAGTAAGTATTGATGCTGAAGAGAAAGCTAAGGAAATCAAAAAATACATCAGCAAGTAAAGACAAAAATTGAGAAAGCAAATGAAGAATACAAGGCCAGAGCTAATAAGCATCGTCAGCAGCCTAGTTTTGCACCTGGCGATCTTGTTTGGGTGCATCTCAGAAAAGAAAGATTTCCTTCCAAAAGAAAGAACAAACTGATGCCAAGAGCTGAAGGACCATTCAGAATACTGGAAAAGTTCGGTGACAGCGCGTACAAGGTTGAATTACCCGGAAGCATGTCAGTTTCAAGCACTTTTAATGTTGGAGATTTGATGCCTTACCTTGAAGATGAATATCTCGAGGACTTGAGGACAAGTCCTATTTTAGAGGGGGAGAATGATGCGAATATGATCCCACTCGCTGAACTGACTAATTCCAGTCAGCTAAAAGTGGTCGCTGAAGAGAGTCAGCTAGAAGGGGTCGCTGAAGAGAGTCAGCTAGTAGGGGTCGCTGACAACAATCTACTGGCAGCGAGCATTGGACTGAAGATGCCTCCAGAACAAGCCATGCTCATCTTACCAGCGATAGCCATTATGGACAAGCCTTCGCTGACAAACAACCTCCAATTGTTACTTTACTCCAGTGGCAAGTCCCTCCTTGATCAATGAAAGTCATCAGCGAGCAATTCCAGTCAGCATACTTCAGCTGCCACGTCACCAGTTCTAGAAGGTCTTGGATAAGGATGTGTGCGCGTGTGACAGTAACATCTCTAACGGTATTATGGGACCACTTGCAGGGGAATGTTTCTAAAAAGCCACGTTGTCCATTTCCTATTGGCCAAACCCAATTAGTGGCTAGCATTTGACAGCTTTTTTTTATTGTATTTTTGTTAATTCCTAGGTAGAGCATGTGGAATGTGATGCGGGAATGTCCAGATTCAATGAACCAAGTTTGACTGAAGCTGAACTGGAGGAATCTGGAGAAAAGCAGTTGACTAAACTGAAGAAGGAATCTGAGCGAACCATGCAGTCTGAACAAGCAATGTTAATTTTGCCAGCTGTATCACATTTTAACCATCTTTTCACTGAAACAACTCAGTCTCCAGTAGTGACCTTGCTCCAGTGGGAATTATCACCAGTGGCATCTGACGAGCTCCAGATGCATCTAAAGGGTTCCAGTGAAAATGAACTCTGAAGGTCCTCCAGATGACGTGCTCCAGTGACCACTACTGAAGGTCCTCCAGATGACGTGCTCCAGTTCCAGATGAATGCTCCAGTTGTCTATAATAAAGTTTGTTTTAACTGAAGGTTGTGTGGGGTCAATAAGGACGTGGGAGTGGATGCGTGGCAGCTTTTTAGTGGATCCAAGAGGGCGTGCAAAAGCATTAACATTCCTAACGGTATGGTGGGCCACTTGAAGAGGATTGTTTCTAGAAGCCTTATGTGTCTATTTCCTATTGGTCCAAAATAATTAGTGGCTTGCACATGACAGCTTTTGTATTATTTTATTATTTTGTCGTTGATTCCTAGGTAAGAGTATGTGGCTATAAATACAGCCTTTATTTCTCATTGTAAAGTTAGTTGATGTTGAATGAAAATTAATAGAGCAGCCTCTATTTCTTACAAATCTTCTTTTACCTTTATAGATCTTTGATCTTGGTGGTTAGGAGTGACCCCTTTATCAATATTTGTGGTGACTCGTTCTTTATCAAATATTGTGGTGAGGTCTTTTAAATCTTCGGTTTCCTTTATCTATAGTCGTGGTGGCTAGACCTTTATCGATTGTAGTGGTGGGGCGGAGTGTTTCCTTTATCCTTGATTCCGGTGGCTTAGCCTTTACGAGTCTTGGTGGTGGATTCTCTATCGATCATTTTACTTTTATTGTCTCGTTTGTTATTTAATTCATATATAATCCAGAAAATATCAAAAATAGTCTTCCGCTGTAGTTTGTCGCGTGATTTACGCATCAAATTGGTATCAGAGACAGGTTTGCAAAAGGTTTCTTAATCTTTTGGTTGTCGTTGTTTGATTGTTTAGATCTGTTGATTATTTGCTTAGGCCTATTGATTGTGAGTTGTTTGCTGGTTATAAATGGCTTTTAGAAGGAATATGACTTTAGATGAAGCTAATAATGCTAGGAGAGATAAACAGATAGAAGATCTACAAGAAGCTCTTGGTAGAGTTGTTCATATGCTAGAAGATGGTGGTTTAAGATTTAATCGAGAAAATGTTGTTCCAAGTGAAAGAGATATTGAATCTCAAGGTGGTAGTGAAAGATCTGAAAGTATAGCCAGAGATTCTAGTGATTCTGATGAGTCACGTCATAGAGAAAGGCGTAGGAGGCATAAGGGTGATGATACTAGGGATATTAAGATAGATCCACCAGATTTTAATGGGTCTTCTAACCCAGAAGAGTATTTTGAATGGGTCCAGGTGATGGACAGGATTATGGAGATAAAAGGTTATGATGATAGAAAAAGCTTCAAAGTTGCCATTATTAAACTGAAGAAATATGCTTCATCCTGGTATGATAACATGAAGTCTGAAAGGGAATATAAAGGCAAAAGCAAAATCAAGACCTGGTCCAAACTGAAGGAAGTTATGCAAAAGAGATTTGTTCCCCAGTCGTACAAGCAAGACCAGTACTTACTGATGAACAATCTGAAGCAAGGAGTTAAGGAGGTTGTAGAATACATTAGAGAGTTTGAGCATCTGAAGACCAGAACTGGTGTGAATGAAACTGAAGAGCACACTATAGCCAGATTTCTTGGTGGTCTGAACGTTGCCATTACTGAGAAGATTGAATTGCAGCCTATCTGGACATACGAAGGTGCATGTAAACTGGCCATCCAGATTGAAAGACAACTGAAGAAGAAGGTTCCGTACAAGTCATTCAGTAAGGTTCCTGCCAGTGCAAGTCAACCAGTTGCCAGATTTACTGAAGCTGCTCAAAAATCCTCCAGAGGGAAAGAAAAGGAAACTGGAGCTTCTAAAGAACCAGTTGGAAGAAAATGTTTCAAGTGTCATGGCTTTGGTCACTTCCAGGCCCAGTGTCCTAATCAAAGAGCATTGACTACAAGAGAAATTGAATGTTTGCCAGATGTCGACACTGAAGAAGGTGAGCCAGTATACGATGAAGAAGAAGATGAAGAATCATATGTTGGTGCAGATGTGGGAGAGATGTTGGTTGTCAGGAGAGTAATGCATACTGATGAAGTTACAGCTGATACTGCTCAGAGAGAGAATATTTTCCACTCTAGATGCACAGTGAAAGGCAAGGTATGTGATCTGATCATCGATGGTGGCAGTTGTGCAAATGCTGCTTCAACCTACATGGTAGAGAAACTGGAACTACCAACAGTGAAGCATCCCAGACCTTACAAGTTGCAATGGTTAAGCGAAGGTTCTGAAGTAAAGGTAAACCGACAAGTCACTATTCCCTTTTCAATTGGGTCAGTTTACCAAGATAAAATTATATGTGATGTTGTTCCCATGGATGCCTGTCACATTTTGTTGGGTCGACCATGGTTATTTGATAATTATGTTCATCATGATGGTCGTATGAACTCCTATTCTCTGAATGTAAGTGGAAAGAAGGTCACCTTGACTTCTTTGAAGCCCACCGAACTGATGAAAGTCAAGAAAGATCAGCCCAGCAAGCCTTTGTTTTTATCTCAATCTGAAGTTGAGGAAGAGTTATCTGAAGGCTCTCCAGTTCTAATGCTACTGGTCGTTGAAAAGTCTGAAGAGAAGAAGTCCACTGAAGTCCCCAGTTTACTGAAGTCGTTACTGAAGGAGTTCAGAGATGTTTTTCCTGAAGATCTACCTGAAGGTTTACCTCCAGTTAGAGGTATTGAGCACCAGATTGACTTGGTTCCAAGCTCAGTTCTTCCAAACAAAGCTGCTTATCGTTGTTCTCCTAATGAAGCCAAAGAATTGCAAAGACAAGTAGATGAACTGGTCGAAAAGGGTTATGTCAGAGCAAGCATGAGTCCTTGTTCAGTTCCTGCTCTACTGGTTCCAAAGAAAGATGGAACGATGAGAATGTGTGTTGACAGCAGAGCCATCAACAATATAACTATTAAGTATAGATATCCTATTCCCAGATTGGATGATATGCTTGATGAGTTACATGGCTCCAGAGTGTTTTCAAAAATTGATCTCAGAAGTGGTTATCACCAGATAAGAATGAAGGATGGAGACGAGTGGAAAACTGCATTCAAAATCAAAGGAGGCCTATATGAATGGTTAGTGATGCCTTTCGGCTTGTCAAATGCCCCCAGTACATTCATGAGGCTAATGAATGAAATTCTGAGGCCACTTATAGGTCAGTTTGTTGTTGTTTACTTTGATGATATTCTGGTGTACTCTAAATCTGAAGCTGAACATGTTGGTCATCTGAAGAAAGTATTTGAACTACTAAGAAGACACCAGTTGTATGGAAAATTGGAGAAATGTGATTTTATGGTGGATAGTGTGATATTTCTGGGGTATGTTGTGTCGAAAAATGGGATTTCAATGGATCCATCAAAGGTAGAAGCCATCAGATCGTGGCCAGTTCCTACAACCATCACTGAAGTTAGAAGTTTTCATGGACTGGCATCATTCTATCGAAGGTTCATAAAGAACTTTTCTACAGTTGTGGCTCCTATCACTGATTGTCTGAAGAAAGGTGTGTTCAACTGGCCAAGTTCAGCTCAACTGGCGTTCGAAGCACTGAAGGAGAAGCTCAGTTCAGCTCCAGTTCTATCCTTACCAGATTTTGATATGCTATTTGAACTTGAATGTGATGCTAGTGGAGTTGGTATTGGTGCAGTACTGGTGCAAAGTGGTCCAGTTGCATACTTCAGTGAGAAACTGAATGGATCTAAACTGAAGTATAGTACTTATGACAAAGAATTCTATGCAATTATTCGTGCTATCACTCACTGGTCACATTATCTGAAGCCAAAGCAGTTTGTCTTATTCTCTGATCATGAAGCCCTGAAGTTCATAAATGGCCAACACAAGCTTAATGCCAGACATGCAAAGTGGGTAGAGTTCTTGCAGTCTTACTCATTTGTTTCAAAGCACAAGGCTGGAGTTTGCAATGTTGTTGCTGATGCACTATCACGAAGATATTCTTTATTATCAGTTCTGGAAGCAAGAGTACTTGGATTTTCTTTCATAAAGGAGTTATATGCTGCTGATCCAGATTTTTCTGAGAAAGTTACTGAAGCTAATCTGAAAGGACCATTCACTGTTCAAGATGGTTTCTTATTCAAGAATGGTAAGTTGTGCATTCCAAGGGGTTCAATAAGAGATTTATTAATAAGGAAAGCACATGGAGGAGGTCTAGCTGGACATTTTGGAATCAACAAAACTGGAGAGATTCTAACTGAACACTTCTACTGGCCAAGTCTACTGAAGGACGTCCAGAGTATTATCAATCGCTGTCCAACTTGTCACCAGGCAAAGACAACTTTTCACAAAGGTTTGTACACTCCTCTTCCAGTTCCAAACCAACCTTGGGAAGATCTCAGTATGGACTTTATTGTTGCACTGCCCAGAACCCAGAGGGGAAAAGATTCTATAATGGTGGTTGTTGATAGATTCTCAAAAATGGCTCATTTTGTTGCTTGTAATACAACAAATGATGCTTCAGCTGTAGCGAATTTGTTCTTTAAAGAGATTGTCAGATTACATGGAATTCCTAAATCCATTGTTTCTGATCGAGATGTGAAGTTTTTAAGCTATTTCTGGAAGACTCTATGGAGACTGATGGGTACCAGATTGTTGTTCAGTACGTCTCACCATCCCCAGACTGATGGACAGACTGAAGTCACGAACAGAACAATTGGTATGTTATTGAGAACACTGGTGAAGAAGACGCTGAAGGATTGGGATCTGAAGCTTGCTCACGCTGAGTTTGCCTTCAATAGAGCTCCAAATTATTCAACCAGTAAATCCCCATTTGAAGTTTGTTATGGTGTCAATCCACTAACTCCTATTGATTTGATTCCTTTTCGATTGAGCCAAAGGCAAGTGCTGAAGCAGAGACCAGAGCAAAAGAAATCAAGAAAATTCATGAACAAGTAAAAACCAGAATTGAGAAAGCAAATGCCAGTTACAAGGCCAAGGCAAACAAGAACAAGAAGCAGCCCAGTTTTTCACCAGGTGATCTTGTTTGGGTGCATCTCAGAAAGGAAAGATTTCCAGCCAAGAGAAAAAGCAAACTGATGCCCAGAGCTGACGGTCCATTCAAGATTCTGGAGAGATATGGAAGAAAATGCTTACAAAGTTGAACTTCCTGGAGATATGTCAGTCTCTAGTACATTCAATGTTGGTGATCTGATGCCCTACCTGAGGATGAGTATCTCGAAGACTTGAGGACAAGTCTCTTTTAGAGGGGGAGAATGATGCGGGAATGTCCAGATTCAATGAACCAAGTTTGACTGAAGCTGAACTGGAGGAATCTGGAGAAAAGCAGTTGACTAAACTGAAGAAGGAATCTGAGCGAACCATGCAGTCTGAACAAGCAATGTTAATTTTGCCAGCTGTATCACATTTTAACCATCTTTTCACTGAAACAACTCAGTCTCCAGTAGTGACCTTGCTCCAGTGGGAATTATCACCAGTGGCATCTGACGAGCTCCAGATGCATCTAAAGGGTTCCAGTGAAAATGAACTCTGAAGGTCCTCCAGATGACGTGCTCCAGTGACCACTACTGAAGGTCCTCCAGATGACATGCTCCAGTTTTTGTCTCCAGTTCCAGATGAATGCTCCAGTTGTCTATAATAAAGTTTGTTTTAACTGAAGGTTGTGTGGGGTCAATAAGGACGTGGGAGTGGATGCGTGGCAGCTTTTTAGTGGATCCAAGAGGAGCGTGCAAAAGCATTAACATTCCTAACGGTATGGTGGGCCACTTGAAGAGGATTGTTTCTAGAAGCCTTATGTGTCTATTTCCTATTGGTCCAAAATAATTAGTGGCTTGCACATGACAGCTTTTGTATTATTTTATTATTTTGTCGTTGATTCCTAGGTAAGAGTATGTGGCTATAAATACAGCCTTTATTTCTCATTGTAAAGTAGTTGATGTTGAATGAAAATTAATAGAGCAGCCTCTATTTCTTACAAATCTTCTTTTACCTTTATAGATCTTTGATCTTGGTGGTTAGGAGTGACCCCTTTATTATTTGTGGTGACTCGTTCTTTATCAAATATTGTGGTGAGGTCTTTTAAATCTTCGGTTTCCTTTATCTATAGTCGTGGTGGCTAGACCTTTATCGATTGTAGTGGTGGGGCGGAGTGTTTCCTTTATCCTTGATTCCGGTGGCTTAGCTTAGCCTTTACGAGTCTTGGTGGTGGATTCTCTATCGATCATTTTACTTTTATTGTCTCGTTTGTTATTTAATTCATATATAATCCAGAAAATATCAAAAATAGTCTTCCGCTGTAGTTTGTCGCGTGATTTACGCATCAATGTGGCTATAAAGGAGGGGTTTATTTCCTTGTAAAAGGTAGTTTTTTGGTTATCAAGTTGAATGAAAAGAACACTTTCTTTTCCTTATTAAATCTTCTTATTACCTTCATAAATCGTTGTTTATTTTGGTGTTTGGAGTGATCCCTTTATCTATAATTGTGGTAGTTCGTCCTTTATCAATTAAAGTGGTGAGATCTTAAATCTTCGATTCATTTATCTTTAATCGTGGTGGTTCGTCCTTTATCGATTATAGTGGTGGGTTGGAGTGTTTCTGTTATTTGATTCCGGTGGCTCGTTTCCTTTACGAATCAAGTATTAGATTCTTTATCTATCTTCATTCCTTTTGTTGTGTTGTTTCATTAAAACCCAGAAAATACTAAAAATATTTATTTCCGCTGTGCTAGTTTCGTTGTCTAGTTCCGTTGTGCTTGGAATCGCGTGATTATCACATCAGAAGGGGTTGTAAATTTTGGTACCATGGCAAGGAATGTATGATTCACTTCCTTAAGCAATTTTGCCGTACAGAAGAAGTCATGTATAGCACGACATACATCAGCTCCAACAACATCCCATGCTTCCTTAAAAAATGCTGAAGAAAATCCATCAGGGCCTGGAGCTTTGTTTGCACCAATAGAGAACATTGCTAGCTTGATTTCCTCATCTGTAACTCGCCTAATCATACCATCAGCCTTCTGCCGATTCAGTTTTTTAATAAATAAAGTACTTGGAGGTATTTGAGTTACATTACCTACGGTTCCAAGAAACTTCTCATAATGTTCGACCAGAACTTTAATAGCTTCTCCTCCCTCATGATTAACACCATTACTATCCTTTATGACATTGATACGGCTACGATGGTTTTTACACTTAAGAGAGTTATGGAAGAAGGCAGTATTGGAGTCGCCAGCCTTCAACCAATCTACCTTGGACTTTTGTTTTAAAAACAATTCTTCATCATTTGCAGCCTCGTGGAAAGCTTTCAAGCACAATACCTCTTTATCTTTAAGGTTTGGGTTCATAGGATCAGCATCAATTGCTTTCTGAACTTCATCAAGGTCCATCCTGGTTTGATTTACACGCTGATGCAAGTTACCTTGCTTCTTTAAGAGGCTGCGCATAGGATTTTTAAGACCACGCAGCTTTTTGACAAGTTTGAACATATAGTGGCCATCAACATCCATATCCCAATTATGTTTAACAATGCCAATAAATTCAGGTTTACCAGTTAAGAAATTAGCAAACTTGAACGGCTTCGGCCTATTTCTAACCAAAGAGGGCAGCTTAAGAATGCAGGGAGCATGATCAGAAATCCTATATGGCTCAAAAAGAGCACACGAGCTTGGATATTCATCAGTAAAAGTCACATTTCCCATGATTCTGTCTATTTTCTTGAAAATACCATTCCCTTTTTTTGGTTTCTGGTTCCAAGTAAAGTGCAGCCCAGAACTATTAATATCAAAGACTTCAATTGTATCAACACACTCCTTAAAGTCACGCATTCCAATATCAGTGGTCGATGAACTACATAATCTATCTTCCAAATTCAAAGCCGAATTAAAGTCACCAAGTATCACCCAAGGTCGATCATGCACAAATACTTTATGTAAACATAAATTTCTCCACAATTCCCTTCTGTTTACATAATAATTATCAGCTTACACAAAGGAACAAAAAAGAACTTTCTTATCCAATTTAAAATTAACTTGCACATGCATAACTTGGTCAGATTGAGATAAGACCATAAGATCAACCAGGTCACTATTCCACCCAACCAAAATACGTGTTCCCTTAGTACTAACATTCCCATTTGATGTCCAGTCCCATGACCTACACACTTTCTTACAAATAGTAGACAAACAAGAGATATCAACATGTGATTCAAGAATGGCACATAATGATAAGTGATGCTCCTCTACCACATAACGAACCTCCTTTTGTTTCAGGGGTCGGTTCAGCCCCCTTATATTCCAGGAAGCTAAACTACCCATTAGGAACCCCTGGACTGGGAGTGCTTGCCCCCTTAGAGTTACCCTTTGGGATTTCAATATTTGCCATATCTTGAGCCGATTCCTCAAATACTACTTCAACTTCATCATCCGAGTCAGCCTGCTCTGTTACCTTCTCCTTCCTATTTTTATTATCCATCTTATGCAAAATCGGTTCATTATGCTCCCCATAATCAGATAATATCTTATATGGATTACTTGTATTTACCTCAGCAACAGGTGTAGTATGGGATGTGCTAGCAACATTCTTATGTTTCACACTTCTATCCACCGGCACATAAATTTGTTTTTGTTTTTGCACAGAGAATCCTTTTTTCCTGTTTTTGACCTGAGTAAAACCATCATTATCCACCCTTTTAACAGATTTCTGTACCTCTTTTAGTCGTTTAGGACATTCAGCAAGAGTATGCCCAAATACACAGCATGTTTCACATCTTGGGGGACGCCACTCGTATTCAACTTTCATTATTTCCTTCACATAACCATCCCCATCAGCTTCTGGAATAGCAATAGTAATTTCTTCCTTTAAGTTTTTATCCGCTGAAATTTCGATCATAGCTCTTGCATAACTACTTCTTCCCCATGATTCAGTACACATAGAGCTTGTGTAAGAATCCAACATCAAGGGCACACCCAGTTTCGTAGCTAACATGCTAAGCCCATCATCCGAATAAGCTGCTAAAGGAACATTATGTATTTTAACCCATACAGAAACCTTTTTCATATCCTCTTTTTTCAACAGCTTAGTAGGAGACCATACATTCAGAAAAATTGGTGTATTTCGGATTAACCATGGACCACCTTCAAGTACATCTTGCATACCTTTCTTCTCAGCGAATTTGAAAAAGAAGAAGCCATTCGCATTCATCATTATTTTCTGTAACCCATACTTAGCCCATGCTTTCTTCACAAACATATCAACAACTGGATACGCCTGGCGAGTGCCCAAAAAATATCCATATATTGTGTTTTCATATTTTGCTTGAATGTGACGAACAACATCCTTGGGTAAAACAACATCAATATCATCCTTGCCAGATGTTTCTAAGGTACGAAAATTAACTACACGTTTCTTAGTCCCTTCTTGAACCTTTGAAGCATAAGACATACTACCTTCTTGAACCATCGTAGCATACGAGACCTGGTCAGTACCAGTTTGTTTATCAAGTGGCTTAGGGGCCTGTGGCATCTCAGATGAGTTTATTTCAGCAGGTTCATCAGCACCCAAGCCATTCTGAGGCTGTTTTTCGCTAGTCGACACACCAGGATCATTATTATCAACCCCAACACTAGGTGATTCAGAAGCAATCTTTTCCAATGATGGACCTTCATGAGTATAATCAGGCGCTTGATCATCAGGTACAATATCATCATCAGTCCTGAATGCAGCAGCAAATGCCGCTTCTTTAGATGGAGAAAGAGGAGGAGGAGAAGAGCTACTACTCTTGTCACCTCCATGATCATCAGTTAAACCCACATCAGCCTTAGGTTTATCTGAATTTGGGCTTCCACCCTTTTTAGGGTTTCCACCTTTCTTTTTCTTACCGGATATGGGAGAGCTAGCAGTCACCGGATGGCCACCACCAGCAGCCTTCAATCTGTTGATACGATCGTGAACCTCTTGCAAACTGTGCGAACTATCTCTCTTCATACACAAAACCAAACCATGCACAACAAAATCGAATCCAAGGTACCAATAGTAGAACAACGAACAGCAAAGAAACAATAATAATAAAACCCTAACCCTAAAAAACCCTAACTTGTAAATCAATCACCTTAATCCCTTAACAAGTCCGATCTAATCTAGCTAAACTACACAAGGTAGCCGCGATTACAGACCAGGTAAAAGATCAGGAAGAAAGAAATAACAAAACTAGGGTTTTGAAGACGAAAAAGAAACGGTGAAAGTAAAGCCTAAAACGTGAAACCTAAACTAAAAACAGTAATTCGAAGGTGATCAGAACAAAATGGGTAGAAGGAAGAGGATCACGAATTAGGGCATAAAAAACGAGTAGAAGGAAGGTTTCAAAATTGCCATATTAGGGAGAGAGAAATAGGGTTTTGATTTACCTGTCGCCATCTTAGTGAGTGAGGGGACGAATCCTAGTTGCGCAACCCTCTAACTACAGGCCTCAATGAGTTAATAGTAGTGTAGCGGGGACTTGACTTTGACAGTACTCAAGCTCATCATATAACATATAACACGTTGAACATACAATATAATTCCCATTCATAAACATTCTTTCAAAGTATCATTTCATGTAAAGAAAGCAATTTTAATTATTCATACTTTTCACCCCGTAAGTAAAACACATAAAAGAGTTTGAAAGGGGGCTATGACTCACCTTGATATGCCGAGCATTATATATACTTATCCAAAATGGGTACTTCCCATCTATAGCTTCCTTGATCTTATATTCCTTACGCTCCTCATTCGCATTTCAAAGCCAAGACCATTCCTATGCGAAACTAAGGCGAATAAGGTCCTATCTTAGGTTATCATATAGAAATGCCATATTAAGTTATATTATCCTTATTCATCATTTGATGTGTAACCGATTTTAGCACGAATTAGCATTTGTGATATCAATTTATAGTTTGGTTAACGTAATTACTTATGTCCATTCCGCTTAGTTATCTTTTGTGTTACTTTGATTACGCTTATCTTTTAACTCACATACTTCTCAATATGTCGTATGATTACTCGGGTTTATGAAATTCTTTTAGGTGTTTTGGGCCATTACCAATTGGGCCTAAGTGTGATGAGCTTTTAAGTGACTTGGGCTTAATTTAGTTATTGGGCTTAACCTTTATTTGGGTTATGTGCTTAGTGGGTTATATTGGTTATTGGGCTATGTGGCTTATTGGGCCAAGTGGGCCTACTGATTTGTGGTTCAATGGGTTTATTATTTGGGCCGGGTTAGCCCATTATGGTCCTTAGTGTATCTTTTAGCCCATTACACAAATTATTAGTTTACTTCAGAATTTTCTGTTTTTACTTCACATTTTTATGAAATGTTGGCTACTGTTTTGGGGTTAAACCGAATTATTTGGACCCTCCTGATTTTTATACAATAACCTATATGTGTCCACTTATTTTGAAATTTTTGGCTTAATTTATAAAGAATGTTTACTACCTCTAAATATTTTTATAAGTGAAAGTGGTCAAAACAGCCACTGTTTGTGTATGAAATTGTTTTATAAAAGTTCTTTGGGTTATACTCTTAATAAAAATTCCATGATTTTATTTTAAGTTTAGGACACATTGAACTTACTTTCCACCAAGTATGACCTCCTGGAGCCTTATGGATTAGGAGATAACAATTGTTAAAGTTGATAAAATATTCAGACAAAAATGCAGTTTTGACCAGTTTTAGTAGAAAAATCATATCTTTTGTTTTGTTCAGTATTTTTGGGTGATTCCAGTTGGTGGTGAAACTAGACTCACGTATCTATATTTTCTCTTTTATGGCCAACACCCAGATCGTCCAGTTTAAACCACTTTTACACGCTCCAAGTTCAAATACAGATTCTGTGAACTTTCTTGGTAACATAAAAGCATGTTTGCTTAATTTTAATTTATCCAACCACTTATTTTGGTAACCCCAATACTTTTTATCCATCTTAATTCATCCTTTAACATTTTATTAGTGTTTCTCTAGATTTCATTTCATATTTTGTGGACAAATTACTTGATTAAAGTGATGAATGTATATATATGTGTTCTTGTGTTTTTCGGTTAGAGATTTTGGACATAGTTTTGCTTTGATTCATATTAAATCTATATTTCTTGCAATATTTTATAAAATCCAGAATATTATGCTTATTGATCTATCATCTATCAACACAAAAGCTTTCTTTTTATCAAAAATCCCAGAAATATATTCTTCAAAATATGTAAAAATGTATTCATCTTTCATACAAAAAGTCACTTTACAAGCTATTAATATATAACAACACTTTTAGGTCTTAAACTTGTTGAATCCTTGAATCTTTCTTCTAGATCTCGACATGCATGAGCATGAGGAAGAAGATTCTATCAACTTGCCCTCATTAAGTGTGTTTTTCAAAGAAAATAAGAAGAAAACATGAACTTTTGATAAAGATCTTTGAATATAAACAAAAACAAGATTAATCTAATAAAGAGATGAAGATTTATACCCTTGAAGAACACGGTTTTGATGATGAAAATATGGCAGAAAATTCGTGGCCTATATGCTCTAAACAACCCTTATTTCAAGCTTGAAATAACCCTTAAACCTTACTTGAATCAACCCTTGATTAATCCTTTCAATAACCCTTATTATTATTAAAGATTAGATTGATTTTTGCTTTCTTTTTCTTGCTTTTCTTCCTTGGCCGTGAATGATGAAGGAGAAGAGGAGAGAAAAGAGTTTTTGAGAGAAAAGAGAATATGTGTGTGTGTTGGGAAGAGAAAGAAGTGATGGAAGAGTGTAAAGTGTGAGTTGGAGTGTAAGAGTTTGTCTTGGAAGTGTGAAGAATAAAGTCCTAGCTAAATTTTGATTGGGTGAAATATTTTGGGGTATGGGGGCCGTATTTTTGGGTTCAAATTTTTTGGGTGAAAGATTTTGGGGTATGAGGGGCCGTATTTTTGGGTTCAAATTTTGAAGGTGGGAGTTTAATTTTGTTAGTTGTATTTGTATATATGTATGTGATGTATGTATATGTTAAATGTATAAGTACATGCATGCATAAGTACTTAATGTACTAGTAGGCTTTTATGGTACAAAGATGTCCCACTTATATATATATAACCGTATTATGTATGTATATAATTACATTTTGCATTTTAATTTTGTCACTTGGTTCATTGTTTACAACCTTGTATTTATTTTTAGTTACAACTACAATATTATTATTATTCAAACACTTTTGTATGCATAAGGTTTATAAATAAAATTTTGAGATGGTCATTATATATTTGTGCTCATATGTACTTTAATTAGCTTGGTGTTTGAATTGTTGGATATTTATAAAAAAATTTGGTTGTTATCTCATCTTGTGAGTCTTGCATAGTTATTTATATAACTTAACTTCTTGAAATAAAATTTTTGGTTCATTGACATTTTGCCAAGTTCAGTTAGAACTAATTTATAGTATGAGATTGTCTTGAATAATTATAGTTTTTGTTTATGGCATTTCTAAGGCAACTGGCTTCCTTTTGGCATTCTATTGAACTAGAGGGCAAATATCACTATGCCTTAATGCCTAGAAGGCAGATTCTCTTAATAATCCTCTAGAATTAAATGTCTAGATAAGTCCAAGTAAATTGTCCTAGTCGAAATTTGAGGGTTGTTACATCATTACCCCTTAACAGTAACTTCGTCCTCGAAGTTCGCTCGTTCACACAGTAATAAAATGAATAGGTCGGAGATGAGGATAGCTACACGGAGACGTATAAAATGTGAGAGTTCAACTAGGTTTCATCCTGACCTTTTTGGTTACTTACAAGCTTTTGATCTCCATAGTTGAGGGCATCTCTTGCTTGGTGCCCTAACATTTCCCGTGTTTAGAAACTTCGAAAAAAGAAAAAGTTACGAATGTCGCTCACTTCTTGAGACGACTAGAGATTAATCGTATGTAATCGTTGTGGGCTGTCAATCTTGCCTAGATCAATACTAAATAATGGGATGATAATAAGAATGGCAATACGGAGGTAGTAAATTGAGCAAACGGTCCGTAACGTGAGTTACAATAAAATAGTGAGAGACGTTGGAATATCGATCGTTGGTGGCTATTCGTTTCCATGTCACTTTGCATACTTTCCTTTATCGTCTTCTACCCCAATTAAAGAATCGTTCCAATAGCTTCTTGCCCACTTTCATCCTTCTTTGGTTTGACGTTGGACACGCTTGCCGCTTCTTGAAAATATTGGCTTCGTTTGTGACTAATCACTTGTTAACCCCTTAACAAAAGTGATACTAACTGGGGTGTCGAGTTGCACTAAAATTGCAAAGGTACATCTTCGTAGTACCTCATTTTAGGGTTTCCAATGTCGTCTTTGTTGCTTTATGGCGTGCAAGGGAATCATGAATTTGTATGATGATAGTTCCATCTTGTTCCTTGATGCGTAAATCACGCGACAAACGACAGCGGAAGACTATTTTTGGTATTTTCTGGATTTTTATGAAACAAACAACAATAAAATAAAAGATAGATAAAAGAATCCACCACCAAGATTCGTAAAGGGCTGGCCACCGGAATCAAGGATAAAGGAAACACTCCGACCCACCACTATGTTTGATAAAGGTCTAGCCACCACAAACACAGATAAAGGAATCGAAGATTTAAAGACCTCACCACTATAATTGATAAAGAACGAGTCACCACAATTATAGATAAAGGGGTCACTTCAAACCACCAAGATCTTAGATCTATAAAGGTAAATGAAGATTTTTGTAAGAAATAGAGGCTGCTCTATTAATTTCATTCAACATCAAAAACTGTCTTTACAAAGAGAAATGAAGCCCCTATTTATAGCCACAAGCTATTTCCTAGGAATTAACGAAACAATAAAATAATACATAAAAAACTGTCACGTAAGGACAACCACTAATTAATTGACCAATAGAAAATAGACAGAGCGGGTTTCTAGAAACATTCCCCTGCAAGTGGTCCCACAATACCGTTAGAAATGTCATCGTTACACGCGCCTTCCTTAACAGCTGTCATTCTTCTTTATTGGGCCCACAAACGACTTCAGTGGGGACTTTATTAATTGGAAACTGGAGACAAAATTCTGGACCTCCACTGGAGACAAAATCTGGAGCATTCATCTGGAGCTGATCACTGGAGCTGGTTGGTCACTGGAGTACTTCACTGGTGGATGACCAGTGTTGTTCACTGGAGGATCTTGCCACTGGAGAAGTGTTACTACTGGTGACTGGACTGGTTCATTAAAAACTTGTCTGAAATGGGCCACTACTGGCAAAATCAACATGGCTTGCTCAGATGGCATTATTAGGCCAGTTTCCTTCAGTTAGTCGGCTTCTTCAGTTCGCTGGGTTTCTCCAGTTCAGTGAACCTGGACATTTCTGCATCATTCTCCTCCTCTGAAAAGGGACTTGTCCTCAAGTCCTCGAGGTACTCATCTTCCAGATAAGGCATCAGATCTCCCACATTAAAAGTACTTAAAACTGCCATATCTCCAGGCAACTCAACCTTGTAAGCATTATCGCCATATCTTTCCAGAATCTTGAATGGACCTTCAGCTCTGGGCATCAACTTGTTCTTCCTTTTTGCTGGAAATCTTTCTTTTCTGAGGTGCACCCAAACAAGATCACCTGGTGCAAAACTGGGCTGCTTTCTATTTTTGTTTGCCTTGGCCTTGTAACTGGCATTTGCTTTCTCTATTCTGGCCTTCACTTCTTCATGAATTTTCTTGACTTCTTTCGCTCTGGCTTCAGCTTCAATACTTGCTTTTGGCTCAATCGAAAATGGAATTAAATCAATGGGGGTCAGTGGATTGATACCATAACAAACTTCAAATGGGGATTTACTGGTAGAATAGTTAGGAGCTCTGTTGAAAGCAAACTCAGCATGAGCAAGCTTCAGATCCCAATCTTTCAGTGTCTTCTTCACCAGTGTTCTTAATAACATACCAATTGTTCTGTTCGTGACTTCAGTCTATCCATCAGTCTGAGGATGGTGAGACGTACTGAATAATAATCTGGTACCCATCAGTCTCCATAAGGTCTTCCAGAAATAACTCAGAAACTTCACATCTCGATCTGACACAATCGTCTTGGGAATTCCATGTAATCTGACGATCTCTTTAAAGAACAAATTTGCTACTGCTGAAGCATCATTGGTGGTGTTACAAGCAATAAAATGTGCCATTTTCGAAAATCGATCAACCACCACCATTATTGAATCTTTTCCCCTCTGAGTTCTGGGCAGTGCAACAATGAAATCCATACTGAGGTCTTCCCATGGTTGGCTTGGAACTGGAAGAGGAGTATACAATCCTTTGTGAAAAGTTGTCTTCGCCTGGTGACAAGTTGGACAGCGACTGATGATACTCTGGACATCCTTCAGTAGACTTGGCCAGTAGAAGTGTTCAGTTAGGATCTCTCCAGTTTTGTTAATGCCAAAATGGCCAGCCAGACCTCCTCCATGAGCTTCTCTTATCAGTAAATCTCTTATCGAACCCCTGGGAATGCACAACTTTCCATTTTTAAATAAGAAACCATCTTGAAGGCGGCCACATAGGCGGCCAATCAACCTGTCGCCATCTTAGTGAGTGAGGGGACGAATCCTAGTTGCGCAACCCTCTAACTACAGGCCTCAATGAGTTAATAGTAGTGTAGCGGGGACTTGACTTTGACAGTACTCAAGCTCATCATATAACATATAATACGTTGAACATACAATATAATTCCCATATCATAAACATTCTTTCAAAGTATCATTTCATATAAAGAAAGCAATTTTAATTATTCATGCTTTTCACCCCGTAAGTAAAACACATAAAAGAGTTTGAAAGGGGGCTATGACTCACCTTGATATGCCGAGCATTATATATACTTATCCAAAATGGGTACTTCCCATCTATAGCTTCCTTGATCTTATATTCCTTACGCTCCTCATTTGCATTTCAAAGCCAAGACCATTCCTATGCGAAACTAAGGCGAATAAGGTCCTATCTTAGGTTATCATATAGAAATGCCATATTAAGTTATATTATCCTTATTCATCATTTGATGTGTAACCGATTTTAGCACGAATTAGCATTTGTGATATCAATTTATAGTTTGGTTAACGTAATTACTTATGTCCATTCCGCTTAGTTATCTTTTGTGTTACTTTGATTACGCTTATCTTTTAACTCACATACTTCTCAATATGTCGTATGATTACTCGGATTTATGAAATTCTTTTAGGTGTCATTGGCCATTACCAATTGGGCCTAAGTGTGATGGGATTTTAAGTGACTTGGGCTTAATTTAGTTATTGGGCTTAACCTTTATTTGGGTTATGTGCTTAGTGGGTTATATTGGTTATTGGGCTATGTGGCTTATTGGGCCAAGTGGGCCTACTGATTTGTGGTTCAATGGGTTTATTATTTGGGCCGGGTTAGCCCATTATGGTCCTTAGTGTATCTTTTAGCCCATTACACAAATTATTAGTTTACTTCAGAATTTTCTGTTTTTACTTCACATTTTTATGAAATGTTGGCTACTGTTTTGGGGTTAAACCGAATTATTTGGACCCTCCTGATTTTTATACAATAACCTATATGTGTCCACTTATTTTGAAATTTTTGGCTTAATTTATAAAGAATGTTTACTACCTCTAAATATTTTTATAAGTGAAAGTGGTCAAAACAGCCACTGTTTTGTGTATGAAATTGTTTTATAAAAGTTCTTTGGGTTATACTCTTAATAAAAATTCCATGATTTTATTTTAAGTTTAGGACACATTGAACTTACTTTCCACCAAGTATGACCTCCTGGAGCCTTATGGATTAGGAGATAACAATTGTTAAAGTTGATAAAATATTCAGACAAAAATGCAGTTTTGACCAGTTTTAGTAGAAAAATCATATCTTTTGTTTTGTTCGGTATTTTTGGGTGATTCCAGTTGGTGGTGAAACTAGACTCACGTATCTATATTTTCTCTTTTATGGCCAACACCCAGATCGTCCAGTTTAAACCACTTTTACACGCTCCAAGTTCAAATACAGATTCTGTGAACTTTCTTGGTAACATAAAAGCATGTTTGCTTAATTTTAATTTATCCAACCACTTATTTTGGTAACCCCAATACTTTTTATCCATCTTAATTCATCCTTTAACATTTTATTAGTGTTTCTCCAGATTTCATTTCATATTTTGTGGACAAATTACTTGATTAAAGTGATGAATGTATATATATGTGTTCTTGTGTTTTTCGGTTAGAGATTTTGGACATAGTTTTGCTTTGATTCATATTAAATCTATATTTCTTGCAATATGTTTATAAAATCCAGAATATTATGCTTAATATTAACATATTTTTCACTTAAAACAAGTCCATATCCATCTCATAATCCAACAACAAGATTCAACCTTCTTAGATCTAACATGCATGCATCCATCTCATCATTTTCAATACAAATCCTTATTGATCTATCATCTATCAACACAAAAGCTTTCTTTTTATCAAAAATCCCAGAAATATATTCTTCAAAATATGTAAAAATGTATTCATCTTTCATACAAAAAGTCACTTTACAAGCTATTAATATATAACAACACTTTTAGGTCTTAAACTTGTTGAATCCTTGAATCTTTCTTCTAGATCTCGACATGCATGAGCATGAGGAAGAAGATTCTATCAACTTGCCCTCATTAAGTGTGTTTTTCAAAGAAAATAAGAAGAAAACATGAACTTTTGATAAAGATCTTTGAATATAAACAAAAACAAGATTAATCTAATAAAGAGATGAAGATTTATACCCTTGAAGAACACGGTTTTGATGATGAAAATATGGCAGAAAATTCGCGGTCCTCTAAGCTCTAAACAACCCTTATTTCAAGTTTGAAATAACCCTTAAACCTTACTTGAATCAACCCTTGATTAATCCTTTCAATAACCCTTATTATTATTAAAGATTAGATTGATTTTTGCTTTCTTTTTCTTGCTTTTCTTCCTTGGCCGTAAATGATGAAGGAGAAGAGGAGAGAAAAGAGTTTTTGAGAGAAAAGAGAATATGTGTGTGTGTTGGGAAGAGAAAGAAGTGATGGAAGAGTGTAAAGTGTGAGTTGGAGTGTAAGAGTTTGTCTTGGAAATATGAAAAATAAAGTCCTAGCTAAATTTTGATTGGGTGAAAGATTTTGGGGTATGAGGGGCCGTATTTTTGGGTTCAAATTTTGAAGGTGGGAGTTTAATTTTGTTAGTTGTATTTGTATATATGTATGTGATGTATGTATATGTTAAATGTATAAGTACATGCATGCATAAGTACTTAATGTACTAGTAGGCTTTTATGGTACAAAGATGTTCCCACATATGCATATATAACCGTATTATGTATGTATATAATTACATTTTGTATTTTAATTTTGTCACTTGGTTCATTGTTTACAACCTTGTATTTATTTTTAGTTACAACTACAATATTATTATTATTCAAACACTTTTGTATGCATAAGGTTTATAAATAAAATTTTGAGATGGTCATTATATATTTGTGCTCATATGTACTTTAATTAGCTTGGTGTTTGAATTGTTGGATATTTATAAAAAAATTTGGTTGTTATCTCATCTTGTGAGTCTTGCATAGTTATTTATATAACTTAACTTCTTGAAATAAAATTTTTGGTTCATTGACATTTTGCCAAGTTCAGTTAGAACTAATTTATAGTATGAGATTGTCTTGAATAATTATAGTTTTTGTTTATGACATTTCTAAGGCAACTTGCTTCCTTTTGGCATTCTATTGAACTAGAGGGCAAATATCACTATGCCTTAATGCCTAGAAGCAGATTCTCTTAATAATCCTCTAGAATTAAATGTCTAGATAAGTCCAAGTAAATTGTCCTAGTCGAAATTTGAGGGCTGTTACACTCCTTATCCTGTTCCATTGAAGTTGAAATAGTTTGAGAAGGCTGTGTGCCAAAGTTTATATCTTCAACAAGTGGATCAGGTTGATTCGGAGCAAAGGAATACTCAGAATTCTTCTTTTGCTCATCATTAATACACGATCTCATCTCCTTATCCCTGTCAGCAGCCTTGGAGCTATCATCTACCGTATCAAACCCATCAGAATTAGGGTTTGCATTCGACACTTCACCACCAGAGTTACTGGGGATTTTCCCAGCAGATTCAGCACCATCACCTCGCACATCAGCATTGCCACTAGGAGTTTTGCCAGTGGGATAACCACCACCAAGTGACCCATCACCCTCGTGAACAGACTTTGCATGATCATGCTTGATATTAGAAGGAGAGTTCTTCTCACCATCAGCATGACCGTTCTTATTAGGGTTTCCATTCTTGCCACCTTTATTAGGACTATTATTGTTTTTCTTTTGTTAGTCATATTAATTTGACCTTCCCTCAGTTTCTGAAAGCGTTGTTCAAGAGCATTAAGATCAAATGCTCAATCTCTCTTCATACATTAATAAACACATGAACTATTCCCAGGATCACTCGACACCAACAAATGAAAGAAAAAAGACAAAACAAACCCTAACCCTAGAGAAACCCTAACTTGTAAATCAATCGCCTTAACCCCTTAACAGGTCCGAATTAATCTAGCTAAACTACACAAGGCAACTTTGGGAAAAACTTAAGGTGCATAGGCAGAGTATTGTTGATAGGCCTTGGTTAGTTTTAGGAGATTTCAATGCTACATTAGACACTAGTGAGCATTCTGCTGGGCATTCTGGGCTTACCAAGAGTTCTGTGGAGTTTCTTGAGTGTGTTTCTGAAATTGAGATTGATGATCTTTGTATGTCTGGGTTGAGATATACTTGGAATAAGAGCCCTGGCAAAACTGATGGTATCTTGAAGAAACTGGATAGGGTGATGATTAATGATAAGTTTTTGGAGTATTTTCCAAACTCTAGTGCTCATTTTCATCCTTTTTTGAAGTCTGATCATTCCCCTGCAGTGGTTACTATCCCTGAATTGAGCAAGGCTAAGCCCAAGCCATTCAAATTTCATAATTTTTTGGCTGGCAAACCTGAGTTTTTACCAATTGTTAAGGAAGTTTGGAGTAAGAAGTTTAGTGGTTGTGCTATGTTTTCTTTAGTTTCAAAAATGAAGGCTGCCAAGTCCCCTTTGAGGAAATTGAATATAAAACAGGGTAACTTGTTTGATAAAGTTAGAAGGTTAGAGGATGATTTGGGGTCTGTTCAAGCTCAAGTAGTGTTGAATTCTCATGATGCTGAAATTAGGGTTTGCATTCGACACTTCACCACCAGAATTACTAGGGATTTTCCCAGCAGATTCAGCACCATCACCTCGCACATCAGCATTGCCACTAGGAGTTTTGCCAGTGGGATAACCACCACCAAGTGACCCATCATCCTCGTGAACAGACTTTGCATGATCATGCTTGATATTAGAAGGAGAGTTCTTCTCACCATCAGCATGACCGTTCTTATTAGGGTTTCCATTCTTGCCACCTTTATTAGGACTATTATTGTTTTTCTTTTGTTAGTCATATTAATTTGACCTTCCCTCAGTTTCTGAAAGCGTTGTTCAAGAGCATTAAGATCAAATGCTCAATCTCTCTTCATACATTAATAAACACATGAACTATAATCCCAGGATCACTCGACACCAACAAACGAAAGAAAAAAGACAAAACAAACCTTAACCCTAGAGAAACCCTAACTTGTAAATCAATCGCCTTAACCCCTTAACAGGTCCGAATTAATCTAGCTAAACTACACAAGGCAACTTTGGGAAAAACTTAAGGTGCATAGGCAGAGTATTGTTGATAGGCCTTGGTTAGTTTTAGGAGATTTCAATGCTACATTAGACACTAGTGAGCATTCTGCTGGGCGAATGGGCTTACCAAGAGTTCTGTGGAGTTTCTTGAGTGTGTTTCTGAAATTGAGATTGATGATCTTTGTATGTCTGGGTTGAGATATACTTGGAATAAGAGCCCTGGCAAAACTGATGGTATCTTGAAGAAACTGGATAGGGTGATGATTAATGATAAGTTTTTGGAGTATTTTCCAAACTCTAGTGCTCATTTTCATCCTTTTTTGAAGTCTGATCATTCCCCTGCAGTGGTTACTATCCCTGAATTGAGCAAGGCTAAGCCCAAGCCATTCAAATTTCATAATTTTTTGGCTGGCAAACCTGAGTTTTTACCAATTGTTAAGGAAGTTTGGAGTAAGAAGTTTAGTGGTTGTGCTATGTTTTCTTTAGTTTCAAAAATGAAGGCTGCCAAGTCCCCTTTGAGGAAATTGAATATAAAACAGGGTAACTTGTTTGATAAAGTTAGAAGGTTAGAGGATGATTTGGGGTCTGTTCAAGCTCAAGTAGTGTTGAATTCTCATGATGCTGAAATTAGGGTTGAAGAGGGAAGATTATTGAAGGAATACAATGAGGCTGTTACTGATTTGGAGAGTTTTTTGAAGCAGAAGGCTAAAGTTGAATGGTTAAGGGATGGGGATCAGAATACAAAGTATTTTCATAGGGTTGTTAAAAGTAAAAATAATAAGCACAGGGTTGAGACTGTTTGTGATATGGAGGGCAAGTTATTTCATGGGATGGAAGTTGGGGATCAATTTGTGAAGCATTTTAAATCTGTTTTAGGGGAAAGCAAAGTTGTGGAAAGAATGAGGGATCAAGAAAGTTTGTTTACTTCTTGTTTGACTGCTGATCAAGCTAATTTTATGGTAAGGCCAGTTTCTGATGCTGAAGTGAAAGCTGCTATGTTTGATATAGATGATGACAAGGCACCTGGGCCAGATGGTTTTTCTGCTAAGTTCTTCAAAGCCTCTTGGAATATTGTTGGTGTGGAAGTGTGTAATGCTGTCAAAGAGTTCTTTATCACTGGTAAGATTCTAAAAGAAATTAATTCTACCATTATTGCTTTAGTGCCTAAAATTCAGACTCCTCTTAAAGTGTCTGATTTTAGGCCAATTGCTTGTTGTAATGTAATCTATAAGTGTATTAGTAAGGTCATTGCTAATAGGATTAAGGGGGCTCTTGGGGATTTGGTGAATATAAATCAGAGTGCTTTTATTCCTGGGAGACAAATCAGTGATAACATTTTATTGTCTCAAGAGTTGGTGAGGAATTATCATACTAAAAGGGGTCCTTCAAAGTGTGCTTTTAAAATTGATATTCAAAAGGCTTATGACTCTGTGGAATGGTCATTTCTTAGAGACTGTTTATGGAATTTTGGATTTCATAATACTATGATTGATTGGATCATGAAGTGTGTGACTACTACTGCCTTTACTGTTAGTATTAATGGTGATCATAAGGGTTTTTTCTTTGGGAAGAGGGGTTTGAGGCAAGGAGACCCTTTATCACCATATTTATTTACTTTGGTAATGGAGGTGCTCACTTTAATGGTAAGGAGGGAAGTTGATAATGATGAGGAGTTTAGATATCATTGGAAATGTGAGGGGATGAAGCTTACTCACTTATCTTTTGCTGATGATTTGTTGTTATTCTGTCATGGGGACAAACATTCTGTTTCTACTCTTAAGAGGGCTTTGATGGAGTTTAGCAGTGTGTCTGGTCTGATTGCTAGTCAGGAGAAGAGTACCACATTTTTTGGAAATGTTAAGTCTGGTGTTCAAAATGAGATTACTCAGGTGTTGCCTTTTAATGTGGGTGAGCTGCCAGTTAGGTATTTGGGCATTCCATTGTTGTCCACTAGATTAAAGCAATATAATTGTAAGAGTTTAGTGGATAAAGTTAAAAAGAAGCTTTTAGATTGGAAGAATAAGTCTTTATCTTTTGCTGGAAGACTACAATTAATTGTATCTGTTTTGAGCTCTTTGCAAGTTTATTGGTGTTCTATGTTTATCTTACCTAAAGAGGTTTCCAAGGAGATTGAAAGGTTGATGAGGGGTTTTTTATGGTGCAATGGGGAATTAAAAAGAGGGAAGGCAAAAGTTAAGTGGGATGATGTATGTCTGGATAGGAGACAGGGTGGTTTGGGATTGAAAGATTTACATAATTGGAATGTTGCTTTAATTTCTAAGCATATTTGGAATATAGTTGCCAAGAGGGATTCAATTTGGGTTAACTGGTTGGAAAAGGAAAGATTAAAAGGAAGAAGTATATGGGAATATCATTCTTTGAATAATGCTTGTTGGAGTTGGAGGAAGATTCTTCAATGCAGAGAGGTGTTTAGGGATCATATTGTTACTGAAATTGGAAATGGGAGGCATACATCTGTGTGGTTTGACAATTGGCACCCAGCAGGACCCATTTGTAAATTGGTTTCATATAGAGATATGTATGAAGCTGGTTTGGCTTCTAATATGAAGGTGTCTGATGTGGTGACTGATAGTGGGTGGATTTGGCCTGAAGAATGGAGAGAGAGATTTCCTGTTTTGTTTCAATATCCTGTTCCTTTGCTTTCAAGAGACAAAACACCTGTCTGCATTCAAAACCCTAATTGGTTTGGACGGAGGATCACCTTTATTCATATCACGATTTTTTAACCTATTAATCCTATCAGCAATAGATGAAAAATCAAATGTATCAGCTCTCTTCATAAAAATCAAGTGACCATACTATCATGCACAGAACCCAGATGAAGAATTGATCAATGCGGAATAAAAGAAGAATAAACACACGAAAACCCTAACCCTAAAAACAGAAAACCTAAATAATCTATCACTCTTAATCCGTTAGCAAGCGATTGGCGATCTAGCTTCACTACAAATGTAGCCGCGATCAAATACACTGGCTAAAAGATCAAAATAGATAGAAAACTAGGAATCTGAAGCAAGTGAAAATGAAAAAACCCTAGATGAAATCGAAAAAATTAATCTCAAACATGCACATCAACCAATCCGAAAATCAATGAGAGGGACACATTTACAAGATTGAAAAGATCGATTCAAGAAGGGAAACAAGAGAGAGGCTGATCGCCATAGGTTAGGGAGAGAGCTGTGTTCTTTGATTTGTTTTACTGATTTCCGTCCCTTTATAAGTTGAAATCCTTCACTATCTACCTTCACGGAATCTTTTTGTGTGTGTTTAACAGCCTTTGGGCATTGTGTATCATCATGCCCAAAGACACAACACCTCGAGCATCTCGGAGGTTTCCATTCGTACTCAACCTTAATAGTTTCTTTTGTATACCCCTCCCCTTCCATATTTGGTATAGCCACAATGATTTGGTCCTTTAACTCGTTCTCAGCTTGAAGCTCCACCATTGCTCTTGCAAAACTATTCCAACCCCAAGATTCAATACACATGGTAGTGGTGTATGAATCCAGATGTTTGGGATCACCAACTTTAGTAAGCAACATACTCAGCCTGTAACACCCGATGTTTAAAAATATGGGTTTTCAAAAATCTTTCACCTAACGGTGTTAAATTGCGGAAGTAAAGACTGTAAAAGTCAAAACCGATAAAAACATTTCGGTTTCTGCATTTAGTTGGTGTTACATGTCATATCAAACAATAGTTCAAATGAAAACCCAACGGTTGCCCAACATTAAACAACCGTTCACACATTACTACATAAATTCGACATCAAAATGAAATGTAAACAAAAGTCTCCATAATAAGCAACTATGGGTAGTGATGCGGAAATGTCCAGATTCACTGAACTGGAGGAACCCGGCGAACTGAAGAAGTCAACTGAGCTGAAGGAAACTGAGCTGATCATGCCATCTGAACAAGCCATGTTGATTCTGCCAGCAGTGGCCCATTTCAGACAAGTCTTTTCTGAACCAGTCCAGTCACCAGTAGTAACACTCCTCCAGTGGCAAGTCTCTCCAGTAACAAATACTGGTAAGCCACCAGTGACGCTCCAGATAGATATTCCAGTGACCACTACTGAAGTCCACCAGTGAAGCGCTCCAGATGTTGTCTCCAGTGAAGGTCCAGATGTTGTCTCCAGATGCAGTCCAGATGTATGTTCCATTGTCCAGATAATAAAGTCCCCACTGAAGTCCTTTGTCTGTGGGTCCAATAAAGAAGGAATGACAGCTGTCAAGGAAGGAGCGTGTGACTAACGGTATTGTGGGACCACTTGCAGGGGAATAATTTTAGAAGCCCACGCTGTCCATTTTCTAGTGGTCCAAATTGATTAGTGGTTTAGCGCGTGACAGCTTTTATGTATTATTTTATTATTTTGTCGTTGATTCTTAGGTAGAGCATGTGGCTATAAATAGAGATTTTATCTCTCATTGTAAGTTGGTGAATGTTGAATGAAATTAATAGAGCAGCCTCTATTTCTAACAAAAATCTTCTTTTACCTTTATAGATCTTTTGATCTTGGTGGTTAGGAGTGACACCTTTATCAATATTTGTGGTGACTTGTTCTTTATCAAATATTGTGGTGAGGTCTTTTAAATCTTCGGTTTCCTTTATCTATAATCGTGGTGGCTAGACCTTTATCGATTGTAATGGTGGGGCGGAGTGTTTCCTTTATCCTTGATTCCGGTGGCTTAGCCTTTACGAGTCTTGGTGGTGGATTCTTTTATCTATCATTTTACTTTATTGTCTCGTTTAGTTGTTTATTTCATATAAAATTCAGAAAATACCAAAAATAGTCTTCCGCTGTCGTTTGTCGCGTGATTTACGCATCAGGTAGCTAAGGAATCTGCATGCTTTCTACCCACGCCCTCACGTCCTGCATCTACTAGTCCTTCAAGCTAAACCTGAGGGAACAACCACATTAAAGAAACAAGTGTTAGCTATAAGAATAGCTAAGTAAGATCACACTTAATTTAAAAGCATTTGTCCAATTAAAACATTTCTTCATTATTAGACAAACTCATTAGGCACAACACACAACACACATAACTGCATATCAACTTCATATCAATTAGGATAATCATCCTAAATGTGCCTATCCTGCATTAGTTCACACATTGTCACACATATCTTCGTTATCTGCATATATGTGTGCCCTGCATCACACCCGACTAGATGATCAACCAAAAGGCTAATCATCGTACGTCGTTAAGGAATGGCAAGCTAATCCCAGAGTAATCCGTATATGGAGGCGGGTCAGACCCCTCGTATTACTCGCCCTGCATTAAAGACCATGTTGCAAGGAGCCACCCAAGCAACAACTACGTCAACGCACTTGCCCGGCTAAGGCTAGTACGGGTTAAGCTTAACACTTTCCCTGCATTATATTTACGAGCTCGATTTCACACATAATAGTTTAGGCAACACACATAACCTAAACATAATCACACATTACCTTCATTTCGTTTGGGCCCGTAAACGTGCAAGTGACATGGCAGCCTAGTAAGTCTAGTGAACTAGGTGAACAAGTCACATAAGCAAACCCACTTCATGATTCTACGTCATTCTACATCTCAAGCATTGTAATATACTACGTAATCATGCATAACAAATCACTACATTACAACATACTGCATTTCACTACATTTGGGACTGCATATCAGGTCTCATGGTCAACTTCATAACCCACAATACCTCCCGAGTAACCCGAGATACCCACATATATCATAAGTTACCGTTAAGGAAGTTATAAGTAAGAAACCTTTGCTTGTTGAACCCTCAGCATGACAAAAGTAGTGTATCTTACTGATGTGAAATTTTCAAAACACAGCGGAATGTAATAATTTTTATGAGGATTTTCTGGTTTATAAGACAACAAAAACGAACAAGACAATAAAATGCAAAGATAGATAAGAATCTAATACTTGATTCGTAAAGGAAACGATCCACCGGAATCAAATAATAGAAACACTCCAACCCACCACTATGTTTGATAAAGGTCTAGCCACCACAAACACAGATAAAGGAATCGAAGATTTAAGATCTCACCACTATATTTGATAAAGGACGAACCACCACAAATATAGATAAAGGGATCACTTCAAACCACCAAGATCAAAGATCCATAAAGGTAAATGAAGATTTTTGGATAAGAAATAGAGGCTGCTCTATTAATTTCATTCAATCAATCAAGTCCCCTTTACAATGAGAAATGAGTCTCTATTTATAGCCACTAATGCTATTTTTCTAGAATTAAAGAAATACAATAATAAAAGAAATAAAAGGCTGTTATGGAAAACAAGGACCGCCACTACTTTAAACAACCAATAGAAAAAGGGCATGTGCAGCTTCTAGAATTATTTCCTTTGAAATGGTCCCCACAATTGGCACATGCAAACCGTTAGGAAAGGTGTCACCACTAGTCATTAGTCCTTTTCCACAAGCCTTCTAGAACATTCTGATATGTCCATTTCTTATTGGATGAAAGTAACTAGGTGACAGAAATACTGAGGTGAAACTGGTGGCTTGCTGCTGGAGCATCTTGACTGGAGACCTGGAGTCGCTCACTGGTAAACTTCGCTGGAGTCTTAACTGTTAACTGGAGTGTCTTCACTGGAGTAAACTGGAGTATTATGACTGGAGCTTGTCACTGAAGTGTCTTCACTGGAGTAAACTGGAGTATTATGACTGGAGCTTGTCACTGGAGTCGCTTCACTGGAGCCGGATCTGGAGGATCGTCAATGGAGCATGAAGACTGGAGCATCTCACTGGAGTGCAATGAAACATAGCTGGAAAGTTCACTGGTGGATGCTCGCTGAAGTGTAACTGACGGATACTCGCTGAAGTGTCATTGGCATGGTTCACTGAAATGACTGCTGAAGCTTGACTGGCTAGCTTCACTGGCAAGTAGTTGCTGAAACAAAGTTGAACTTCACCAGTGGACATTCGCTGCCACTTGCTCGCTGAAGGATTAGTTGTTGTTCCAGATACTTGCTGATAGAAGTTCTTGCTGATAGATTCCAGATTATCATCAGTAGCACTTATTACAAGTTGAGCCATCCCTGAGTTTGTTATTGAAAGCATCGTTTGTTGCTTGCTGATCTTGCTCGCTGAAATATTATTTGCTGACTGAATCTGCATCAGTGAGTGTTGTTGCTGATCACGACTCGATCTATCATTGATGGCTACTGAGATTAGCAAGGCTTGACTGATTCGTTTAGCTTCAGCAAAGGCACTTGACTTAGCACTCAGGCCACCAAGCTCCATCAGATTTTGGTTAGCTTTCACATCAGCATAACACATTAGATCAGCAAATAGGATAGTCATGGGCTGATCATTACTCAGCACGTCAACACATATAAGTAAGCACTTGTTGCTGATGGTAACAACATGTTTTGTCCTAAAATACAAGATTGGTAGGAGATTAGTTGTTCGCTGATCCATAATGATCATATGAACGAACCAACCATTTTCTTGATAATATCTCGAGGTCATTTTCGCATCATTCTCCCCTTCTTTTTTAGGACTTGTCCTCAAGTCCTTAAAGTAAGGCCTTGGGTTTACCTTTCTTAACTTTTTCAGCACATAAACAATTTTTGCCAATGCCCACCATGTGACAAAACGTGAATCTTCAGATTGCTTGATTAAAAGAAACTTCAGTAGCCCACTACTGCCCAATATTGGTGATAAGGCATCAAATTTCTTGAGGCACATCACGACTTTAAGAATTAGTAAGAAATAAACTTCTTTAATCTTTAAAGCATCAGCAGGGATCAGGTTATCCTCTTTAACACTTGCAAAAACTATAAGCTCGTTTATCATGAGATTACATTTTTCTAGCCTTGCATACAAATCAAGCCTTCTTAAAGTAACAAAAACCAGATCTGGAAATTCCAGATAACTTCCAGCAAACATAAGAATTAGATTGCTTTTCTTCTTACGAATGGTTTTACAATCAGCTCTAATCTTATTCTCGACTTGTTGTTCAATATCTCTTATAAGACCAGGCACATATATCTTCATTTTTATCTTGCACTTAACTTTCCGATCAGCTCTAAGATCATATAAGAAGTGTTGCTGATTGGTTTTAAGATCAGCAAACAAATCAGTTCTTAGAGTTTCAGCGTACTTTCTCCCCTCAAAATGAATTAACACATAAGCATCTATTTTTACACCTTCTCTAACTATATTTGTCGGTTCAGCTCTAGAGAATTTGAATTGTTGCTGATTACCCAGAAAATCAGCCCTTAAAGTTTTTGATAAACTCGACACTTCAGCCCACACGATGGTCTTATCATACTGAAACATATCAGCAGGACCAACGAGCGAAGTCACTTCAGCTCTAATCACTTCATTATGCACTAAAGGTTTCAAAGTGACTTGCTTATTTTTCACACCGAATGAACATGTACTCGAGTGGCCATTATAGAATTCAGAATGGTTAACTAACACAGGTGTATCTAACAGCGAATGATAAGCATTCAAGGAGAAAACATTACAAGGAACTAAATCATGATAATCAAATCTGATAAAAACAGAATCTACTGGGTTGGTGATCTGTACCATCTTTTCTTTAGGTCCATGAACACCATATGGTAAAGGATTCTTCTCGCTAAGCTTAATCACAGCAAGTCCAAGATGTTCTTCCATGTCAGCAGGTGCTTCTTGTTGAACCTCATCAGTGAGAGCTTCAGTTGAATACTTTTCTCGCTGAAGTTTGTCAGTGAGAGCTTTAGTTGAATGTACTGATCGCTGAGCTTCTTTGATCAGCGATGATTCATCATCAACTGCTATAGACTCTTCTTTGCCAGCAACATAACCAACATAAGGCTTGAAAACTCTGCCTTGCTTATTTTTCATACCGAATGAACATGTACTCGAGTGGCCATTATAGAATTCAGAATGGTTAACTAACACAGGTGTATCTAACAGCGAATGATAAGCATTCAAGGAGAAAACATTACAAGGAACTAAATCATGATAATCAAATCTGATAAAGTGAGATCAGATATGAGATTTGAAACCTAAATTTCAAGGACAAACAAAATCAGATTCATAACCCCAAAGAAGTTTCAGATCTGAAGAGAAAGATACGAAATCAAATCTGAATAAAGTGAGATCAGATATGAGATTTGAAACCTAAATTTCAAGGACAAACAAAATCAGATTCATAACCCCAAAGAAGTTTCAGATCTGAAGAGAAAGATACGAAATCAAATCTGAATAAAGTGAGATCAGATATGAGATTTGAAACCTAAATTTCAAGGACAAACAAAATCAGATTCATAACCCCAAAGAAGTTTCAGATCTGAAGAGAAAGATACGAAATCAAATCTGAATAAAGTGAGATCAGATATGAGATTTGAAACCTAAATTTCAAGGACAAACAAAATCAGATTCATAACCCCAAAGAAGTTTCAGATCTGAAGAGAAAGATACGAAATCAAATCTGAATAAAGTGAGATCAGATATGAGATTTGAAACCTAAATTTCAAGGACAAACAAAATCAGATTCATAACCCCAAAGAAGTTTCAGATCTGAAGAGAAAGATACGAAATCAAATCTGAATAAAGTGAGATCAGATATGAGATTTGAAACCTAAATTTCAAGGACAAACAAAATCAGATTCATAACCCCAAAGAAGTTTCAGATCTGAAGAGAAAGATACGAAATCAAATCTGAATAAAGTGAGATCAGATATGAGATTTGAAACCTAAATTTCAAGGACAAACAAAATCAGATTCATAACCCCAAAGAAGTTTCAGATCTGAAGAGAAAGATACGAAATCAAATCTGATAAAAACAGAATCTACTGGGTTGGTGATCTGTACCATCTTTTCTTTAGGTCCATGAACACCATATGGTAAAGGATTCTTCTCGCTAAGCTTAATCACAGCAAGTCCAAGATGTTCTTCCATGTCAGCAGGTGCTTCTTGTTGAACCTCATCAGTGAGAGCTTCAGTTGAATACTTTTCTCGCTGAAGTTTGTCAGTGAGAGCTTTAGTTGAATGTACTGATCGCTGAGCTTCTTTGATCAGCGATGATTCATCATCAACTGCTATAGACTCTTCTTTGCCAGCAACATAACCAACATAAGGCTTGAAAACTCTGCCTTGCTGATACTCATCAGCAGTAACTTCATGAGGATGATTAGCATTCCGAATTAACAAGAAATCATCAATGTCGGCTTCAATCACTTCTTCACCATAGTCATCATAAACACATTGTTGAGAAACATCTTCCTGAGTTTCATCAGCGAGAACCTTGAGGAAATGATTAGTTTTGCTTTTGCTGGACAATAAGGAATCACCAACATCTTCGATCACCTCTTCTTTATCATAAATAAGCTCTTCTTGAGTTTTAGCTTCCCTTTTCAAATAATCATTGGGTTTAATTAACTTGTGAGCATCTTTTCTTTAGGTCCATGAACACCATATGGTAAAGGATTCTTCTCGCTAAGCTTAATCACAGCAAGTCCAAGATGTTCTTCCATGTCAGCAGGTGCTTCTTGTTGAACCTCATCAGTGAGAGCTTTAGTTGAATGTACTGATCGCTGAGCTTCTTTGATCAGCGATGATTCATCATCAACTGCTATAGACTCTTCTTTGCCAGCAACATAACCAACATAAGGCTTGAAAACTCTGCCTTGCTGATACTCATCAGCAGTAACTTCATGAGGATGATTAGCATTCCGAATTAACAAGAAATCATCAATGTCGGCTTCAATCACTTCTTCACCATAGTCATCATAAACACATTGTTGAGAAACATCTTCCTGAGTTTCATCAGCGAGAACCTCGAGGAAATGATTAGTTTTGCTTTTGCTGGACAATAAGGAATCACCAACATCTTCGATCACCTCTTCTTTATCATAAATAAGCTCTTCTTGAGTTTTAGCTTCCCTTTTCAAATAATCATTGGGTTTAATTAACTTGTGAGCATCTTTTCTTTAGGTCCATGAACACCATATGGTAAAGGATTCTTCTCGCTAAGCTTAATCACAGCAAGTCCAAGATGTTCTTCCATGTCAGCAGGTGCTTCTTGTTGAACCTCATCAGTGAGAGCTTAGTTGAATGTACTGATCGCTGAGCTTCTTTGATCAGCGATGATTCATCATCAACTGCTATAGACTCTTCTTTGCCAGCAACATAACCAACATAAGGCTTGAAAACTCTGCCTTGCTGATACTCATCAGCAGTAACTTCATGAGGATGATTAGCATTCCGAATTAACAAGAAATCATCAATGTCGGCTTCAATCACTTCTTCACCATAGTCATCATAAACACATTGTTGAGAAACATCTTCCTGAGTTTCATCAGCGAGAACCTCGAGGAAATGATTAGTTTTGCTTTTGCTGGACAATAAGGAATCACCAACATCTTCGATCACCTCTTCTTTATCATAAATAAGCTCTTCTTGAGTTTTAGCTTCCCTTTTCAAATAATCATTGGGTTTAATTAACTTGTGAGCATCTTTTCTTTTAGCCTCTTCCATTCTTCTTTCTAGCACACCTAGAACCATCTCCATTTGTTTTTCAAGGGACTTAAGTTGCCTATCTCTTCGAATATTATTAGCATGTTCTGAAGCAAGGTTTTGGTGATAACCCATTTTATGATTAGATTAAAAGACACAAGAACAGCTAATAAGAACAATCAACGAGAACTGATTTATATTAATCCCATATGAGAAATCAAATCTGAATAAAGTGAGATCAGATATGAGATTTGAAACCTAAATTTCAAGGACAAACAAAATCAGATTCATAACCCCAAAGAAGTTTCAGATCTGAAGAGAAAGATACGAAATCAAATCTGAGATTTAAGATCTCACCACTATATTTGATAAAGGACGAACCACCACAAATATAGATAAAGGGATCACTTTTTTTTTGGTTAATGGGTATACCCCTGTAAATTGTATTCCATCCACCAAAAACATTACAAAGCAAGTAGTATGATCGAGTACCATACTAGTTCGTATTTAGGACATGCCCCAAATACGTAGACAAACTAGCCTACCAACACTATAAATCCATCAACAAAAGAAAACAAAGCCACCCTATTTTACATGAAAAAACAAAGTGAATAAAAGAAATACATCACTAGTCAATCCATCCTTGGTCTTAGATCACCAAATGCCTAGGCAGATTCCAATCTTCTACCATACGATTAGCAAGCTTTGTATTCTTGAACCGCATTGTTACAAGCTTTAACCGAACTGTAGTGGCTATGATATCCGAAATCTTCTCCACAGGTCTTGATTTATTGGATTGGATTGGCTTACTTCATATGGAAAGGGATCACTTCAAACCACCAAGATCAAAGATCCATAAAGGTAAATGAAGATTTTTGGATAAGAAATAGAGGCTGCTCTATTAATTTCATTCAATCAATCAAGTCCCCTTTACAATGAGAAATGAGTCTCTATTTATAGCCACTAATGCTATTTTTCTAGAATTAAAGAAATACAATAATAAAAGAAATAAAAGGCTGTTATGGAAAACAAGGACCGCCACTACTTTAAACAACCAATAGAAAAAGGGCATGTGCAGCTTCTAGAATTATTTCCTTTGAAATGGTCCCCACAATTGGCACATGCAAACCGTTAGGAAAGGTGTCACCACTAGTCATTAGTCCTTTTCCACAAGCCTTCTAGAACATTCTGATATGTCCACTTCTTATTGGATGAAAGTAACTAGGTGACAGAAATACTGAGGTGAAACTGGTGGCTTGCTGCTGGAGCATCTTGACTGGAGACCTGGAGTCGCTCACTGGTAAACTTCGCTGGAGTCTTAACTGTTAACTGGAGTGTCTTCACTGGAGTAAACTGGAGTATTATGACTGGAGCTTGTCACTGAAGTGTCTTCACTGGAGCCTTGATCTGGAGTCGCTTCACTGGAGCCTGGATCTGGAGGATCGTCACTGGAGCATGAAGACTGGAGCATCTCACTGGAGTGCAACTGAAACATAGCTGGAAAGTTCACTGGTGGATGCTCGCTGAAGTGTAACTGACGGATACTCGCTGAAGTGTCATTGGCATGGTTCACTGAAATGACTGCTGAAGCTTGACTGGCTAGCTTCACTGGCAAGTAGTTGCTGAAACAAAGTTGAACTTCACCAGTGGACATTCGCTGCCACTTGCTCGCTGAAGGATTAGTTGTTGTTCCAGATACTTGCTGATAGAAGTTCCTGCTGATAGATTCCAGATTATCATCAGTAGCACTTATTACAAGTTGAGCCATCCCTGAGCTTGTTATTGAAAGCATCGTTTGTTGCTTGCTGATCTTGCTCGCTGAAATATTATTTGCTGACTGAATCTGCATCAGTGAGTGTTGTTGCTGATCACGACTCGATCTATCATTGATGGCTACTGAGATTAGCAAGGCTTGACTGATTCGTTTAGCTTCAGCAAAGGCACTTGACTTAGCACTCAGGCCACCAAGCTCCATCAGATTTTGGTTAGCTTTCACATCAGCATAACACATTAGATCAGCAAATAGGATAGTCATGGGCTGATCATTACTCAGCACGTCAACACATATAAGTAAGCACTTGTTGCTGATGGTAACAACATGTTTTGTCCTAAAATACAAGATTGGTAGGAGATTAGTTGTTCGCTGATCCATAATGATCATATGAACGAACCAACCATTTTCTTGATAATATCTCGAGGTCATTTTCGCATCACTTACCTCGATACGGCTTATCAACAAGCTACAAGCACAATACAATGATGACTAGGTGTCTCCAATAACCTAGAACAAGTATAAGATCGGTCTATGAGCTAAACAAACAATTGCACTAGACCAGGCACACTTGTGCGCCGCACAGGACTTATGTGCGCCGCACAAAACCTTTGTGCGCCGCACAACACACACATTTGACACTTATGCGCCGCACAACCCAAACATGCGCCGCATAACTCACACAATTTTCAAACAGAAACTTCACCACCTTTGACCCATGCGCCGCATGGAAATTCTGTGCGCCGCATATCGGGCACCCACTGAAATCCAATCTTTCAAAAATAGCATCTGTGCGCCGCACAAAACCCCTGTGCGCCGCACAAAGCTTAATTCGACCAAAAACCCCAACTTTGAACCCTTTAAACGATTATCCAACAATCCTCTTACTTAGATCCAACCTGGAGACTCAAAATTAACCTTCTTAAAGACATTATTAAGGACTCAAAACCATGGATCGTTCCTTTGATCCATAGTAACACATACCATTCAATAAATCCTTCGATTAATAAGAAATCGGTTAATGATTTGATCAAATAACCCAACCCAAACCCATGGCCTGGATTAAGACTAAAACAAGACTCTAGTAATCAGATCTCAGATGGTAATTACCTATATTACCTGTATTTGATGAGAAAGATTCAAGATCTAAGCAACACACGATCAAAACGGCACCAAAACGGTTGAATCTTGGGAGGGAACTTGCTTGGGAAAAGAGGGGTCGGCTAAGGCTTGTCTAGGGTATAAGTTTTATGCAATTGACAACCTAATGTTACCCCTTAACTCCCTAAACCCGTTTTTAACTTTCATTCTATGTCAAAACTAGCCCCTAAGCTTCCTAATGCTTCATTATTAATCACAAACTACTTTAATGACCATATACAACATTAATCCTTCATTAAATGTCACTACATAGACATTAATCTTCATATTACACACATTTATACTACATTAACATTTAGGCTTTCAAGCCTCACACATAACACACATTAACTACATATAAGCATTAAATCTAAAATAGACTTAACGACACACACAATATTGACTTAACGGCATTAGTCAACTTAGTAAAGAAAAGTTTGGGATGTTACAATTACCTCCCCCTTAAGAGGATTCCGTCCCCGGAATCTCATCATTAAGGAACAACTCGGGATATTTCTCCTTCATCATTGCTTCAGTTTCCCACGTTAAACTCTCTCCATGATTATGCTTCCACTTTATCAACACAAGGTCAATCACTTTTCAGCGTAACTTCTTTTGCTTTCTTCCAAGTATCGCTACTGGTTCATCTACTATTCTCTTCATTGGGTCAATACTCACATCTTTAATAGGAATCACACTTGACTCCTCAGCTAAGCATTTCCTCAAATAGGATACATGAAAGGTGTTGTGAATTCCATCCAATTCTGGAGGCAATTCCAACTGATATGCCACATCTTTAATGCGTTTCAAGACTTTAAAAGGTCCAATGAAACGTGGACTCAACTTTCCCTTCTTTCCAAATCTAATAACTTCTTTCCATGGTGACACTTTCAGCATCACTAAATCACCAACATTGAACTCAATCGGTCTCCTTTTCTTATCTGCATAAGTTTTCTGTCTTTCTCTAGCCACACGTAAAGCTTCTTTAGCCACATTGACTTTTTCAGCCGTAACTTCAACAATTTCAGGACCGGTTAACTGCTTTTCACCGGGTTCCATCCAACAACTTGGAGTCCTACATTTCCTTCCATACAACATTTCAAATGGTGGCATTCCAATACTTGCATGGTGACTATTGTTGTAAGCAAACTCAATCATCCTCAAATGATCATCCCATGCTCCACCATATTCAAGTACACACGTTCTCAACATATCCTCCAAGGTTTGAATGGTTATCTCACTTTGCCCATCGGTTTGAGGGTGATAGGCGGTACTCAAATTTATTCTACTACCCAACTCCCGTTGAAGACCCTTCCAAAAGTTAGACACAAATCTCGAGTCTCGATCCGAAACAATAGATAAAGGAACTCCATGTTTCGCAACTACTTCATCAATGTATAACTTTGCCATCTTCGTTAAAGGCACATCTTGTCGGGTAGCTAGAAAATGGGCACTCTTCGTCAATCTATCTACAATCACCCATATCATATCATTCCCTTTCGGCGTTTTAGGTAGCTTCGTTACAAAGTCCATGGTAATATGATCCCATTTCCACTCGGGAATGTCTAATTGATGCAACAAACCATACGGCTTTTGATGGTCCGTTTTCACACGTGCACACGTCAAACACTTTGCTACAAAATGAGCTACTTCTCCTTTAATATCTGGCCACCAATAAATTGGCTTCAAATCTGCATACATTTTGGTGACACCGGGATGAACCGAATACCTACTTCTATGGGCTTCCTCAAGGATCAATTCTCGGTTACCACCAAGCAATGGCACCCAAATTTGACCCTTGTATGTTTTGAACCCACGGCTATTAGTCTCCATCACAAGACGTTTCTTCTTTCCAATGCTTTCTTTGTCAATATTATCCTTCATCAATGCCCTCGCTTGTGCTTCTTTAATTCGATCAAGTAGCCCCGACTTGGCTTGAACTTGCATGCTCATCAACTTACAAGAAGAACTTTGCACCTTCCTACTTAGTACATCCGCCACTACATTGGCTTTACCCGGATGGTATTTGATTTCACAATCATAATCCTTAAGTAGTTCCATCCATCTTCTTTGTCTCACGTTCATCTCCTTTTGATTAAAGACATACTGCAAACTTTTATGATCCGTAAACAAAGTGCATTTTGTACCATAAAGGTAATGTCTCCACAATTTCAATGCAAATACAACTGCTGCCAACTCAAGATCATGGGTAGGGTAATTCCTCTCATGTGGCTTCAACTGGCGTGAAGCATAGGCGATCACCTTGTCCCTCTGCATCAGGACACAACCCAAACCCGTAATAGATGCATCACTATACACAACCAAATCATCGGTACCTTCAGGAAAGGCAAGTATAGGAGCTTCACACAACTTCTTTTTCAATGTTTGAAATGCATTCTCCTGCTTATTGGTCCACTCAAACTTTACTCCTTTCTTCGTTAGTTCCGTCATAGGCTTGGCTATTCGGGAGAAATCCTGAATGAATCTTCTATAATATCCAGCCAAACCAAGACTTTTAATCTCAGTAGGAGTCTTTGGCTGCTCCCACTTTGAAACAGCTTCAATCTTGGAAGGATCTACTTTAATACCTTCTGATGAAATAACATGACCAAGAAACTGCACTTCTCGAAGCCAAAACTCACATTTAGAAAACTTGGCATACAACTTCTTCTCCCTCAACACCTCCAAAACTGCTTTCAAGTGCTCACGGTGCTCATCTTCTGACTTGGAATAGATCAAAATATCGTCAATAAACACAATAACAAAATGATCTAGAAAGGGACGGCATACCCGATTCATTAAATCCATAAACGCGGCTGGAGCATTAGTCAACCCAAATGGCATGACCAAGAACTCATAATGCCCATATCTAGTCCGGAAAGCTGTCTTCGCTACATTCTCCTTCTTAACCTTCAATTGATGATAACCGGACCGCAAATCTTTCTTTGAAAAATATGAAGCGCCATGTAGTTGATCAAAGAGATCATCAATTCGTGGGAGAGGATATTTATTCTTAACCGTTCGCTTATTCAGCTCACGGTAGTCTATGCACATGCGCATAGATCCATCCTTCTTTTTAACAAAGAGAACCGGAGCTCCCCAAGGCGAGGAACTAGGTTGTATGAACCCTTTGTCAAGTAATTCCTGAAGTTGGGACATTAACTCTTTCATTTCTGTAGGAGCTAATCGGTAAGGTGCTTTAGCAACAGGTGTAGCACCGGGAATAAGATCTATCTGAAAAGTAACTTCACGATCGGGAGGAATACCGGGAAGATCTTCGGGAAACACATCGGGAAAATCGGATACTACATCAACACTAGCAATAGAAGGCTTCTCCTTTCTCACATCAATAACATAGGCCAAGAAATGACTCTTATTCTTCCTTATACATTTAATAGCCTTCATCATACTAATGATCTTTATCCCCCCTCTCTTCTTATCTCCATAAACCGTTACCACATTACCATCGGGTGTAGAAAACCGTATAATCTTTTGGGAACACAAAATATTAGCTTCATTTCTAGACAACCAATCCATACCAATCACTACATCAAAACCGGCTAAGGTAGTAGGCAATAACTGGACCGGAAACAAACGACCTTCAATCTCAATGTCACAATCATCATATCCACACGTATATCACTAACCGTACCATTAGCAATCTCTACCTCTATCGAGCAATCTAAAGGGGTAGTGACTCTTCCTAGCTTAGGAGCAAATAAAGTAGACACAAACGACCTATTTGCACCTGAATCAAATAAAACAGAGGCAGGTTTTGAATTAACAAGGAAAGTACCACTTACCACCTCGTCGTTGTTCTTAGCATCATCAACAGTCATCTGCAAGGCTCTCACTTTTGTTGCTGAAGTGGCTGCTTTCTTCCCGTCATTCTTCATTTGTGGGCAATCGGCAATAAGATGACCCGTTTCTTGACATTTGTAGCAACGAGTCTTGTCCCTACATTCTGTTGCAAGATGTCCCGACTTCCCACACTTATGACACCTTCTTGTCTTGTTGGAACATTGACCTTCATGAACATTCTTGCAAAAAGCACACCAAGACCCATTCTTCTTTTTATCTTTGTCACCACTTGAGCTAGAATTCCCACGGAACTTCTTATTATTATTGTTGTTATTAGATGACCAATTTGACCTTCTTTTGAACCCTGCTTTCTTGTCATCAACTTTCTCCACAACTTTCTTTCTTTTGAAGTCATCATCCAACCTCTTTGACTCCTTAATAGCCGCCGACAAAGTCACATGCTGTCTACATAATTCACGATAACTAACGGGGAGACCATCACAATAAGCCTCAATTTGGTCCTCCTGCCTTCGAACCAAGTGTCCAACAAACTTCAACTTCTCCATAAACGAGTGTGCATATTCAGAAATTGCACCGGGTTTAGCAACCAACGATCTAAACTCCTTTTCAATCAACCTTAACTCACGCGTTCCCACATACTCCTCTAGAAACTTCTCCTTAAATGTTCCCCAAGGCATAACTGCAAGTACCTCAGGAGCCATAGACACTGTAGTAGCCCTCCACCAATTGCGGGCATTCTTCTTTAACATCCTACTAGCACACAAAACCTTCATATCATCCGGACAATAGCAAGATGCAAAAACTACCTCAATGTCCTCAATCCATTCCATAGCACCCACTGCATTTTGGGTACCATCAAACTCCTTGGCACCACATTTCTGAAAGCTTTCATATTTGAAGTTATTAACACGAGGTGCATTAACAACTCCAAGTCCTCCACCATTAACTCCATTAATACCCACGGCTGCCATGGATGGTTCACCACTTTGGGAGGGATTAGAGTAATTCCCTTCCGACTGCTCACCTCTTCGTTCACTCCCATTCCTTTCAGCATCTCTTTCTGCCCTCATTTGTGCTAACTCTTCTTCATTTCTCATCAAAAGAGCTCGGATAGCTCTCAACTCTTCATGTAATTCTGCTTGATTGGGAACCTATTCAATCACCGGGTTTGCCCTATCTACTTCAGAGGCGGTTGGTGGATCACCAAGACGGCGATTTTGTACACGGGGTGGCCTTTTCTCTACTTCATTTCCAGCCCCGTTTCCATTAGAAGGAACACCACCACCATTTCCTCCTCCTCTCTGGTTACTAGCTCTAGTGTTTGCCATTAACTCTACAAGGCAACAACGACGGTTAGCAAGAGTTACAGTGAGACTACATTTATCAAGGCCATACTTCATATAACTACATTATCACACACAATAAACAAGCCTTATATCACACTCTCACTCACTCCCCAACCCGTCTTAAAGCATTTCACTTCATTGGCTAGGCATCCTACTTAAGCCTAACCTACTTCTCATCGGTCTAAGTCCAAAATCCTACGGCATAGGTCGAATTTTGGTTCACTTAAACCAATTCTCTGATACCAACTTGTAACACCCGACGTTTAAAAATATGGGCTTTCAAAAATCTTTCACCTAACGGTGTTAAATTGCGGAAGTAAAGTGATGCATAAATCACGCGACAAACGACAGCGGAAGACTATTTTTGGTATTTTCTGGATTCTATATGAAATAAACAACTAAACGAGACAATAAAGTAAAATGATAGATAAAAGAATCCACCACCAAGACTCGTAAAGGCCAAGCCACCAGAATCAAGGATAAAGGAAACACTCTGCCCCACCACTACAATCGATAAAGGTCTAGCCACCACGATTATAGATAAAGGAATCCGAAGATTTAAAAGACCTCACCACAATATTTGATAAAGAACAAGTCACCACAAATATTGATAAAGGGGTCACTCCTAACCACCAAGATCAAAGATCTATAAAGGTAAAAGAAGATTTATAAGAAATAGAAGCTATTCTATTAATTTTCATTCAACATCAACTTCTTTACAAAGAGAAATAAAGGCCTTATTTATAGCCACATACTCTTACCTAGGAATCAACGACAAAATAATAAAATAATACAAAAGCTGTCATGTGCAAGCCACTAATTAATTTGGACCAATAGGAAATAGACACATAAGGCTTCTAGAAACAATCCTCTTCAAGTGGCCCACAATATCGTTAGGAATATTAATGCTTTTGCACGCTCCTCCTTGATCCACTAAAAAGCTGCCACGCGTCCATACCCACGTCCTTATTGACCCCACACAACCTTCAGTTAAAAACAAACTTTATTATAGACAACTGGAGCATTCATCTGGAGCACTTCACTGGTGGCCTCCAGTATTCACTACTGGAGCCCTTCAGAATTGATTTTCACTGGAGTCCTTCAGATGCAACTGGAGCTCGTCAGATGCCACTGGTGATAATTCCCACTGGAGCAAGGTCACTACTGGAGACTGAGTTGTTTCAGAAAATAGATGGTTAAAATGTGATACAGCTGGCAATATTAACATTGCTTGTTCAGACTGCATGGTTTGTTCAGACCCCTTCTTCAGTTTAGTCAACTGCTTTTCTCCAGATTCCTCCAGCTCAGTTTCAGTCAAACTTGGTTCGTTGAATCTGGACATTCCCGCATCATTCTCCCCCTCTAAAAAGAGACTTGTCCTCAAGTCTTCGAGATACTCATCCTCCAGGTAGGGCATCAGATCACCAACATTGAATGTACTAGAGACTGACATATCTCCAGGAAGTTCAACTTTGTAAGCATTTTCTCCATATCTCTCCAGGATCTTGAATGGACCTTCAGCTCTGGGCATCAGTTTGCTTTTTCTCTTGGCTGGAAATCTTTCCTTTCTGAGATGCACCCAAACAAGATCACTTGGTGAAAAACTGGGCTGCTTCCTGTTCTTGTTTGCCTTGGCCTTGTAACTGGCGTTTGCTTTCTCAATTCTGGTCTTCACTTGTTCATGAATCTTCTTGATTTCTTTTGCTCTGGTCTCTGCTTCAACACTTGCCTTTGGTTCAATCAAAAAAGGAATTAAATCAATAGGAGTCAGTGGATTGACACCATAACAAACTTCAAATGGGGATTTACTGGTGGAATAATTTGGAGCTCTATTGAAGGCAAACTCAGCATGAGCAAGCTTCAGATCCCAATCCTTCAGCGTCTTCTTCACCAGTGTTCTCAATAACATACCAATTGTTCTGTTCGTGACTTCAGTCTGTCCATCAGTCTGAGGATGGTGAGACGTACTGAACATCAATCTAGTACCCATCAGTCTCCATAGAGTCTTCCAGAAATAGCTTAAAAACTTCACATCTCGATCAGAAACAATGGATTTAGGAATTCCATGTAATCTGACAATCTCCTTAAAGAACAAATTCGCTACAGTTGAAGCATCATTTGTTGTATTACACGCAACAAAATGAGCCATTTTTGAGAATCTATCAACAACCACCATTATAGAATCTTTTCCCCTCTAGGTTCTGGGCAGTGCAACAATAAAATCCATACTGAGATCTTCCCAAGGTTGGTTTGGAACTGGAAGAGGAGTGTACAAACCTTTGTGAAATGTTGTCTTTGCCTGGTGACAAGTTGGACAGCGATTGATAATACTCTGGACGTCCTTCAGTAGACTTGGCCAGTAGAAGTGTTCAGTCAGAATCTCTCCAGTTTTGTTAATTCCAAAATGTCCAGCTAGACCTCCTCCATGTGCTTCCCTTATTAATAAATCTCTTATTGAACCCCTTGGAATGCACAACTTACCATTCTTGAATAAGAAACCATCTTGAACAGTGAATGGTCCTTTTAGATTAGCTTCAGTAACTTTCTCAGAAAAATCTGGATCAGCAGCATATAACTCCTTTATGAAAGAAAATCCAAGTACTCTTGCTTCCAGAACTGATAATAAAGAATATCTTCGTGACAGTGCATCAGCAACAACATTGGCTATTCCAGCCTTATGTTTAGAAACAAATGAATAAGATTGCAAAAATTCCACCCATTTTGCATGCCTGGCATTAAGCTTATGCTGACCATTAATGAACTTCAGTGCTTCATGATCAGAAAACAATACGAACTGTTTTGGCTTCAGATAATGTGACCAGTGAGTGATAGCACGAATTATTGCATAAAATTCTTTATCATAAGTGCTATACTTTAATTTTGATCCGTTTAGTTTCTCACTGAAATAAGCAACTGGACGCCCACTCTGCACCAGTACTGCACCAATACCAACTCCACTAGCATCACATTCAAGTTCAAATAGCATATCAAAATCTGGTAAGGATAGAACTGGAGCTGAACTGAGCTTCCCCTTCAGTGCTTCGAACGCCAGTTGAGCTGAACTTGGCTAGTTGAACACACCTTTCTTCAGACAATCAGTGATAGGAGCCACAACTGTAGAAAAGTTCTTTATGAACCTTCGATAGAATGATGCCAGTCCATGAAAACTTCTAACTTCAGTGATGGTTGTAGGAACTGGCCACGATCTGATGGCTTCTACCTTCGATGGATCCATTGAAATCCCATTTTTCGACACAACATACCCCAGAAATATCACACTATCCACCATAAAATCACATTTCTCTATTTTTCCATACAACTGGTGTCTTCTTAGCAGTTCAAATACTTTCTTCAGATGACCAACATGTTCAGCTTCAGATTTAGAGTACACCAGAATATCATCAAAGTAAACAACAACAAACTGACCTATAAGTGGCCTCAGAACTTCATTCATTAGCCTCATGAAAGTACTTGGGGCATTTGATAAGCCAAAAGGCATCACTAACCATTCATACAAACCTCCCTTGATTTTGAAAGCAGTCTTCCATTCATCTCCATCCTTCATTCTTATCTGGTGATAACCACTTCTGAGATCAATCTTTGAAAACACACTGGAGCCATGTAACTCATCAAGCATATCATCCAATCTGGGAATAGGATATCTATACTTAATAGTTATATTGTTGATGGCTCTGCTGTCAACACACATTCTCATCGTTCCATCTTTCTTTGGGACCAGTAGAGCAGGAACTGAACAAGGACTCATGCTTGCTCTGACATAACCCTTCTCGACCAGTTCATCTACTTGTCTTTGCAATTCTTTGGCTTCATTAGGAGAACAACGATAAGCAGCTTTGTTTGGAAGAACTGAGCCTGGAACCAAGTCAATCTGGTGCTCAATACCTCTAACTGGAGGTAAACCTTCAGGTAGATCTTCAGGAAAAACATCTCTGAACTCCTTCAGTAATGACTTCAGTAAACTGGGGACTTTAGTGGACTTCTTCTCTTCAGACTTTTCAACGACCAGTAGCATTAGAACTGGAGAGCCTTCAGATAACTCTTCTTCAACTTCAGATTGAGATAAAAACAATGGCTTACTGGACTGATCCTTCTTGACTTTCATCAGTTCGGTGGGCTTCAAAGAAGTCAGGGTGACCTTCTTTCCACTTATATTCAGAGAATATGAGTTCATACGACCATCATGATGAACATAATTATCAAATAACCATGGTCGACCCAACAAAATGTGACAGGCATCCATGGGAACAACATCACATATAATTTTATCTTGGTAAACTGACCCAATTGAAAAGGGAATAGTGACTTGTCGATTTACCTTTACTTCAGAACCTTCGCTTAACCATTGCAACTTGTAAGGTCTGGGATGCTTCACTGTTGGTAGTTCCAGTTTCTCTACCATGTAAGTTGAAGCAGCATTTGCACAACTGCCACCATCGATGATCAGATCACATACCTTGCCGTTCACTGTGCATCTGGAGTGGAAAATATTCTCTCTCTGAGCAGTATCAGCTGTAACTTCATCAGTATGCATCACTCTCCTGACAACCAACATCTCTCCCACATCTGCACCAACATAAGATTCTTCATTTTCTTCTTCATCGTACACTGGCTCACCTTCTTCAGTGTCGACATCTGGCAAACATTCAATTTCTCTTGCAGTCAATGCTCTTTGATTAGGACACTGGGCCTGGAAGTGACCAAAGCCATGACACTTGAAACATTTTCTTCCAACTGGTTCTTTAGAAGCTCCAGTTTCTTTTTCTTTCCCTCTGGAGGATTTCTGAGCAGCTTCAGTAAATCTGGCAACTGGTTGACTGGCAACTGGTTGACTTGCACTGGCAGGAACCTTACTGAATGACTTGTACGGAACCTTCTTCTTCAGTTGTCTTTCAATCTGGATAGCCAGTTTACATGCACCTTCGTATGTCCAGATAGGCTGCAATTCAATCTTCTCAGTAATGGCAGCGTTCAGACCACCAAGAAATCTGGCTATAGTGTGCTCTTCAGTTTCATTCACACCAGTTCTGGTCTTCAGATGCTCAAACTCTCTAATGTATTCTACAACCTCCTTAACTCCTTGCTTCAGATTGTTCATCAGTAAGTACTGGTCTTGCTTGTACGACTGGGGAACAAATCTCTTTTGCATAACTTCCTTCAGTTTGGACCAGGTCTTGATTTTGCTTTTGCCTTTATATTCCCTTTCAGACTTCATGTTATCATACCAGGATGAAGCATATTTCTTCAGTTTAATAATGGCAACTTTGAAGCTTTTTCTATCATCATAACCTTTTATCTCCATAATCCTGTCCATCACCTGGACCCATTCAAAATACTCTTCTGGGTTAGAAGACCCATTAAAATCTGGTGGATCTATCTTAATATCCCTAGTATCATCACCCTTATGCCTCCTACGCCTTTCTCTAGGATGTGGTTCATCAGAATCACTAGAGTGTCTAGGATTACTATCAGATCTTTCACTAGGACCTTGAGATTCAGAATCTCTTTCACTTGGAACAACATTTTCTCGATTAAATCTTAAACCACCATCTTCTAACATATGAACAACTCTACCAAGAGCTTCTTGTAGATCTTCTATCTGTTTATCTCTCCTAGCATTATTAGCTTCATCTAAAGTCATATTCCTTCTAAAAGCCATTTATAACCAACAAATAACTCACAATTAATAGATCTAAGCAAAACCTCAACAGATCTAAAACAATACCCCAACGGACAAAAAGATTAAGAAACCTTTTTCAAACCTTGGCTCTGATACCAATTTGATGCATAAATCACGCGACAAACGACAGCGGAAGACTATTTTTGGTATTTTCTGGATTCTATATGAAATAAACAACTAAACGAGACAATAAAGTAAAATGATAGATAAAAGAATCCACCACCAAGACTCGTAAAGGCCAAGCCACCAGAATCAAGGATAAAGGAAACACTCCGCCCCACCACTACAATCGATAAAGGTCTAGCCACCACGATTATAGATAAAGGAATCCGAAGATTTAAAAGACCTCACCACAATATTTGATAAAGAACAAGTCACCACAAATATTGATAAAGGGGTCACTCCTAACCACCAAGATCAAAGATCTATAAAGGTAAAAGAAGATTTATAAGAAATAGAAGCTATTCTATTAATTTTCATTCAACATCAACTTCTTTACAAAGAGAAATAAAGGCCTTATTTATAGCCACATACTCTTACCTAGGAATCAACGACAAAATAATAAAAAATACAAAAGCTGTCATGTGCAAGCCACTAATTAATTTGGACCAATAGGAAATAGACACATAAGGCTTCTAGAAACAATCCTCTTCAAGTGGCCCACAATATCGTTAGGAATATTAATGCTTTTGCACGCTCCTCCTTGATCCACTAAAAAGCTGCCACGCGTCCATACCCACGTCCTTATTGACCCCACACAACCTTCAGTTAAAAACAAACTTTATTATAGACAACTGGAGCATTCATCTGGAGCACTTCACTGGTGGCCTCCAGTATTCACTACTGGAGCCCTTCAGAATTGATTTTCACTGGAGTCCTTCAGATGCAACTGGAGCTCGTCAGATGCCACTGGTGATAATTCCCACTGGAGCAAGGTCACTACTGGAGACTGAGTTGTTTCAGAAAATAGATGGTTAAAATGTGATACAGCTGGCAATATTAACATTGCTTGTTCAGACTGCATGGTTCGTTCAGACCCCTTCTTCAGTTTAGTCAACTGCTTTTCTCCAGATTCCTCCAGCTCAGTTTCAGTCAAACTTGGTTCGTTGAATCTGGACATTCCCGCATCATAAAGACTGTAAAAGTCAAAACCGATAAAAACATTTCGGTTTCTGCATTTAGTTGGTGTTACATGCCATATCAAATAATAGTTCAAATGAAAACCCAACGGTTGCCCAACATTAAACAACCGTTCACACATTACTACATAAATTCGACATCAAAATGAAATGTAAACAAAAGTCTCCATAATAAGCAACTATGGGTAGCTAAGGAATCTGCATGCTTTCTACCCACGCCCTCACGTCCTGCATCTACTAGTCCTTCAAGCTAAACCTGAGGGAACAACCACATTAAAGAAACAAGTGTTAGCTATAAGAATAGCTAAGTAAGATCACACTTAATTTAAAAGCATTTGTCCAATTAAAACATTTCTTCATTATTAGACAAACTCATTAGGCACAACACACAACACACATAACTGCATATCAACTTCATATCAATTAGGATAATCATCCTAAATGTGCCTATCCTGCATTAGTTCACACATTGTCACACATATCTTCGTTATCTGCATATATGTGTGCCCTGCATCACACCCGACTAGATGATCAACCAAAAGGCTAATCATCGTACGTCGTTAAGGAATGGCAAGCCAATCCAGAGTAATCCGTATATGGAGGCGGGTCAGACCCCTCGTATTACTCGCCCTGCATTAAAGACCATGTTGCAAGGAGCCACCCAAGCAACCTATGTTGCACTCTCGTCATTTTGTCAATCCTATCTGCTACTTTTTTCAGCATTCGCACCTTTCCGCCTCCCTGTGCTTCTCATCCTCTTCGTCTCCCCATGAATCCGTATATGGAGGTTGGTCAAACCCCTCGTATTACTCGCCCTGCATTATAAGACCATGTTGCAAGGAGCCACCCAAGCAACAACTACGTCAACGCACTTGCCCGGCTAAGGCTAGTACGAGTTAAGCTTAACACTTTCCCTGCATTATATTTACGAGCTCGATTTCACACATAATAGTTTAGGCAACACACATAACCTAAACATAATCACACATTACCTTCATTTCGTTTGGGCCCTTAAACGTGCAAGTGACATGGCAGCCTAGTAAGTCTAGTGAACTAGTTGAACAAGTCACATAAGCAAACACACTTCATGATTCTACGTCATTCTACATCTCAAGCATTGTAATATACTACGTAATCATGCATAACAAATCACTACATTACAACATACTGCATTTCACTACATTTGGGACTGCATATCAGGTCTCATGGTCAACTTCATAACCCACAATCTTTAAGCTTAGGTGAAAAAGAAAACCTTACCCTAGAAAAACCCTAGAAAACGAACCAAACACTTTAATCATTTAACAGGAACGTATTGATCTAGCTGGACTAAACGAGTTAGCCGCGATTCCAAACCTGTTAAAAAAATCAGGACAAAGAAACTGATCTAGGTTTTTGCGATAAAAAAAAGGTGAAAGAAGAAAGAAACCCTAGAATACGTAAACCCTAATCAAATAATAGTAATTAGACCTGATCAGCGCACCCCCAGGGGATAGAGTAATCACGAATAATCACCATCATGAGGTAGAGAAGACGAATTCAGGAAGAAAAGATTAAAATCACCATGGTCGTCCAAGGGAGAGAGAAATGGGTTTTTAGAGCGATTCTAGCTTGATAGACCTTTTGCCCATAAAAAATTTATTAAACAAAAATGACTTAAAGCCAATTTTTCCAAATAGAATATAATGAATATATTCCCATTGTGTCTCGCCAACCTTATTCTCATTGTGTCTTCCTTCGATTGTATAGAGCAGTAGGTTAATCGGTCCTGCGAGAATATACCTAGATCTACCTATTACTCTATCTGATTGGGGAACCGCCATGGGGTAGGGTTGCTAGTATTAGGGTTTTCGTTTTTCCGTTTTTCTGCTTCTGTTGGTTACTGATGTGAAAATCACGCGATTCCAAGCACAACGGAACTAGACAACGAAACTAGCACAGCGGAAATAAATATTTTTAGTATTTTCTGGGTTTTAATGAAACAACACAACAAAAGGAATGAAGATAGATAAAGAATCTAATACTTGATTCGTAAAGGAAACGAGCCACCGGAATCAAATACAGAAACACTCCAACCCACCACTATAATCGATAAAGGACGAACCACCACGATTAAAGATAAAGGAATCGAAGATTTAAGATCTCACCACTTTAATTGATAAAGGACGAACCACCATAATTAAAGATAAAGGGATCACTCCAAACACCCAAATAAACAACGATTTATGAAGGTAATAAGAAGATTTAATAAGGAAAAGAAAGTGTTCTTTTCATTCAACTTGATAACCAAAAAACTACTTTTTACAAGGAAATAAACCCCTCTTTATAGCCACATGCTCTACCTAGGAATTAACGAAAATACAATAAAAAAAAGCTGTCAAATGCTAGCCACTAATTGGGTTTGGCCAATAGGAAATGGACAACGTGGCTTTTTAGAAACATTCCCTGCAAGTGGTCCCATAATACCGTTAGAGATGTTACTGTCACACGCGCACACATCCTTATCCAAGACCTTCTAGAACTGGTGACGTGGCAGCTGAAGTATGCTGACTGGAATTGCTCGCTGATGACTTTCATTGATCAAGGAGGGACTTGCCACTGGAGTAAAGTAACAATTGGAGGTTGTTTGTCAGCGAAGGCTTGTCCATAATGGGCTATCGCTGGTAAGATGAGCATGGCTTGTTCTGGAGGCATCTTCAGTCCAATGCTCGCTGCCAGTAGATTGTTGCCAGCGACCCCTACTAGCTGACTCTCTTCAGCGACCCCTTCTAGCTGACTCTCTTCAGCGACCCCTTCTAGCTGACTGGAATTAGTCAGTTCAGCGAGTGGGATCATATTCGCATCATTCTCCCCCTCTAAAATAGGACTTGTCCTCAAGTCCTCGAGATATTCATCTTCAAGGTAAGGCATCAAATCTCCAACATTAAAAGTGCTTGAAACTGACATGCTTCCGGGTAATTCAACCTTGTACGCGCTGTCACCGAACTTTTCCAGTATTCTGAATGGTCCTTCAGCTCTTGGCATCAGTTTGTTCTTTCTTTTGGAAGGAAATCTTTCTTTTCTGAGATGCACCCAAACAAGATCGCCAGGTGCAAAACTAGGTTGCTGACGATGCTTATTAGCTCTGGCCTTGTATTCTTCATTTGCTTTCTCAATTTTTGTCTTTACTTGCTGATGTATTTTTTTGATTTCCTTAGCTTTCTCTTCAGCATCAATACTTACTCTTGGCTCAATTGAAAAAGGAATTAAATCAATGGGAGTTAAAGGATTGGTACCATAACAAACTTCAAATGGAGTCTTGCTGGTTGAGTGGTTGGGGGCTCTATTAAAAGCGAACTCAGCATGTGCGAGCTTTAGATCCCAATCTTTCAGCGTCTTGTTCACCAGCGTCCTTAATAACATCCCAATGGTTCTGTTAGTAACTTCAGTCTGGCCATCAGTTTGGGGGTGATGAGAAGTGCTGAACAGGAGCTTAGTTCCCATCAATCTCCACAAAGTTTTCCAAAAATAACTCAGAAATTTTGTATCCCTATCAGAAACAATGGTTTTGGGGATTCCATGAAGACGGACAATTTCTTTGAAGAATAAATTGGCTACTGCTGAGGCATCATTAGTGGTGTTACAAGGAATGAAATGGGCCATTTTTGAGAATCTGTCAACCACCACCATGATAGAATCTTTTCCTCTCTGGGTTTTGGGTAAAGCAACAATGAAATCCATGCTCAGATCTTCCCACGGTTGACTTGGAACTGGAAGAGGAGTGTACAAACCTTTGTGAAAAATTGCCTTGGCCTGATGACAAGTTGAGCATCTGCTGATGATAGTCTGGACGTCTTTCAGCAGACATGGCCAATAGAAATGTTCACTGAGGATGTCAACAGTCTTAGTAATACCAAAATGACCAGCGAGTCCTCCGCCATGAGCTTCTCTTATTAGCAAGTCTCAAATTGAGCCCTTAGGAATACACAACCTTCCATTTTTAAATAAAAACCCTTCTTGCACGAAATATGATCCTTTGGAGGGACCATCAGTGAAGTGACTAGCAAAATCTGTATCAGCAGCATACAACTCTTTGATAAAAGAGAATCCAAGAACCCTTGCTTCCAAAATGGAAAGCATTGAATATCTTCTTGATAGTGCATCAGCAACAACATTCTCTACCCCAGCTTTATGTTTAGACACAAACGAATAAGACTGCAAAAATTCCACCCACTTTGCATGCCTTGAATTTAACTTATGCTGACCATTGATGTACTTCAGCGCTTCATGATCAGAATATAAAACAAACTGCTTGGGCTTCAGATAGTGTGACCAGTGATTGATGTACTTCAGCGCTTCATGATCAGAATATAAAACAAACTGCTTGGCTTCAGATAGTGTGACCAGTGATTGATGTACTTCAGCGCTTCATGATCAGAATATAAAACAAACTGCTTGGGCTTCAGATAGTGTGACCAGTGATTGATGTACTTCAGCGCTTCATGATCAGAATATAAAACAAACTGCTTGGGCTTCAGATAGTGTGACCAGTGATTGATGTACTTAGCGCTTCATGATCAGAATATAAAACAAACTGCTTGGGCTTCAGATAGTGTGACCAGTGATTGATGTACTTCAGCGCTTCATGATCAGAATATAAAACAAACTGCTTGGGCTTCAGATAGTGTGACCAGTGATTGATGTACTTCAGCGCTTCATGATCAGAATATAAAACAAACTGCTTGGCTTCAGATAGTGTGACCAGTGATTGATGTACTTCAGCGCTTCATGATCAGAATATAAAACAAACTGCTTGGGCTTCAGATAGTGTGACCAGTGATTGATGTACTTCAGCGCTTCATGATCAGAATATAAAACAAACTGCTTGGGCTTCAGATAGTGTGACCAGTGATTGATGTACTTAGCGCTTCATGATCAGAATATAAAACAAACTGCTTGGGCTTCAGATAGTGTGACCAGTGATTGATGTACTTCAGCGCTTCATGATCAGAATATAAAACAAACTGCTTGGGCTTCAGATAGTGTGACCAGTGATTGATGTACTTCAGCGCTTCATGATCAGAATATAAAACAAACTGCTTGGCTTCAGATAGTGTGACCAGTGATTGATGTACTTCAGCGCTTCATGATCAGAATATAAAACAAACTGCTTGGGCTTCAGATAGTGTGACCAGTGATTGATGTACTTCAGCGCTTCATGATCAGAATATAAAACAAACTGCTTGGGCTTCAGATAGTGTGACCAGTGATTGATGTACTTAGCGCTTCATGATCAGAATATAAAACAAACTGCTTGGGCTTCAGATAGTGTGACCAGTGATTGATGTACTTCAGCGCTTCATGATCAGAATATAAAACAAACTGCTTGGGCTTCAGATAGTGTGACCAGTGATTGATGTACTTCAGCGCTTCATGATCAGAATATAAAACAAACTGCTTGGCTTCAGATAGTGTGACCAGTGATTGATGTACTTCAGCGCTTCATGATCAGAATATAAAACAAACTGCTTGGGCTTCAGATAGTGTGACCAGTGATTGATGTACTTCAGCGCTTCATGATCAGAATATAAAACAAACTGCTTGGGCTTCAGATAGTGTGACCAGTGATTGATATACTTCACCTTGTACTCTCTTTCAGATTTCATGTTATCATACCAAGGTGAAGCATATTTCTTAAGTTTAAAAATGGCAACTTTGAAACTTTTTCTATCATCATAACCCTTTATTTCCATTATTCTGTCCATCACCTGGACCCATTCAAAATACTCTTTTGGGTTAGAAGATCCATTAAAATCTGGTGGATCTATCTTAATATCCCTAGTATCATTACCCTTATGCCTCCTACGCCTTTCTCTAGGATGTGGTTCATCAGAATCACTAGAGTTTCTAGGTGTACTATCAGATCTTATACTAGGACCTTGAGATTCAGAATCTCTTTCACTAGTAACAATATTTTCTCGATTAAATCTTAAACCACCATCTTCTAACATATGAACAACTCTACCAAGTGCCTCTTGTAGATCTTCAATCTGCTTATCTCTCCTAGCATTATGAGCTTCTTCTAATGTCATGTTTCTTCTAAAAGCCATTTATATTCAACAAACAATAGATCTATACCAGCAACAACTAGATCTAAACAAACAATACCCCAACGGACAAAAAGATTAAGAAACCTTTTTAAACCTGGCTCTGATACCAAATTTGATGCGTAAATCACGAGACAGACAACAGCGGAAGACTAATTTTGGTATTTTCTGGATTTTATATGAAATAAACAATCAAACAAGACAATAAAATAAAAATGATAGATAAAGAATCCACCACCAAGACTCGTAAAGGCTAAGCCACCGGAATCAAGGATAAAGGAAACACTCCGCCCCACCACTACAACCGATAAAGGTCTAGCCACCACGATTATAGATAAAGGAAACCGAAGATTTAAAAGACCTCACCCCAATATTTGATAAAGAACGAACCACCACAAATATTGATAAAGGGGTCACTCCTAACCACCAAGATCAAAGATCTATAAAGGTAAAAGAAGATTTGTAAGAAATAGAGACTGCTCTATTAATTTTCATTCAACATCAACTAACTTACAATGAGAAATAAAACCTATATTTATAGCCACATGCTCTACCTAGGAATTAACGACATAATAATAAAATAATACAAAGAGCTGTCACGTGCTAAGCCACTAATCAAGTTGGACCAATAGAAAATGGACAACGTGGGCTCCTAGAATTATTCCTCTGCAAGTGGTCCCACAATACCGTTAGACACACGCTCCTTCCTTGACAGCTGTCATTCCTTCTTTATTGGACCCACAGACAAAGGACTTCAGTGGGGACTTTATTATCTGGACAATGGAACATACATCTGGACTGCATCTGGAGACAACATCTGGACCTTCACTGGAGACAACATCTGGAGCGCTTCACTGGTGGCCTTCAGTAGTGGTCACTGGAATATCTATCTGGAGCAGTCATCTGGAGCGCTTCAGTTGAGAGCGTCACTGGTGGCTTACCAGTATTTGTTACTGGAGAGACTTGCCACTGGAGGAGTGTTACTACTGGTGACTGGACTGGTTCAGAAAAGACTTGTCTAAAATGGGCCACTGCTGGCAGAATCAACATGGCTTGTTCAGATGGCATGATCAGCTCAGTTTCCTTCAGCTCAGTTGACTTCTTCAGTTCACTGGGTTCCTCCAGTTCAGTGAATCTGGACATTTCCGCATCACAAGCGTTGGGAGTTAGTGATAAGCAAGTGTATGATGAATCGGGTTTACCTAAGAGAATGCCTCCCATGGAAGCTGAGGTAGGGGTGCATCAAACTGATAAGGGTGGTGTTGATCATTCTACGGCTGATACAACAGGTTCTAATGCAGAATTACAAGGTAATAGTGTTGTTGGTAATGTTCCACCCCAAACTAATTTGAATAATGGTAAAATTCCTTCACATGAAACGGGTGAAAAAGTGAGTAAACCTGTATCCTATGCGTCTATGGTCCAGGCTACGACTGAAGAAAGAAAGGTTAATTTCATATTGCTAGAGGTGCAAGAAAATGTGGAAAATGTAGATGTAGTTATCCCTAAGGAATCAGTTAAGAGTTCAAAGGTATGAAAATGTACTTTATGGCTATTTCTTGGGGGATCGATTAGCATATCCTGTGGTTGAGTATTTTGCTAAAAACTCATGGGCTAAATATGGATTAATGAAGGTTACGATGAATGCTAGTGGGTTGGAAAAGCTTATGTCAGATGGACCATGGTTAATATTTGGAAGCCTAATGTAATACTTAAAAATGAGGATATCAAGAAAATGTCAGTCTAGGTTAAACTACATGACGTCCCATTAGCTGCTTACTCGGATGATGGTTTGAGCTTACTGGCATCTAAGTTGGGTACCCAAAGATGTTGGATAGTTTTACTAGTGCTATGTGTGTTGACTCATGGGGTCGGAGTCGCTATGCTAGAGCTATGATTGAACTAAATGCATATCAAAATATGAAGGATAGCTTGGTAGTGGCAATTCCGGATATGGATGGTGAGGGTTTTACTAAAGTAGTGATAAAGGTTGAATATGAATGGCGGCCTCCCAGGTGTTCCTCTTGTTGTGTGTTTGGACACTCTACTGAGAAATGTCCAAAAATGATTAATGTTGCAAAAAAGTCAGTCGCAAAAACTGATGTTGATGGGTTTACTGAGGTAAAAGGGAGGAAGATATTTGTAAACTGATCAGGTATTCAGATTAACAACCAAAAGCCCAAATTTGTTTATAAGCCTGTGCCTTCTACTAAATCTGCTGGTGCAAGCACGTCTGGAACTAAAGCTGATGTTAATACAAGTAATAAATTTGGGGTGTTAGGTACTGATGTGGATAATAACCATGACGGTTTGAATGAGGAAAAGGGTTTGGATCCTAATGGGAATAACCGTGAGCAACCACAGGCTGGATTACACTCGCCTAAGTTTAAAGTGGATATTGATTCGGATGGTGATGAGGTTATAGAGGTTTTTGATAATGAAACAGCAGATTTCCTCACTTCTGTTGTCCCTAATCGTTTGATTCACAAATATGTGCGAGAGAAATATACTAGAAATATAATCGTGTGTTGATAGATACGAAATTATGTTACACGACACTTGTTTATATAGACATAAAATGATCCATTGTGACTGTTCACGAATGGTCACATCTATTCCTAAGTAACTGCCATCATCAATATTTGCCAATAGTCACGACCTTCACAATTAACTTCTAATAACCGCCATTCGGTTATTATCTATCCTATTGACACACTAAACCCTTATACTTTACATATGACACAACATACATAATAAACCGAGCAATGATTCGGGATTAGGTCCACATTCTCCCCCTTAATCTCGATCGTTGCTTCGTCCTAGATCTTGAACCCCGAGCATCTGCCGCATAGTGACAAACTTCAGCCTTGGTAGTGCCTTGGTCAATATATCTGCCCTTTGTAATTCGCCACTAACGTGTTCCACATTGATGTGTCCATTCTCTACGCATTCATGAATGAAATGGTAACGAATGTCGATATGCTTACTTCTTCCATGAAATACCGGGTTCTTGACGAGTGCTATTGCTGAAACGTTATCAACCTTCAGTGTTATTCTTTCCTCTTTCCAGCCCGTTATTTCACTAAGTAGCCGCTTTAACCATAAAGCTTGACATGCTGCTCCAGTAGCTGCCATGAATTCTGATTCACATGATGAGAGTGCTACTGTTGGTTGCTTCTAAGTGCACCAGGTAATAGGGGATTCTCCAAAATAGAATACTATTCCAGTAGTTCCTTTTCCTTGATCAGTATTGATTCCATAACTACTGTCGCTATAACCTGTAATCTTGCAGCCGCCATCTCTTTTGTATATAATACCATGCTCCTTGGTTCCTTTAATGTATCGGATTACTTGCTTTATCGCCTTCAAATGGTGATCCTTTGGTTCTTGCATAAATCTGCTGAGTAATCCAACCAAGTAACTTAGATCTAGTCTAGTGTGTAGTAGATACCTGAGACATCCAATTAAACTTCTGTAATAAGTTGCGCCAACTGGTTTTCCATCTTCCGTCTTGACCAACTTTGTTCCCGGGTCCATAGGTATCTTTGTGTCATTGCTTTCCATCATACTAGCATCCTTTAAGATCTTGTTGATGTAACTTGTCTGCTTGATTGTAATCTCTCCCCCTGTCTGGGTAACTTCTATCCCGAGGTAATAAGCCAGCAATCCTAAATCGCTCATTTCAAACTTGTCTTCCATCTGGGATTTGAACAAGTCTATTTCCTTCCTTGGAGTGCCCGTGATTATCAAGTCATCAACACAAACTCCAACTATTATTGTGGAAGTCTTACTTCTCTTTGTGTACACCGCTTGTTCGAGATTACACTTCTTAAAGTCCAATGACTTTAAAGTTTGATCAAGCTTCATATTCCAAGCTCTTGGTGCTTGCCTTAAACCATATAATGCCTTCGAGAGCTTGTAAACTTTCCCTGAACTTCCCGGTTTTACGAAACCTTTAGGTTGTGTAACGTAGACTTCTTCTTTTAATTCCCCATGTAAAAATACTGATTTGACATCCAAATGATGTACTTGCCATCCATGGTGTGCTGCCAGTGCTAAAATCAGACGAACTGTCTCAATGCGTGCAACTGGTGCAAATACTTCTTCGAAGTCTATCCCTTGTTCCTGAACATATCCTTTTGCTACTAGCCTTGCTTTGTATTTGATGATATCTCCTTTTGCATCCCTCTTGGTCTTAAAAACCCACTTGAGTCCTATTGCCTTATGATTCTTAGGCAAAGTAGTAAGAGTCCATGTGTTATTCCTGTTAATTGAATCCAGTTCTGCTTCCATGGCCTCAATCCATTTCCTATCTGTCGATGCTTCCCTGTAGTTACGTGGTTCCTCTTCCGTAAGTAGCAGACTTTCAGTCTCAACTACACATGCATTTGCATATACTGCATTCAAAGCTTTGAAACCTTGTACAGGTGTATCATCAAATCTTTATTCTAAGTTCCCAAAAGAACTAGTAGTAGCATATTCCTCCTCTGAGTATGGGTTGTAAGTATATGTAGGTGGGGTAACTGGAGAGTTTGGAGCAGTAGTTGTTTCCTGTTCCTGATGCGCATCTTCATTGCTTTCCGAGTTGACTGATGTAGTATTTCCATCGTCTATTCCTCGTACCACAAAAATTGTCCATTCTGGGTTTTGTGTAGTTGGTTCCTCTCTACTGTTATCCCAATTCCATGGTTTGGTTTCCATAAACTTAACATCCCTGCTTACATGTTTCCTCTTCTTTTCTGGATCATATAATCTATATGCTTTTGATCCTTCCTCTACACCTAAGTAAATCATGGGTACGCTTCTATCATCCAGCTTTTGTAAGTGAGGTATCGTTACCTTAGCATAAGCTGTGCACCCAAATATCCTTAGTTTTTCCAGATTTGGTTTTCTGTTGTAGAGTGCCTCGTATGGAGTCTTATCCACCAGGGCTCTTGTAGGGACCCTGTTTAGTATGTAGATGGCGTGTCTGACTGCTTCCGCCCAAAAGTTCAGTGGCAACTTCATTGCCTTCATCATACTTCTAGTTGTAGATAGCACTGTTCTATTCTTCCTTTCCACGACTCCGTTTTGTTGTGGTGAGTAAGGTGCTGTTAACTGACGTGCTATTCCATTTTCCTTGCAGTACTTGGTGAATTCATTAGATGTGAACTCACCACCTCTATCTGTTCTCAGCATCCTTAATTTTGTCCTCAATTCCGTTTCAATATGTTGTCTGAATTCCTTGAAAGTATCAAATGCTTGATCTTTCGATGTCAGAAAGTAGGCCCACATGAAACGTGTACAGTCGTCCACTAACAAGAAAATATATTGCTTCCCGGAGTGTGTGGTTGGGCTTATAGGGCCACAGAGGTCTCCATATACTAAATCCAAAGGTTTCTTCGATCTAAACTTGGCTTGATTTGGGAATGGAGTCCTACTGTGTTTTCCTAATAGGCAGGCATCACAAATCTGTCCTGCGTGATTAATCTTTGGTATTCCTTCCACTAGATTCTTTCTTGTCATGTTATTGATGTCCTCAAAGTTTAGATGACCTAATCTAGCGTGCCACAACCATGCTTGGCTATCTATATTCGCTAGGAGACATATAGGTGTACCTATCTTTAGTTTGATGCTGTAAAGTCTATTCCTTGATCTCTCAATCTTCATCAGCAGCCTCTTATTTTTGTCATGTAAAGTCAGTTTGCTTCCTTCCATGACCACTTTACACCCTATCTCCGTGAGTTGTCCTAGACTCAGTATGTTGCTCTTAAGGTTTGGAATGTAGTATACTTCCGATATAATCTTTTGTTCTTGATTCCTACATCCTAGCAAAACAGAGCCTTTTCCTTTTATTTCTACATACGATCCATCTCCAAAACGAACACGTCCTGTTATGTTATCGTCAATATCTCTGAAGTGACTCTTAGTCCCCGTCATATGGTTGCTAGCACCATTATCTAAATACCAGATGCTTTCATCTGTTGTAGCATACTTTTCGGGTTGAAATTGTCCTTCATTTAACAGTACCTCTTCGTGCTCAGTTTTGTGCGTTGCCATTAACAATGATGGCTCTTCGTCTTCTTGGATAAGATTTGATTGTTCCTGCATTGTCGGCAGTTGATTGCAGTCCTTCCTAAAATGTCCAAATTTTCTACATCTGTGACATTGTACTTTGCTCATATCCCTCACTTGCTTATTCCATTTTGTGTTTGTTCTCGCCTTGTGAGTTGAGCCATCCTCTTTCGAGTCATTTTTATATCAATTGTTTTGCCAGTTTCCTCATGAAGAGTTTGATCTACCACGTCCGCGATTGCCGAATCGCCTTCCTCTCCCAGAGTGTTCGCCATGTGCGAATAATAAGTTTTCCTGGCTTTCTCCACGTCCGCCTTTCTTGAGTTTAATTCTTTCCTCATACGCTTTTAATTTTCCAATGATCTCGTCGAAAGTGACTTCGTCTAGATCAGAGTTTTGTTCTATGGATGCCACTATTTGGATGAACCTATCTGGCATGGAATCTAAAAGTTTTCGTACATGTAACGGTTGATCCAAAGTTTTTCCTAAAAGCCTTAGTGGCATAACTATTTAACTTAGCGGTAAAGGCTTCTAACGTGTCGTCCTCCTTCATTTGGAGTGTTTGAAATCCAATCATCAACGATTGTAAACGTGCCTTCTGCACTTTATCTTCTCCGACATGTCTCTTTTTTAACGCCTCCCAGACTTCTTTCGCAGTCTTACACCCCGCAACTTGCAGTATCACATCTTCGGTCAATGCTTGGTATAAAAAGGCAATCGTTGCCTTATCCCTTTTTTCATCGGGTTCCGCATCTTCCTTAGGTTCTATCATCTCCCATAATCCATTCGCTTCAAGTATAACTTTGATTTGAATGGCCCAAACGGTATAATTTGTTTGTTTCAAAACGGGGCATTTTTTTTGGGTAAAAGGAGTTACCCTGTTCAAACTTTTATACCCTGATCCAATATGATATATCTTTTGATGAATATCAATCGCCGCCAAATCTAAAGATATCTTTTGATGAATATCAATCGCTGACTAAAGGAATTGTTTACTTTAATCAATCCCCACAATCACTTGTAAGATTAGTGGAGAAAGACGGCGCAATAATAAACAAAGAATGGAATTGTTTACTAAAGAATTCAATTGATTATGAATAATTAACAAACCTCCAATTAATAAACAAACCTCACCGACCCACTATCAAGAATAATTAACAATCAGCAGATGGATATGAATTGAATACAATTAAAGATTGAAAAATATCGAGATTAGTGGAGAAGAAGGCAGCCGATCACCCATACCCTAGAGAGCAGATAAGATTAGTCCACGGTTTTGAAAAAGCATATCTCAACTTTGCTTCTGGTTCAGAGGGTTATTTCTTCCAATTTGTCTTAACATAGTAATCCACCACAGGGTATGCGAGTCTATCGCCCAGGAAAAAAGTTGTTGTGGTGTAGTGGTTATCAAAACGGGGCATTGATAATGAGAGATTGGTGCAACGGGTTTTTGTGTTACTAAGGCGCCATTAGGATTTTCTCCAGACATGGTTTCTATTCTAATAATCTTCACTTTCTAAAATTTGGGGCTTTCCTAATAGTATAGATAATAAATTTATACTACTAGTAAATTAGAAATCCAAGAATGATTTAGATTTCTAACCCGAGAAGTATGCTACAACAGATGAAAGCATCTGGTATTTAGATAATGGTTCTAGCAACTATATGACGGGGACTAAGATTCACTTCAGAGATGTTGTCCCTAATCGTTTGATTCACAAAATATGAACGAGAGAATTTACTGAAATATAATCGTGTGTGATAGATTATGATCGATACTTTGTTTCTGTTACATGACCGTCTATATATAGACATACAAACCGACCATTGTGTCTCTTCACGAAGAGTCACGACTTTTCACTAATAGACATAACTGTCTATAACTTCCTATAACCGCCATTCGGTTATTATCTATCATATTGACACACTAAACCCCTATATTTACATATGACACTAAATATAGTATTAACCGAGCAATGATTCGGGATTATGGTCCACATTCTCCCCCTTAATCTCGATCGTTGCTTCGTCCTAGATCTTGAACCCCGAGCATCTGCCGCATAGTGACAAACTTCAGCCTTGGTAGTGCTTTAGTCAATATATCCGCCCTTTGTAATTCGCCACTAACGTGTTCCACATTGATGTGTCCATTCTCTACGCATTCACGAATGAAATGGTAACGAATGTCGATGTGCTTACTTCTTCCATGAAATACCGGGTTCTTGACGAGTGCTATTGCTGAAACATTATCAACCTTTAGTGTTATTCTTTCCTCCTTCCAGCCCGTTATTTCACTAAGTAGCCGCTTTAACCATAAAGCTTGACATGCTGCTCCAGTAGCTGCCATGAATTCTGATTCACATGATGAGAGTGCTACTGTTGGTTGCTTCTGAGTGCACCAGGTAATAGGGGATTCTCCAAAATAGAATACTATTCCAGTAGTTCCTTTTCCTTGATTAGTATTGATTCCATAACTACTGTCGCTATAACCTGTAATCTTGCAGCCGCCATCTCTTTTGTATATAATACCATGCTCTTGGTTCCTTTGATGTATCGGATTACTTGCTTTATCGCCTTCAAATGGTGATCCTTTGGTTCTTGCATAAATCTGCTGAGTAATCCAACCGAGTAACTTAGATCTGGTCTAGTGTGTAGTAGATACCTCTGTGTTGTGGATATCCAAAAATAATTCCTTTTAAAGAACCGTTGTCAGAGAGAAGCGTCCTTCCCTTGTCCTTCCGATAAAAGTGTTGCAATCCCAAATTTGTAGAATGTATTTCTTTATAAAAAAATCAGATCAAAATAGAAGCCCAATCTAATATCCTTTGTTGGCCCGCTTTAAAAAAATATCCGGTTGTTAGAAGCCCAAAACCGTTTGGCTATTTCCTTTTGTGTCGTTTCTGTATGAACCGTCCCCAACAAAAGTAATTGAAAGTAAAACTCAGATGTGGTTTTTTTTCTTTCTTCTTCCCTCCTGTGTCGTCTTCAACAGCAGATCCACAAAGAGTGTTGAAATCAATGATAATTCCTTTTGTGTCGGTCTTAATCTGTGTCGTTCCCCAACAAAAGTGTTTTCTTCCCCAAATTAAAAACGAAACCCTAATAATCGTTGGGTTTAATTTGGTTTAATGATTCCTTCAATCGGTTGCTTCCTCCTTTTTCTTCAAGAGTTTGATCGAAGTCGGTTATTTCCTTCAATCGGTTTTTCCTCTTCTTCAAGAGTTAGATTGAAGTCGGTTATTTCCTTCAATCGGTTTTTCCTCCTTTTCAAGAGTATGATCGAAGTGATTTTCGTCGGTGTTTCTGGATTCCGGTTGTGCACCACCGTTGCCGACGTATTCCGATTATAATTCCAAGTAAGTTCTTTTTACTGTTACCGTATTCCACCACCGTTGATTTTTCCGGCCAGTGTTCATTTTTTTTTCTTCCGGTCACAGTTTTTGAGAATCAAAGATCCTATGCTCTGATGCCAATTGTTGTCCCTAATCGTTTGATTCACAAAATATGAACGAGAGAATTTACTGAAATATAATCGTGTGTGATAGATTATGATCGATACTTTGTTTCTGTTACATGACCGTCTATATATAGACATACAATCCGACCATTGTGTCTCTTCACGAAGAGTCACGACTTTTCACTAATAGACATAACTGTCTATAACTTCCTATAACCGCCATTCGGTTATTATCTATCATATTGACACACTAAACCCCTATATTTACATATGACACTAAATATAGTATTAACCGAGCAATGATTCGGGATTATGGTCCACAACTTCAGGCACTACCGAATGAACCTAAAACAGGGGCAAGCACTCCAGCAGTAGGTGGTCTCAATGGGTAGTCTAGCATCATGGAACATAAGGGGGTTGAACCGCCACCTGAAACAAAGTGAGGTTCGTCAGGTGGTGAAAGATAATAGTTTTAATATCTGTGCCATTTTGGAGTCCCAAATGGACGTTTCTCGACTTTTCAATATTTGTAAGAAGATTTGTAGGAACTGGGATTGGATTTCGAATGGTGGATTATGTAGTAGGGGTACGCGCATAATACTCGGTTGGAACTCTGACGTTGTGGATGTCATGCTCTTATCTCAAACATGACTTGGAGCTGGCGTAAAATCCTTCAGTTACGGCCTCTTATTCGTCATCACATTATGAAAAGCATTGGCAACGGGGCTACTACTTTTGCATGGCATGATAATTGGAGCTCAATAGGTCCTCTCACTTCGGTTCTTACTCCACGAGTAATTACTCAAGCTGGTTTCCCCTTGAATGCAAAAGTTGCTGATATAATCGACGAGGGTGCTTGGAAATGGCCTATCGCTTGGTTTGATCTTTTTCATGTTCTTATTAATATACACTTGCCTCAAATTCATATTGATCAGTAAGACTCTTTAAAATGGCGTGATAGAGATAACCAGGAGAAGCCATTCTCATCAGCTATTGTGTGGGATACAATCAGATCAAGGCATGATAATGTACCGTGGGTGGATCTGGTTTGGTTTTCACAATGTGTCCCTTCGGTTCTCCTTTCATCTTTGGCTGGTTTTCCGAAAGAAACTCAAAACTCAAGACAGACTTAAACCATGGGAAGCAGGAGGAGCTTATAATTTAAACCTGATGTGTTGTCCTTTGTGTCAGCACGATAGGGACTCACATCAACACCTCTTTTTTGAATGTAAGTTTTCAACATAGGTTTGGGCTGGTATTAAAGAATTAGCTGGAATGGATCTAGTCTCATCAAATTAGGAAAGCATTGTCAATTGGTTAGCACCGATAGCAAAGCAAAGATCGACCAGGAGTATCATTGGCAAATTAGTTGTAGCTGCTACATCGTACTATATTTGGCAAGAAAGGAACTCAAGGCTCTTTTCCAACAAGCTGTGATCTGCTCTACAAGTTCAGAATATCATTATTCATAATGTTCGACTAAAGCTTGCCTCGTTCAAGTTCAAACAGGGTATCCAAGGGGGTAACCTACTTGCAAGATGGAAGATTCCTAATGTTGGCTCTATGATAACAACGTGATTAAAGGGAGTGACACAGCAAGCCTTCTGTTGTGTTTTTGTTTTTACATTGGTATTTGTTCGCATTCATATCTTGTATCTTTAGTCTTGCCACTGTAATGATTTCCTGGTTCTTCGCTAGGTTTAGCATAGATTAATTATACATGGCATGTCATGTATATGAATTAATATGGTACTCTGCCATATTACTTGTACTAAACTTTTTCAATGTTGGTATAATATTGATCGGGGTATCCTTTTACCCAAAAGACCAAGTTATGCATGTTCAGGTTATTTTTAAAGTTGATAAGAAAGCCTTTTTTTTTGCTCTTTTGTTTATGCAGATAATCATTAGAAAGCTAGAAGGGAGTTATGGAAAAAAATTATGTTTACATAACAGTTTTGTTAAAGATAATCCGTGGGTTATCCTGGGAGATTTTAATTCATCATTAAACCTTAAAGATAGTTTCTCTGGATCTTCAACTATCAATATTGGGATGAGAGAATTCAAGGAATGTGTGGATTTTATTGAAGTGTTTGATATCAATAGTTGGGGGCTGCATTTCACTTGGAATCAGAAACCGAAGAAAGGAGTGGGTATACTTAAAAAAATTGATCGAGTTATGGGTAATATACATTTCACTCATCTTTTTCCAGCCTCTTGTCCCATATTTCAACCGTATAGGATTTCAGACCACTCCCCATGTGTGCTGAAACTTCCTAATGTCACTAGGGCCAGATCACGACCGTTTAAGTTTGCCAACTTTCTAATTCATAAGGCTGGTTATGATGAGATTATCAAGAATGCTTGGGCGAACAACATTGTAGGGGTAAATCAATTCCGAGTGGTAAATTATTATTTCAACAAGGTAACTTGCATAAGAAAGTGGGGGTGCTAAGAGCTGAATTGGACTCATTACAATTGGCTATTGATGCTGATCCGTCCAATGTATCACTACGTGAAAAGGAGATTGATTGTCATAAGCGCTTTGAAGAAGCTGTTTTAGATGAGGAAAGGTTCTTGAAACAAAAATCTAAGGTGGATTGGTTTGCTGTTGGTGATGCTAATACATCTTTCCATAATTCTCTTAAATGCAGGAATCACAGGAGTCGAATTGATGTGATAAAAGACGCTAATGGGATCTTTCATGAAGGTGGTGATGTTCAGACGGCCTTGGTTAGTCATTATCAGCGGTTTTTGGGTAGTAAGGGAGATATTTCAATGCTTCCTTCACCTGAGCTGTTTACTCGTATTTTAGATACTCAGGTTGCCACTCACATGATTCGAGAGGTTACTGATGAGAAATAAAGGCTGCCATGTTTTCTATTGGGGAAAATAAGGCCATGGCCCTGATGGTTTTTCACATCTGCTTTCTTCAAGTCCTCATGGGCTTGTGGGGAAAGATGTGATGTTGTGTTCAGACTTTTATGATGCGTAAATCACGCGACAAACGACAGCGGAAGACTATTTTTGGTATTTTCTGGTTTTATATGAAACAAACAACAAACAAAACAATAAAATAAAATGATAGATAAAAGAATCCACCACCAAGATTCGTAAAGGACTGGCCACCGGAATCAAGGATAAAGGAAACACTCCAACCCACCACTATGTTTGATAAAGGCCTAGCCACCACAAACACAGATAAAGGAATCGAAGATTTAAAAGACCTCACCACTATAATTGATAAAGAACAAGTCACCACAATTATAGATAAAGGGGTACTTCAAACCACCAAGATCAAAGATCCATAAAGGTAAATGAAGATTTTTAGATAAGAAATAGAGGCTGCTCTATTAATTTCATTCAATCAATCAAGTCTCCTTTTACAAGTGAGAATGAGCCCCTATTTATAGCCACATGCTATTTTCTAGGAAAGAAAATACAATAATAAAATAAATAAAAAGCTGTCATGTGCTAAGGACAACCACTAATTAATTGACCAATAGGAAATGGACAAGCAAAGCTTCTAGAAAGATTCCCTCTGCACAAGGGCCCACAAACCGTTAGGATTAATGTTGTCACACGCTCCTCCCTTATCGTCTTTGATAGCTGTCATTCCTTCTTTATTGGGTCCACAAACATGAAACAAACTGTTAATTGGTGATTGCATATCGTCTTTGACAGCTGCCATTCCTTCTTTATTGGGTCCACAAACATGAAACAAACTTTATTATGATTGCATATCGTCTTTGACAGCTGCCATTCCTTCTTTATTGGGTCCACAAACATGAAACAAACTTTATTGGATTATATATGAATTAAATAACAAACGAGACAATAAAAGTAAAATGATCGATAGAGAATCCACCACCAAGACTCGTAAAGGCTAAGCCACCGGAAACAAGGATAAAGGAAACACTACGCCCCACCACTACAATCGATAAAGGTCTAGCCACCACGACTATAGATAAAGGAAACCGAAGATTTAAAAGACCTCACCACAATATTTGATAAAGAACGAGTCACCACAAATATTGATAAAGGGGTCACTCCTAACCACCAAGATCAAAGATCTATAAAGGTAAAAGAAGATTTGTAAGAAATAGAGGCTGCTCTATTAATTTTCATTCAACATCAACTAACTTTACAATGAGAAATAAAGGCTGTATTTATAGCCACATACTCTTACCTAGGAATCAACGACAAAATAATAAAATAATACAAAAGCTGTCATGTGCAAGCCACTAATTATTTTGGACCAATAGGAAATAGACACATAAGGCTTCTAGAAACAATCCTCTTCAAGTGGCCCACCATACCGTTAGGAATGTTAATGCTTTTGCACGCTCCTCTTGGATCCACTAAAAAGCTGCCACGCATCCACTCCCACGTCCTTATTGACCCCACACAACCTTCAGATGCATCTGGAGCTCGTCAGATGCCACTGGTGATAATTCCCACTGGAGCAAGGTCACTACTGGAGACTGAGTTGTTTCAGTGAAAAGATGGTTAAAATGTGATACAGCTGGCAAAATTAACATTGCTTGTTCAGACTGCATGGTTCGCTCAGATTCCTTCTTCAGTTTAGTCAACTGCTTTTCTCCAGATTCCTCCAGTTCAGCTTCAGTCAAACTTGGTTCATTGAATCTGGACATTCCCGCATCATTCTCCCCCTCTAAAAAGAGACTTGTCCTCAAGTCTTCGAGATACTCATCCTCCAGGTAGGGCATCAGATCACCAACATTGAATGTACTAGAGACTGACATATCTCCAGGAAGTTCAACTTTGTAAGCATTTTCTCCATATCTCTCCAGAATCTTGAATGGACCGTCAGCTCTGGGCATCAGTTTGCTTTTTCTCTTGGCTGGAAATCTTTCCTTTCTGAGATGCACCCAAACAAGATCACCTGGTGAAAAACTGGGCTGCTTCTTGTTCTTGTTTGCCTTGGCCTTGTAACTGGCATTTGCTTTCTCAATTCTGGTTTTCACTTGTTCATGAATCTTCTTGATTTCTTTTGCTCTGGTCTCTGCTTCAGCACTTGCCTTTGGCTCAATCGAAAAAGGAATCAAATCAATAGGAGTTAGTGGATTGACACCATAACAAACTTCAAATGGGGATTTACTGGTTGAATAATTTGGAGCTCTATTGAAGGCAAACTCAGCATGAGCAAGCTTCAGATCCCAATCCTTCAGAGTCTTCTTCACCAGTGTTCTCAATAACATACCAATTGTTCTGTTCGTGACTTCAGTCTGTCCATCAGTCTGGGGATGGTGAGACGTACTGAACAACAATCTGGTACCCATCAGTCTCCATAGAGTCTTCCAGAAATAGCTTAAAAACTTCACATCTCGATCAGAAACAATGGATTTAGGAATTCCATGTAATCTGACAATCTCTTTAAAGAACAAATTCGCCACAGCTGAAGCATCATTTGTTGTATTACAAGCAACAAAATGAGCCATTTTTGAGAATCTATCAACAACCACCATTATAGAATCTTTTCCCCTCTGGGTTCTGGGCAGTGCAACAATAAAGTCCATACTGAGATCTTCCCAAGGTTGGTTTGGAACTGGAAGAGGAGTGTACAAACCTTTGTGAAAAGTTGTCTTTGCCTGGTGACAAGTTGGACAGTGATTGATAATACTCTGGACGTCCTTCAGTAGACTTGGCCAGTAGAAGTGTTCAGTTAGAATCTCTCCAGTTTTGTTGATTCCAAAATGTCCAGCTAGTCCTCCTCCATGTGCTTCCCTTATTAATAAATCTCTTATTGAACCCCTTGGAATGCACAACTTACCATTCTTGAATAAGAAACCATCTTGAACAGTGAATGGTCCTTTCAGATTAGCTTCAGTAACTTTCTCAGAAAAATCTGGATCAGCAGCATATAACTCCTTGATAAAAGAAAATCCAAGTACTCTTGCTTCCAGAACTGATAATAAAGAATATCTTCGTGATAGTGCATCAGCAACAACATTGCAAACTCCAGCCTTGTGCTTTGAAACGAATGAATAAGATTGCAAAAATTCCACCCATTTTGCATGCCTGGCATTAAGCTTATGTTGACCATTAATGAACTTCAGTGCTTCATGATCAGAAAACAATACGAACTGTTTTGACTTCAGATAATGTGACCAGTGAGTGATAGCACGAATAATTGCATAGAATTCTTTGTCATAAGTACTATACTTCAGTTTAGATCCATTCAGTTTCTCACTGAAGTATGCAACTGGACGACCACTTTGCACCAGTACTGCACCAATACCAACTCCACTAGCATCACATTCAAGTTCAAATAGCATATCAAAATCTGGTAAGGATAGAACTGGAGCTGAACTGAGCTTCCCCTTCAGTGCTTCGAACGCCAGTTGAGCTGAACTTGGCCAGTTGAACACACCTTTCTTTAGACAATCAGTGATAGGAGCCACAACTGTAGAAAAGTTCTTTATGAACCTTTGATAGAATGATGCCAGTCCATGAAAACTTCTAACTTCAGTGATGGTTGTAGGAACTGACCACGATCTGATGGCTTCTACCTTCGATGGATCCATTGAAATCCCATTTTTCGACACAACATACCCCAGAAATATCACACTATCCACCATAAAATCACATTTCTCCATTTTTCCATACAACTGGTGTCTTCTTAGCAGTTCAAATACTTTCTTCAGATGACCAACATGTTCAGCTTCAGATTTAGAGTACACCAGAATATCATCAAAGTAAACAACAACAAACTGACCTATAAGTGGCCTCAGAACTTCATTCATTAGCCTCATGAATGTACTGGGGGCATTTGACAAGCCGAAAGGCATCACTAACCATTCATATAAGCCTCCTTTGATTTTGAATGCAGTTTTCCACTCGTCTCCATCCTTCATTCTTATCTGGTGATAACCACTTCTGAGATCAATTTTTGAAAACACTCTGGAGCCATGTAACTCATCAAGCATATCATCCAATCTGGGAATAGGATATCTATACTTAATAGTTATATTGTTGATGGCTCTACTGTCAACACACATTCTCATCGTTCCATCTTTCTTTGGGACCAGTAGAGCAGGAACTGAACAAGGACTCATGCTTGCTCTGACATAACCCTTTTTGACCAGTTCATCTACTTGTCTTTGCAATTCTTTGGCTTCATTAGGAGAACAACGATAAGCTGCTTTGTTTGGAAGAACTGAGCCTGGAACCAAGTCAATCTGGTGCTCAATACCTCTAACTGGAGGTAAACCTTCAGGTAAATCTTCAGGAAAGACATCTCTGAACTCCTTCAGTAACGACTTCAGTAAACTGGGGACTTCAGTGGACTTCTTCTCTTCAGACTTTTCAACGACCAGTAGCATTAGAACTGGAGAGCCTTCAGTTAACTCTTCCTCAACTTCAGATTGAGATAAAAACAAAGGCTTACTGGGCTGATCTTTCTTGACTTTCATCAGTTTGGTGGGCTTCAAAGAAGTCAAGGTGACCTTCTTTCCACTTACATTTAGAGAATATGAGTTCATACGACCATCATGATGAACATAATTATCAAATAACCATGGTCGACCCAACAAAATGTGACAGGCATCCATGGGAACAACATCACATATAATTTTATCTTGGTAAACTGACCCAATTGAAAAGGGAATAGTGACTTGTCGATTTACCTTTACTTCAGAACCTTCGCTTAACCATTGCAACTTGTAAGGTCTGGGATGCTTCACTGTTGGTAGTTCCAGTTTCTCTACCATGTAAGTTGAAGCAGCATTTGCACAACTGCCACCATCGATGATCAGATCACATACCTTGCCTTTCACTGTGCATCTGGAGTGGAAAATATTCTCTCTCTGAGCAGTATCAGCTGTAACTTCATCAGTATGCATCACTCTCCTGACAACCAACATCTCTCCCACATCTGCACCAACATAAGATTCTTCATCTTCTTCTTCATCGTACACTGGCTCACCTTCTTCAGTGTCGACATCTGGTAAACATTCAATTTCTCTTGCAGTCAATGCTCTTTGATTAGGACACTGGGCCTGGAAGTGACCAAAGCCATAACACTTGAAACATTTTCTTCCAACTGGTTCTTTAGAAGCTCTAGTTTCTTTTTCTTTCCCTTTGGAGGATTTCTGAGCAGCTTCAGTAAATCTGGCAACTGGTTGACTGGCAACTGGTTGACTTGCACTGGCAGGAACCTTACTGAATGACTTGTATGGAACCTTCTTCTTCAGTTGTCTTTCAATCTGGATGGCCAGTTTACATGCACCTTCGTATGTCCAGATAGGCTGCAATTCAATCTTCTCAGTAATGGCAGCGTTCAGACCACCAAGAAATCTGGCTATAGTGTGCTCTTCAGTTTCATTCACGCCAGTTCTGGTCTTCAGATGCTCAAACTCTCTAATGTATTCTACAACCTCCTTAACTCCTTGCTTCAGATTGTTCATCAGTAAGTACTGGTCTTGCTTGTACGACTGGGGAACAAATCTCTTTTGCATAACTTCCTTCAGTTTGGACCAGGTATTGATTTTGCTTTTGCCTTTATATTCCCTTTCAGACTTCATGTTATCATACAGGATGAAGCATATTTCTTCAGTTTAATAATGGCAACTTTGAAGCTTTTTCTATCATCATAACCTTTTATCTCCATAATCCTGTCCATCACCTGGACCCATTCAAAATACTCTTCTGGGTTAGAAGACCCATTAAAATCTGGTGGATCTATCTTAATATCCCTAGTATCATCACCCTTATGCCTCCTACGCCTTTCTCTAGGACGTGGTTTCATCAGAATCACTAGAGTGTCTAGGATTACTATCAGATCTTTCACTACCACCTTGAGATTCAGTATCTCTTTCACTTGGAACAACATTTTCTCGATTAAATCTTAAACCACCATCTTCTAGCATATGAACAACTCTACCAAGAGCTTCTTGTAGATCTTCTATCTGTTTATCTCTCCTAGCATTATTAGCTTCATCTAAAGTCATATTCCTTCTAAAAGCCATTTATAACCAGCAAACAACTCACAATCAATAGGCCTAAACAAATAACCAACAGATCTAAACAATCAAACAACGACAACCAAAAGATTAAGAAACCTTTTGCAAACCTGTCTCTGATACCAATTTGATGCGTAAATCACGCGACAAACTACAGCGGAAGACTATTTTTGATATTTTCTGGATTATATATGAATTAAATAACAAACGAGACAATAAAAGTAAAATGATCGATAGAGAATCCACCACCAAGACTCGTAAAGGCTAAGCCACCGGAATCAAGGATAAAGGAAACACTCCGCCCCACCACTACAATCGATAAAGGTCTAGCCACCACAACTATAGATAAAGGAAACCGAAGATTTAAAAGACCTCACCACAATATTTGATAAAGAACGAGTCACCACAAATATTGATAAAGGGGTCACTCCTAACCACCAAGATCAAAGATCTATAAAGGTAAAAGAAGATTTGTAAGAAATAGAGGCTGCTCTATTAATTTTCATTCAACATCAACTAACTTTACAATGAGAAATAAAGGCTGTATTTATAGCCACATACTCTTACCTAGGAATCAACGACAAAATAATAAAATAATACAAAAGCTGTCATGTGCAAGCCACTAATTATTTTGGACCAATAGGAAATAGACACATAAGGCTTCTAGAAACAATCCTCTTCAAGTGGCCCACCATACCGTTAGGAATGTTAATGCTTTTGCACGCTCCTCTTGGATCCACTAAAAAGCTGCCACGCATCCACTCCCACGTCCTTATTGACCCCACACAACCTTCAGTTAAAACAAACTTTATTATAGACAACTGGAGCATTCATCTGGAACTGGAGACAAAAACTGGAGCACGTCATCTGGAGGACCTTCAGAGTTCATTTTCACTGGAACCCTTCAGATGCATCTGGAGCTCGTCAGATGCCACTGGTGATAATTCCCACTGGAGCAAGGTCACTACTGGAGACTGAGTTGTTTCAGTGAAAAGATGGTTAAAATGTGATACAGCTGGCAAAATTAACATTGCTTGTTCAGACTGCATGGTTCGCTCAGATTCCTTCTTCAGTTTAGTCAACTGCTTTTCTCCAGATTCCTCCAGTTCAGCTTCAGTCAAACTTGGTTCATTGAATCTGGACATTCCCGCATCATTCTCCCCCTCTAAAAAGAGACTTGTCCTCAAGTCTTCGAGATACTCATCCTCCAGGTAGGGCATCAGATCACCAACATTGAATGTACTAGAGACTGACATATCTCCAGGAAGTTCAACTTTGTAAGCATTTTCTCCATATCTCTCCAGAATCTTAAATGGACCGTCAGCTCTGGGCATCAGTTTGCTTTTTCTCTTGGCTGGAAATCTTTCCTTTCTGAGATGCACCCAAACAAGATCACCTGGTGAAAAACTGGGCTGCTTTCTGTTCTTGTTTGCCTTGGCCTTGTAACTGGCATTTGCTTTCTCAATTCTGGTTTCACTTGTTCATGAATCTTCTTGATTTCTTTTGCTCTGGTCTCTGCTTCAGCACTTGCCTTTGGCTCAATCGAAAAAGGAATCAAATCAATAGGAGTTAGTGGATTGACACCATAACAAACTTAAATGGGGATTTACTGGTTGAATAATTTGGAGCTCTATTGAAGGCAAACTCAGCATGAGCAAGCTTCAGATCCCAATCCTTCAGCGTCTTCTTCACCAGTGTTCTCAATAACATACCAATTGTTCTGTTCGTGACTTCAGTCTGTCCATCAGTCTGGGGATGGTGAGACGTACTGAACAACAATCTGGTACCCATCTCCATAGAGTCTTCCAGAAATAGCTTAAAAACTTCACATCTCGATCAGAAACAATGGATTTAGGAATTCCATGTAATCTGACAATCTCATTAAAGAACAAATTCGCTACAGCTGAAGCATCATTTGTTGTATTACAAGCAACAAAATGAGTCATTTTTGAGAATCTATCAACAACCACCATTATAGAATCTTTTCCCCTCTGGGTTCTGGGCAGTGCAACAATAAAATCCATACTGAGATCTTCCCAAGGTTGGTTTGGAACTGGAAGAGGAGTGTACAAACCTTTGTGAAAAGTTGTCTTTGCCTGGTGACAAGTTGGACAGCGACTAATAATACTCTGGACGTCCTTCAGTAGACTTGGCCAGTAGAAGTGTTCAGTCAGAATCTCTCCAGTTTTGTTGATTCCAAAATGTCCAGCTACTCCTCCATGTGCTTCCCTTATTAATAAATCTCTTATTGAACCCCTTGGAATGCACAACTTACCATTCTTGAATAAGAAACCATCTTGAACAGTGAATGGTCCTTTCAGATTAGCTTCAGTAACTTCTTCTCAGAAAAATCTGGATCAGCAGCATATAACTCCTTTATGAAAGAAAATCCAAGTACTCTTGCTTCCAGAACTGATAATAAAGAATATCTTCGTGATAGTGCATCAGCAACAACATTGCAAACTCCAGCTTTGTGCTTTGAAACAAATGAATAAGATTGCAAAAATTCCACCCATTTTGCATGCCTGGCATTAAGCTTATGCTGACCATTAATGAACTTCAGTGCTTCATGATCAGAAAATAAGACAAACTGTTTTGGCTTCAGATAATGTGACCAGTGAGTGATAGCACGAATAATTGCATAGAATTCTTTGTCATAAGTACTATACTTCAGTTTAGATCCATTCAGTTTCTCACTGAAGTATGCAACTGGACGCCCACTTTGCACCAGTACTGCACCAATACCAACTCCACTAGCATCACATTCAAGTTCAAATAGCATATCAAAATCTGGTAAGGATAGAACTGGAGCTGAACTGAGCTTCCCCTTCAGTGCTTCGAACGCCAGTTGAGCTGAACTTGGCCAGTTGAACACACCTTTCTTCAGACAATCAGTGATAGGAGCCACAACTGTAGAAAAGTTCTTTATGAACCTTTGATAGAATGATGCCAGTCCATGAAAACTTCTAACTTCAGTGATGGTTGTAGGAACTGGCCACGATCTGATGGCTTCTACCTTCGATGGATCCATTGAAATCCCATTTTTCGACACAACATACCCCAGAAATATCACACTATCCACCATAAAATCACATTTCTCCATTTTTCCATACAACTGGTGTCTTCTTAGCAGTTCAAATACTTTCTTCAGATGACCAACATGTTCAGCTTCAGATTTAGAGTACACCAGAATATCATCAAAGTAAAACAACAACAAACTGACCTATAAGTGGCCTCAGAACTTCATTCATTAGCCTCATGAATGTACTGGGGGCATTTGACAAGCCGAAAGGCATCACTAACCATTCATATAAGCCTCCTTTGATTTTGAATGCAGTTTTCCACTCGTCTCCATCCTTCATTCTTATCTGGTGATAACCACTTCTGAGATCAATTTTTGAAAACACTCTGGAGCCATGTAACTCATCAAGCATATCATCCAATCTGGGAATAGGATATCTATACTTAATAGTTATATTGTTGATGGCTCTACTGTCAACACACATTCTCATCGTTCCATCTTTCTTTGGACCAGTAGAGCAGGAACTGAACAAGGACTCATGCTTGCTCTGACATAACCCTTTTCGACCAGTTCATCTACTTGTCTTTGCAATTCTTTGGCTTCATTAGGAGAACAACGATAAGCAGCTTTGTTTGGAAGAACTGAGCCTGAAACCAAGTCAATCTGGTGCTCAATACCTCTAACTGGAGGTAAACCTTCAGGTAAATCTTCAGGAAAGACATCTCTGAACTCCTTCAGTAACGACTTCAGTAAACTGGGGACTTCAGTGGACTTCTTCTCTTCAGACTTTTCAACGACCAGTAGCATTAGAACTGGAGAGCCTTCAGTTAACTCTTCCTCAACTTCAGATTGAGATAAAAACAAAGGCTTACTGGGCTGATCTTTCTTGACTTTCATCAGTTTGGTGGGCTTCAAAGAAGTCAAGGTGACCTTCTTTCCACTTACATTTAGAGAATATGAGTTCATACGACCATCATGATGAACATAATTATCAAATAACCATGGTCGACCCAACAAAATGTGACAGGCATCCATGGGAACAACATCACATATAATTTTATCTTGGTAAACTGACCCAATTGAAAAGGGAATAGTGACTTGTCGACTTACCTTTACTTCAGAACCTTCGTTAACCATTGCAACTTGTACGTCGTCTGCCATTCGACTCATGTGATGACTGAAGACTGCAGGCAGGAGGTTCCAGTTTCCCTCTGTAGCTCAAATGCTAAGTTGAAAGCATCGCTCGATTTGGGCAGCAACTTGCCAATTCAGGTTGAAGCAGCATTTGCACAACTGCCACCATCGATGATCAGATCACATACCTTGCCTTTCACTGTGCATCTGGAGTGGAAAATATTCTCTCTCTGAGCAGTATCAGCTGTAACTTCATCAGTATGCATCACTCTCCTGACAACCAACATCTCTCCCACATCTGCACCAACATAAGATTCTTCATCTTCTTCTTCATCGTACACTGGCTCACCTTCTTCAGTGTCGACATCTGGTAAACATTCAATTTCTCTTGCAGTCAATGCTCTTTGATTAGGACACTGGGCCTGGAAGTGACCAAAGCCATGACACTTGAAACATTTTCTTCCAACTGGTTCTTTAGAAGCTCTAGTTTCTTTTTCTTTCCCTTTGGAGGATTTCTGAGCAGCTTCAGTAAATCTGGCAACTGGTTGACTGGCAACTGGTTGACTTGCACTGGCAGGAACCTTACTGAATGACTTGTATGGAACCTTCTTCTTCAGTTGTCTTTCAATCTGGATGGCCAGTTTACATGCACCTTCGTATGTCCAGATAGGCTGCAATTCAATCTTCTCAGTAATGGCAGCGTTCAGACCACCAAGAAATCTGGCTATAGTATGCTCTTCAGTTTCATTCACACCAGTTCTGGTCTTCAGATGCTCAAACTCTCTAATGTATTCTACAACCTCCTTAACTCCTTGCTTCAGATTGTTCATCAGTAAGTACTGGTCTTGCTTGTACGACTGGGGAACAAATCTCTTTTGCATAACTTCCTTCAGTTTGGACCAGGTCTTGATTTTGCTTTTGCCTTTATATTCCCTTTCAGACTTCATGTTATCATACAAGGATGAAGCATATTTCTTCAGTTTAATAATGGCAACTTTGAAGCTTTTTCTATCATCATAACCTTTTATCTCCATAATCCTGTCCATCACCTGGACCCATTCAAAATACTCTTCTGGGTTAGAAGACCCATTAAAATCTGGTGGATCTATCTTTAATATCCCTAGTATCATCACCCTTATGCCTCCTACGCCTTTCTCTAGGACGTGGTTCATCAGAATCACTAGAGTGTCTAGGATTACTATCAGATCTTTCACTACCACCTTGAGATTCAGTATCTCTTTCACTTGGAACAACATTTTCTCGATTAAATCTTAAACCACCATCTTCTAGCATATGAACAACTCTACCAAGAGCTTCTTGTAGATCTTCTATCTGTTTATCTCTCCTAGCATTATTAGCTTCATCTAAAGTCATATTCCTTCTAAAAGCCATTTATAACCAGCAAACAACTCACAATCAATAGGCCTAAGCAAATAATCAACAGATCTAAACAATCAAACAACGACAACCAAAAGATTAAGAAACCTTTTGCAAACCTCTCTGATACCAATTTGATGCGTAAATCACGCGACAAACTACAGCGGAAGACTATTTTTGATATTTTCTGGATTATATATGAATTAAATAACAAACGAGACAATAAAAGTAAAATGATCGATAGAGAATCCACCACCAAGACTCGTAAAGGCTAAGCCACCGGAATCAAGGATAAAGGAAACACTCCGCCCCACCACTACAATCGATAAAGGTCTAGCCACCACGACTATAGATAAAGGAAACCGAAGATTTAAAAAGACCTCACCACAATATTTGATAAAGAACGAGTCACCACAAATATTGATAAAGGGGTCACTCCTAACCACCAAGATCAAAGATCTATAAAGGTAAAAGAAGATTTGTAAGAAATAGAGGCTGCTCTATTAATTTTCATTCAACATCAACTAACTTTACAATGAGAAATAAAGGCTGTATTTATAGCCACATACTCTTACCTAGGAATCAACGACAAAATAATAAAATAATACAAAAGCTGTCATGTGCAAGCCACTAATTATTTTGGACCAATAGGAAATAGACACATAAGGCTTCTAGAAACAATCCTCTTCAAGTGGCCCACCATACCGTTAGGAATGTTAATGCTTTTGCACGCTCCTCTTGGATCCACTAAAAAAGCTGCCACGCATCCACTCCCACGTCCTTATTGACCCCACACAACCTTCAGTTAAAACAAACTTTATTATAGACAACTGGAGCATTCATCTGGAACTGGAGACAAAAACTGGAGCACGTCATCTGGAGGACCTTCAGAGTTCATTTTCACTGGAACCCTTCAGATGCATCTGGAGCTCGTCAGATGCCACTGGTGATAATTCCCACTGGAGCAAGGTCACTACTGGAGACTGAGTTGTTTCAGTGAAAAGATGGTTAAAATGTGATACAGCTGGCAAAATTAACATTGCTTGTTCAGACTGCATGGTTCGCTCAGATTCCTTCTTCAGTTTAGTCAACTGCTTTTCTCCAGATTTCTCCAGTTCAGCTTCAGTCAAACTTGGTTCATTGAATCTGGACATTCCCGCATCAATCTCTTTCTCTTTGGCCGAGGTGATCTTGCTTCGGCCAAAGCTATTATGGACGGGCTTATGGAGTTTTCTAATGCCTCAGGACTTATGCCTAGTCTAGCTAAAAGCACGGCTTCTTTGGCCCTTTATGTAAGTTTATTACATATAGAGAGATGACTAGAGCGGATTTCGTCTTGATGCAACTGTTAATGATGTTCTAACTAATGGACGCTGGAAATGGCCAATTGCCTGGTTTGATCTATTTCCAGTGCTTATAAATGTTACTCCTCCTGTTCTTCGTCCTGCTGTTTCTGATATAATTACTTGGTATGATAATAATGGGAAGGAAACTGGTTTTTCAGCCTCTTTCCACATGGGAAACCATCCGAGTTAGAAGACCAGTTGTTCCTTGGGTTGATCTTGTTTGGTTTGCACATAGTATTCCGAGGCACTCATTTCATGTCTGGCTTATTATGAGAGAAAAACTGAAGACTCATGATAAGATGAAGCAATGGGATGTTAGTGGTTCTACTAACTTAAATCTACTTTGCTGTTCCCTCTGCAAGCGTGGACCTGATTCGCATCAACATTTATTTTTTGAATGTAATTACTCATTGCAGATTTGGAATTTGGTTCGCCCCTTAATGGATTTCATGCGGTTCCAAACCGATGGACTGATATCACTTCAATGCTATTGTTGACATCAAAGCCTAATCTAGCCAAGACGGTTATTGCTAAGCTTCTGATTGCTGCTTCGGCTTATTACTTATGGCAAGAGAGAAACTCCAGATTATTTTCTCCTAAAGAAAGATCGGTTGCTCAACTGCGTGATGTTATTGTGTCTACTGTCCGGATGAAGTTAGCCACTATGAAGTTCAAGAAAAAGATTCAAGGAAGAAGCATCCTAGAAGAATGGAAGTTGGATATCACGTAAACATTTATTAAACATCACTTTTATTGTTTTGCCATTAAGAAGTCAACAAGTCTTCTAAATGTGTCCCTCTGACAGGCCTTTGGATTTATCTAAGGGTAGGAGTCTCCATTTGGTTAGCCATTTTGAGCTCTTCACTGTGATGTGCATGTTTGAGATTTGGTTTCGATTTGGTAGAATGATAGAGGTTGATGTTTGATATTGGTTACTTACATATTAGAGGTGTATTATTAATGCTTTTGATGTTATTAGCCTTTTTTATGTATTGTTCAGCTAAGTCGTTTGTGACGTTATTGTTTCACATACATATGGCATGTCATATGTATGAATTAGTTTGGTACTTTGCCAAGCTACTTGTAATAATCTTCTGATGTTTGATATTGGTTACTTACATATTAGAGGTGTATTATTAATGCTTTTGATGTTATTAGCCTTTTTTATGTATTGTTCAGCTAAGTCGTTTGTGACGTTATTGTTTCACATACATATGGCATGTCATATGTATGAATTAGTTTGGTACTTTGCCAAGCTACTTGTAATAATCTTCTGATGTTTGATATTGGTTACTTACATATTAGAGGTGTATTATTAATGCTTTTGATGTTATTAGCCTTTTTTATGTATTGTTCAGCTAAGTCGTTTGTGACGTTATTGTTTCACATACATATGGCATGTCATATGTATGAATTAGTTTGGTACTTTGCCAAGCTACTTGTAATAATCTTCTTTTGGGTGATTTATAAAAGCTTACCGGGGTTTAAATTCCCCTTTACCCAAAAAAAAAAAACATGAAACAAACTTTATTAATGAAAACTGGGACGTAAATCTGGAACTTCCACTGGAGACTTAAGTCTGGAGCACCCATCTGGAGACTAGACTGGAGCTGGTCACTGGAGTGCTTCAGTGGTAAACTTTACTGGTGGATCACTACTGGTTGTCACTGGAGACTCTTTCCACTGGAGAAGTGTTACTACTGGCGACTGGACTGTTTCAGTAAAGACTTGTCTGAAATGGGCCACTACTGGCAGAATCAACATGGCTTGTTCAGATGTCATTATCAGTTCAGTTTCCTTCAGTTCAGTTAACTTCTTCAGTTCAGTTCCACCCTTCAGTTCAGTTGACTTCTCTAGTTCACTGGTGTCAGCCAGTTCAGTGAATCTGGACATTTCCACATCAATCTCCCCCTCTAAGAAAGGACTTGTCCTCAAGTCCTCGAGGTACTCATCTTCCAGATAAGGCATCAGATCCCCGACATTAAAAGTACTTGAAACTGACATATCTCCAGGTAACTCGACCTTGTATGCATTGTCACCTTCAGCTCTGGGCATCAGTTTACTCTTCCTCTTTGCTGGGAACCTTTCTTTTCTTAGATGCACCCAAACAAGATCACCTGGTGCAAAATTGGGGTGCTTCCTATTCTTGTTTGCCTTGGCCTTGTAACTGGCATTTGCTTTCTCTATTCTGGCCTTCACTTGTTCATGAATTTTCTTGATTTCTTTTGCTCTGGCCTCAGCTTCAATACTTGCTTTTGGTTCAATCGAAAATGGAATTAAATCAATGGGAGTCAGTGGATTGACACCATAACAAACTTCAAACGGGGATTTACTGGTTGAATAATTTGGAGCTCTGTTGAAAGCAAACTCAGCATGAGCAAGCTTCAGATCCCAATCTTTCAGTGTCTTCTTCACCAGTGTTTTTAATAACATACCAATTGCTATGTTTGTGACTTCAGTCTGTCCATCAGTCTGAGGATGGTGAGACGTACTGAACATCAATCTGGTACCCATCAATCTCCATAGGGTCTTCCAGAAATAACTCAGAAACTTGACATCTCTATCTGAAACAATTGTCTTTGGAATCCCATGCAAACGAACAATCTATTTGAAAAATAAATTTGCCACTGCTGAAGCATCATTTGTGGTGTTGCAAGGAACAAAATGTGCCATTTTTGAAAAACGATTAACAACCACCATTATTGAATCTTTTCCTCTCTGGGTTCTGGGCAGTGCAACAATGAAATCGATGCTAAGATCTTCCCACGGCTGGTTTGGAACTCGAAGAGGAGTATACAATCCTTTATGAAAAGTCATCTTCGCCTGGTGACAAGTTGGACAGCGACTGATAATATTCTGAACATCCTTCAGTAGACTTGGCCAGTAGAAGTGTTCAGTGAGAATCTCTCCAGTTTTGTTAATACCAAAATGGCCAGCCAGACCTCCTCCATGTGCTTCCCTTATCAGTAAATCTCTAATAGACCCTTTGGAATACACAACTTTCCATTCTTGAATAAGAAACCATCTTGAACAACAAATGGTCCTTTCTGATTAGCTTCAGTGAGGCGATCAGCAAAGTCTGGATCAGCAGCATACAACTCTTTAATGAAAGAAAATCCAAGGACTCTTGCTTCCAGAATTGATAACAACGAATATCGTCTGGAAAGTGCATCAGCAACTGATGCGGAAATGACCCCGAACCATTTCCACAAAAAAAGTTGGTTCGTATATTTGCTAATTGAAGTTCAGCAAGCAACCAATTACCCTTGGTTATCCTTTGTTAGCATTACACTACTGGTGTATATTGATCTTAATGCTAAATCGAGCACTGAAGTTATGCAACCAAATCAAGTGTTGCTGGTCTTAAAGTTCATCAGTGACAAAACAAGTCCTGATCAGCAACAAGTCTCGCTGAAACAACTTCAACTGATCATGACCAGTGAACTGGTCAGCACCAGATGCAACCAGCAAGTGCCCAGAACAGCAAGTAACACTTCAGTACATCATCAAGTCTTTCCTCAGCAAGTATTTATCAGTAACACTGGCCAGAGATGGGTGTTCAGTACTTTACTTCAGTTATACTTCAGTAAGCGTTCACCAGTAATGAAGTTTACCAGACCCATCTTAGTTACACTTCAGTGGCCCGTTTCAACTAGTTCTCAGTCCACCAGTGAAGTTAACCACTGGACAGCTTCAGTGAATAACGCCAGTAAGTTGCTTCAGTCGAAGTGCTCCAGATGGTATACTCCAGTGAAGGTTCTCCAGGTCCAGACTCCAGTGAAGCAATTTCAGATCCATGATCCAGTTGAAGATTCTCCAGATCGCTTCTCCAGTGAAGATTCTCCAGATCACTTCTCCAGTGAAGATTCTCCAGATGCATTCTCCAGTGAAGATCCTCCAGATGCATTCTCCAGCGAAGATCCTCCAGATGCATTCTCCAGTAAAGATCTTCTAGTCTCCAGTCTCCAGTCTCCAGTCTCCAGGCTCCAGTCTCCAGTCTCCAGACTCCAGGCTCCAGTCTCCAGTCTCCAGTCTCCAGGCTCCAGTCTCCAGTCTCCAGTCTCCAGTCTCCAGGCTCCAGTCTCCAGTCTCCAGGCTCCAGTCTCCAGACTCCAGGCTCCAGTCTCCAGTCTCCAGGCTCCAGTCTCCAGTTTCCAGGCTCCAGTCTCCAGTCTCCAGACTCCAGGCTCCAGTCTCCAGGCTCCAGTCTCCAGGCTCCAGTCTTCAGTCTCCAGTCTCCAGGCTCCAGTCTCCAGTCTCCAGACTCCAGGCTCCAGTCTCCAGGCTCCAGTCTCCAGACTCCAGGCTCCAGTCTCCAGGCTCCAGTCTCCAGTCTCCAGGCTCCAGTCTCCAGACTCCAGGCTCCAGTCTCCAGTCTCCAGGCTCCAGTCTCCAGTCTCCAGTCTCCAGGCTCCAGTCTCCAGACTCCAGGCTCCAGTCTCCAGTCTCCAGGCTCCAGTCTCCAGTCTCCAGGCTCCAGTCTCCAGTCTCCAGGCTCCAGTCTCCAGTCTCCAGGCTCCAGTCTCCAGACTCCAGGCTCCAGTCTCCAGGCTCCAGTCTCCAGTCTCCAGGCTCCAGTCTCCAGTCTCCAGTCTCCAGTCTCCAGACTCCAGGCTCCAGTCTCCAGTCTCCAGTCTCCAGGCTCCAGTCTCCAGTCTCCAGGCTCCAGTCTCCAGTCTCCAGTCTCCAGTCTCCAGTCTCCAGTCTCCAGTCTCCAGTCTCCAGACTCCAGGCTCCAGTCTCCAGACTCCAGGCTCCAGTCTCCAGTCTCCAGTCTCCAGTCTCCAGTCTCCAGTCTCCAGTCTCCAGTCTCCAGTTTCCAGACTCCAGGCTCCAGTCTCCAGTCTCCAGTCTCCAGTCTCCAGGCTCCAGTCTCCAGTCTCCAGTCTCCAGTCTCCAGGCTCCAGTCTCCAGTCTCCAGACTCCAGTCTCCAGTCTCCAGTCTCCAGACTCCAGGCTCCAGTCTCCAGGCTCCAGTCTCCAGTCTCCAGACTCCAGGCTCCAGTCTCCAGTCTCCAGTCTCCAGACTCCAGGCTCCAGTCTCCAGGCTCCAGTCTCCAGTCTCCAGACTCCAGGCTCCAGTCTCCAGGCTCCAGTCTCCAGTTTCCAGACTCCAGTCTCCAGTCTCCAGTCTCCAGTCTCCAGTTTCCAGACTCCAGGCTCCAGTCTCCAGTCTCCAGTCTCCAGTCTCCAGGCTCCAGTCTCCAGTCTCCAGTCTCCAGTCTCCAGGCTCCAGTCTCCAGTCTCCAGACTCCAGTCTCCAGTCTCCAGTCTCCAGACTCCAGGCTCCAGTCTCCAGGCTCCAGTCTCCAGTCTCCAGACTCCAGGCTCCAGTCTCCAGTCTCCAGTCTCCAGTCTCCAGGCTCCAGTCTCCAGGCTCCAGTCTCCAGTCTCCAGTCTCCAGGCTCCAGTCTCCAGTCTCCAGTCTCCAGTCTCCAGTCTCCAGGCTCCAGTCTCCAGGCTCCAGTCTCCAGTCTCCAGTCTCCAGACTCCAGGCTCCAGTCTCCAGTCTCCAGACTCCAGGCTCCAGTCTCCAGACTCCAGGCTCCAGTCTCCAGGCTCCAGTCTCCAGTCTCCAGTCTCCAGACTCCAGGCTCCAGTCTCCAGTCTCCAGTCTCCAGACTCCAGGCTCCAGTCTCCAGTCTCCAGTCTCCAGTCTCCAGTCTCCAGGCTCCAGTCTCCAGTCTCCAGCTCCAGTCTCCAGTCTCCAGTCTCCAGTCTCCAGACTCCAGGCTCCAGTCTCCAGTCTCCAGTCTCCAGTCTCCAGTCTCCAGGCTCCAGTCTCCAGTTTCCAGACTCCAGTCTCCAGTCTCCAGTCTCCAGGCTCCAGTCTCCAGTCTCCAGTCTCCAGGCTCCAGTCTCCAGGCTCCAGTCTCCAGTCTCCAGTCTCCAGTTTCCAGGCTCCAGTCTCCAGTCTCCAGACTCCAGGCTCCAGTCTCCAGGCTCCAGTCTCCAGTCTCCAGTCTCCAGGCTCCAGTCTCCAGTCTCCAGGCTCCAGTCTCCAGTCTCCAGTCTCCAGTCTCCAGTCTCCAGTCTCCAGACTCCAGGCTCCAGTCTCCAGTCTCCAGTCTCCAGGCTCCAGTCTCCAGTCTCCAGACTCCAGGCTCCAGTCTCCAGACTCCAGGCTCCAGTCTCCAGTCTCCAGACTCCAGGCTCCAGTCTCCAGTCTCCAGTCTCCAGTCTCCAGACTCCAGGCTCCAGTCTCCAGTCTCCAGACTCCAGGCTCCAGTCTCCAGTCTCCAGTCTCCAGACTCCAGGCTCCAGTCTCCAGTCTCCAGACTCCAGGCTCCAGTCTCCAGACTCCAGGCTCCAGTCTCCAGTCTCCAGTCTCCAGACTCCAGGCTCCAGTCTCCAGTCTCCAGGCTCCAGTCTCCAGGCTCCAGTCTCCAGTCTCCAGTCTCCAGGCTCCAGTCTCCAGTTTCCAGACTCCAGGCTCCAGTCTCCAGTCTCCAGTCTCCAGGCTCCAGTCTCCAGACTCCAGGCTCCAGTCTCCAGTCTCCAGTCTCCAGTCTCCAGTCTCCAGTCTCCAGTCTCCAGACTCCAGGCTCCAGTCTCCAGTCTCCAGGCTCCAGTCTCCAGTCTCCAGGCTCCAGTCTCCAGTCTCCAGACTCCAGGCTCCAGTCTCCAGGCTCCAGTCTCCAGTCTCCAGTCTCCAGGCTCCAGTCTCCAGTCTCCAGTCTCCAGTCTCCAGTCTCCAGGCTCCAGTCTCCAGTCTCCAGGCTCCAGTCTCCAGTCTCCAGTCTCCAGTCTCCAGTCTCCAGGCTCCAGGCTCCAGTCTCCAGTCTCCAGTCTCCAGGCTCCAGTCTCCAGACTCCAGGCTCCAGTCTCCAGTCTCCAGACTCCAGGCTCCAGTCTCCAGTCTCCAGGCTCCAGTCTCCAGTCTCCAGTCTCCAGACTTATTGTCTCGTTTGATTGTTCATTTCGTATAAAATCCAGAAAATACCAAAAATAGTCTTCCGCTGTCGTTTGTCGCGTGATTTACGCATCAAATTTGGTATCAGAGCCAGGTTACCAAAAGGTTTCTTAATCTTTTAGTCCTTGGGTTTTTGTTATTTTGTTTGTTGGGTCAGTTTTGAAAAAGGTTTCTTAATCTTTTTATCCTGTTGGTGTTTGTTTCTTTGTCAAAAATCTGTTTGGATAAGTTGTCTCAAATCTTCATAGATCTGATCGTTATTTGAATATTATTGTTTAGATCTGAATGTGTTTACTCATGAAATTGTGGTTTCCAATTTCAGATCTGATCTCTCTTGTCTAGATCTATTTTTGATTATCTTTCATTTAGATAATAGAAATGGGTTATAATAGAAATCTTGCTTTAGAGAATTTTCGAAGAGATAGACAGCTTAAATCTCTTGAAAAACAAATGGGGATAATATTAGATGTGTTAGAAAATCATGTGAGAGCAACAAAAAAGAAAAATTCTCGTAAGAAACTCACTGATTGCAATTTAAATCTCATGGAGATTAGATCAGCCCCTAATTCTTTCAAAAAGATAAAAGTTGAATTCGATGTTGAACAAGAGCCTATTTATGATGAAGAAGGGATAAGTGATGTTGCTGATGACTTTTTACTCTTCAAGAGAACTGATCATTCACTTGAAATGAATGAAGTTCAGCAAGAAGATGATATTTTTCAGCCATGTGTTTATGATGACGATGGTGAAGAAGTAACTGAAGCTAACCTTGATGATTTCTTGATGATTCAGAATGCTAATCATCTTCATGAAGCTGTTGATGAATCCCAGCAAAGAAGTGTTTACCAGACTTGTTTTTGTTATGTTACTGGCGAGAAAGAATCTATTGGAGCTACTAATGAAGAATCATCACTGATCAAAGAAGTCCAGCCCGCAGTACATTCAACTGGAACTCTCACTGATGAAGTCCAGTGACAAGTGTACTCCAGTGAATCTTTCACTGATAAAGCTCCAGTCGAAGGTCACACTGAAGACCAAACTGAAGATCCATCAGAAGATCCAACTGAAGATCCATCAGAAAATCCAACTGAAGATCCATCAGTTGAAGATCCAACTGAAGATCCATCAGAAGATCCAACTGAAGATCCATCAGAAGATCCAACTGAAGATCCATCAGAAGATCCAACTGAAGATCCATCAGAAGATCCAACTGAAGATCCATCAGAAGATCCAACTGAAGATCCATCAGAAGATCCAACTGAAGATCCATCAGAAGATCCAACTGAAGATCCATCAGAAGATCCAACTGAAGATCCATCAGAAGATCCAACTGAAGATCCATCAGAAGATCCAACTGAAGATCCATCAGAAGATCCAACTGAAGATCCATCAGAAGATCCAACTGAAGATCCATCAGAAGATCCAACTGAAGATCCATCAGAAGATCCAACTGAAGATCCATCAGAAGATCCAACTGAAGATCCATCAGAAGATCCAACTGAAGATCCATCAGAAGATCCAACTGAAGATCCATCAGAAGATCCAACTGAAGATCCATCAGAAGATCCAACTGAAGATCCATCAGAAGATCCAACTGAAGATCCATCAGAAGATCCAACTGAAGATCCATCAGAAGATCCAACTGAAGATCCATCAGAAGATCCAACTGAAGATCCATCAGAAGATCCAACTGAAGATCCATCAGAAGATCCAACTGAAGATCCATCAGAAGATCCAACTGAAGATCCATCAGAAGATCCAACTGAAGATCCATCAGAAGATCCAACTGAAGATCCATCAGAAGATCCAACTGAAGATCCATCAGAAGATCCAACTGAAGATCCATCAGAAGATCCAACTGAAGATCCATCAGAAGATCCAACTGAAGATCCATCAGAAGATCCAACTGAAGATCCATCAGAAGATCCAACTGAAGATCCATCAGAAGATCCAACTGAAGATCCATCAGAAGATCCAACTGAAGATCCATCAGAAGATCCAACTGAAGATCCATCAGAAGATCCAACTGAAGATCCATCAGAAGATCCAACTGAAGATCCATCAGAAGATCCAACTGAAGATCCATCAGAAGATCCAACTGAAGATCCATCAGAAGATCCAACTGAAGATCCATCAGAAGATCCAACTGAAGATCCATCAGAAGATCCAACTGAAGATCCATCAGAAGATCCAACTGAAGATCCATCAGAAGATCCAACTGAAGATCCATCAGAAGATCCAACTGAAGATCCATCAGAAGATCCAACTGAAGATCCATCAGAAGATCCAACTGAAGATCCATCAGAAGATCCAACTGAAGATCCATCAGAAGATCCAACTGAAGATCCATCAGAAGATCCAACTGAAGATCCATCAGAAGATCCAACTGAAGATCCATCAGAAGATCCAACTGAAGATCCATCAGAAGATCCAACTGAAGATCCATCAGAAGATCCAACTGAAGATCCATCAGAAGATCCAACTGAAGATCCATCAGAAGATCCAACTGAAGATCCATCAGAAGATCCAACTGAAGATCCATCAGAAGATCCAACTGAAGATCCATCAGAAGATCCAACTGAAGATCCATCAGAAGATCCAACTGAAGATCCATCAGAAGATCCAACTGAAGATCCATCAGAAGATCCAACTGAAGATCCATCAGAAGATCCAACTGAAGATCCATCAGAAGATCCAACTGAAGATCCATCAGAAGATCCAACTGAAGATCCATCAGAAGATCCAACTGAAGATCCATCAGAAGATCCAACTGAAGATCCATCAGAAGATCCAACTGAAGATCCATCAGAAGATCCAACTGAAGATCCATCAGAAGATCCAACTGAAGATCCATCAGAAGATCCAACTGAAGATCCATCAGAAGATCCAACTGAAGATCCATCAGAAGATCCAACTGAAGATCCATCAGAAGATCCAACTGAAGATCCATCAGAAGATCCAACTGAAGATCCATCAGAAGATCCAACTGAAGATCCATCAGAAGATCCAACTGAAGATCCATCAGAAGATCCAACTGAAGATCCATCAGAAGATCCAACTGAAGATCCATCAGAAGATCCAACTGAAGATCCATCAGAAGATCCAACTGAAGATCCATCAGAAGATCCAACTGAAGATCCATCAGAAGATCCAACTGAAGATCCATCAGAAGATCCAACTGAAGATCCATCAGAAGATCCAACTGAAGATCCATCAGAAGATCCAACTGAAGATCCATCAGAAGATCCAACTGAAGATCCATCAGAAGATCCAACTGAAGATCCATCAGAAGATCCAACTGAAGATCCATCAGAAGATCCAACTGAAGATCCATCAGAAGATCCAACTGAAGATCCATCAGAAGATCCAACTGAAGATCCATCAGAAGATCCAACTGAAGATCCATCAGAAGATCCAACTGAAGATCCATCAGAAGATCCAACTGAAGATCCATCAGAAGATCCAACTGAAGATCCATCAGAAGATCCAACTGAAGATCCATCAGAAGATCCAACTGAAGATCCATCAGAAGATCCAACTGAAGATCCATCAGAAGATCCAACTGAAGATCCATCAGAAGATCCAACTGAAGATCCATCAGAAGATCCAACTGAAGATCCATCAGAAGATCCAACTGAAGATCCATCAGAAGATCCAACTGAAGATCCATCAGAAGATCCAACTAAGATCCATCAGAAGATCCAACTGAAGATCCATCAGTTGAAGTTAACCACTGGACAGCTTCAGTGAATAACGCCAGTAAGTTGCTTCAGTCGAAGTGCTCCAGATGGTATACTCCAGTGAAGGTTCTCCAGGTCCAGACTCCAGTGAAGCAATTTCAGATCCATGATCCAGTTGAAGATTCTCCAGATCGCTTCTCCAGTGAAGATTCTCCAGATCACTTCTCCAGTGAAGATTCTCCAGATGCATTCTCCAGTGAAGATCCTCCAGATGCATTCTCCAGCGAAGATCCTCCAGATGCATTCTCCAGTAAAGATCTTCTAGTCTCCAGTCTCCAGTCTCCAGGCTCCAGTCTCCAGTCTCCAGTCTCCAGGCTCCAGTCTCCAGACTCCAGGCTCCAGTCTCCAGTCTCCAGTCTCCAGGCTCTAGTCTCCAGTCTCCAGGCTCCAGTCTCCAGTCTCCAGTCTTCCAGGCTCCAGTCAAGACCCTTTAGTGAAGCTTACCAGTGAACGACTCCAGTCCAGAAATACCAGAATAAAGTCACCAGTTTTGTTCAGTTCAGTTTATTTTGGTGACATGGCAGTGGACCCAATAAAGAAGGAATGACAGCTGTTGACAGGGATAAGGAAGGCACGTGTGACAACGTTATTTCTAACGGTTTGTGGGACCTTGTGCAGAAGGAATCTTTCTAGAAGCTTTGTCTGTCCTTTTCCTATTGGTGGATAAATTAGTGGTTGTCCTTAGCACATGTCAGCCTTTTATTTATTTAATATTTGTATTTCTTTATTCCTAGGAAATAGCATGTGTGTGGCTATAAATAGGTGCTTAATTTCTCATTGTAAGTAGTTAGTTGATGTTGAATGAAAATTAATAGAGCAGCCTCTATTTCTTACAAATCTTCTTTTACCTTTATAGATCTTTGATCTTGGTGGTTAGGAGTGACCCCTTTATCAATATTTGTGGTGACTTGTTCTTTATCAAATATTGTGGTGAGGTCTTTTAAATCTTCGGTTTCCTTTATCTATAATCGTGGTGGCTAGACCTTTATCGATTGTAGTGGTGGAGCGGAGTGTTTCCTTTATCCTTGATTCCGGTGGCTTAGCCTTTACGAGTCTTGGTGGTGGATTCTTTTATCTATCGTTTTACTTTATTGTCTCGTTTGATTGTTCATTTCGTATAAAATCCAGAAAATACCAAAAATAGTCTTCCGCTGTCGTTTGTCGCGTGATATACGCATCAGCAACAACATTAGCCACTCCAGCTTTGTGCTTAGAAACAAAAGAATAAGACTGCAAAAATTCCACCCATTTTGCATGTCTGGCATTAAGCTTGTGTTGACCATTAATAAACTTCAGTGCTTCATGGTCAGAAAATAAGACAAACTGCTTCGGCTTTAGATAATGTGACCAGTGATTGATAGCACGAATAATTGCATAGAATTCTTTGTCATATGTGCTATATTTCAGTTTTGAACCATTAAGTTTTTCACTGAAATAAGCCACTGGACGCCCTGCTTGTACTAAAACTGCACCAATACCTACTCCACTGGCGTCACACTCTAACTCAAACAACATATCAAAATCTGGTAAAGATAGTACTGGAGCTGAACTGAGCTTTTCCTTCAGTGACTCGAAAGCCAACTGGGCTGAATTAGGCCAGTCAAACACACCTTTCTTCAGACAATCAGTGATTGGAGCCACAACTGTAGAGAAATTCTTGATAAACCTTCTATAAAAAGTTGCCAGTCCATGAAAACTTTTTACTTCAGTGATGGTTGTAGGAACTGGCCATGATCTGATGGCTTCTACCTTTGAGGGATCCATAGAAATACCTTCTTTTGATACCACATACCCAAGAAATATCACACTCTCCACCATAAAATCACATTTTTCCAGTTTTCCATACAACTGGTGTCTTCTCAGTAATTCAAACACATTTCTTAAATGGTTAACATGTTCAGCTTCAGTTTTCGAATATACAAGAATATCATCAAAATAAACAACAACAAACTGACCAATAAGTGGCCTGAGAACTTCATTCATCAGTCTCATGAAAGTACTAGGAGCATTAGATAAACCAAAAGGCATTACTAACCATTCATAAAGGCCTCCTTTAATTTTGAATGCAGTCTTCCACTCATCTCCATCCTTCATTCTAATCTGGTGATAGCCACTTCTGAGATCAATTTTTGAAAACACACTGGAGCCATGTAACTCATCAAGCATATCATCCAATATGGGAATGGGATATCTATACTTAATAGTTATATTATTTATGGCTCTGCTATCAACACACATTCTCATCGAACCATCTTTCTTTGGAACCAGGAGAGCTGGGACTGAACAAGGACTCATACTTGCTCTCACATAAACTTTAGAAACCAACTCATCTACATGCCTTTGCAATTCCTTTGCTTTAGTAGGTGAACACCTATAGGCAGCTTTGTTTGGAAGAACTGAACCTGGAACCATGTCAATCTGGTGTTCAATTCCTCTTACTGGTGGCAAACCTTAAGATAGGTCTTCTGGGAAAACATCAGTGAATTCTTTCAGTAGAGACTTCAGGAAACTGGGGACTCCAGTGAACTCCTTCTCTTCAGTACGTTCAAGCACCAGTAACATCATAACTGGAGAGCCTCCAGTTAACTCTTCTTCAACTTCAGTTTGAGACATAAATAAAGACTTGCTGGGCTGGTCTTTCTTATTAATTTTCAGTAACTCATTGGGTTTCAGAGAAGTCAAAGTGACCTTCTTCCCACTTACAGATAATGAATAAGAATTCATACGACCATTATGAAATACATAATTATCAAATAACCAAGGTCTACCCAGTAATATATGACAAGCATCCATAGGAACAACATCACAAACAATTTTATCTTGATAAACAGATCCAATGGAAAAAGGAATAGTAACTTGTCGATTAACTTTTACCTCAGATCCTTCACTGAGCCATTGCAACTTGTAAGGACGAGGGTGCTTTACTGTAGGCAGTTCCAGTTTCTCTACCATGTAAGTTGAAGCAGCATTAGCACAACTTCCACCATCAATGATCAGATTACACACCTTTCCTTTAACAGTACATCTGGAATGGAAGATATTTTCTCTCTGGGCAGTATCAGTTGTAACTTCATCAGTGTGCATGACTCTTCTTACCACTAGCATTTCTCCAACATTTGCACCTACATATGATTCTTCATCTTCACCTTCGTCATACACTGGTTCACCTTCTTCAGTATCAACATCTGGTAAGCTTTCAATCTCTTTGGCAGTTAGTGCTCGCTGGTTGGGATACTGCGCCTGGAAGTGACCAAAGCCATGACACTTAAAACATTTTCTTCCAACTGGTTCTTTTGATCCTCCAGTTTCTTTCTCCTTTCCTCTGAAGGATTTCTGACCAGTTTCACTGGGCTTAGGAACTGGTTGACTGGAACTGGAAGAAACCTTAGTGAAAGGTTTGTACTGGACCTTCTTCTTCAGTTGCTTTTCAATCTGGAGGGCCAGTTTGCAAGCACCTTCATAAGTCCAGATGGGCTGCAGTTCTATCTTCTCAGTAATGGTAGCATTCAACCCACCAAGGAATCTGGCGATAGTATGTTCTTCAGTTTCTTTCACACCAGTTCGAGTCTTCAGTTGCTCGAATTCTCTAATATACTCCACAACCTCTTTAGTACCTTGCTTCAGATTATTCATCAGAAGATACTGATCTTGCTTGTACGACTGAGGAACAAATCTTTTCTGCATGACTTCTTTCAATTTGGACCAGGTCTTGACTTTACTCTTACCCTTATACTCTCTTTCAGATTTCATATTGTCATACCAAGATGAAGCATACTTTTTAAGCTTAATAATGGCAACCTTAAAACTTTTTTTTATCATCATAACCTTTTATTTCCATAATCCTATCCATAACCTGAACCCATTCAAAATATTCTTCTGGGTTAGAAGACCCATTGAAATCTGGTGGATCTATCTTAATGTCTCTAGTATCATCACCCTTATGTCTCCTTCGTCTTTCTCTGGGATGTGGGTCATCAGAATCACTAGAGTTTCTGGGTGTACTATCAGATCTTTCACTAGGACCTTGAGATTCAGAATCTCTTTCACTAGCAACAACATGGTCTCTATTAAACCTTAAACCACCATCTTCTAACATATGAACAACTCTACCAAGTGCTTCTTGTAGATCTTCTATTTGTGTATCCCTCCTAGCATTATGAGCTTCTTCTAATGTCATATTTCTTCTAAAAGCCATTTATATTCAACAAACAACACTAACAATAACAGATCTAAACAAAAACTCCAACAGATCAAAAGATTAGAACAACCCTTTTGAATCTGACCCAACAAACAACAAAACCCACGGATAAAAAGATTAAGAAACCTTTTTCAAACCTGGCTCTGATACCAAATTTGATGCGTAAATCACGCGACAAACGACAGCGGAAGACTATTTTTGGTATTTTCTGGTTTTATATGAAACAAACAACAAACAAGACAATAAAATAAAATGATAGATAAAAGAATCCACCACCAAGATTCGTAAAGGACTGGCCACCGGAATCAAGGATAAAGGAAACACTCCAACCCACCACTATGTTTGATAAAGGCCTAGCCACCACAAACACATATAAAGGAATCGGAGATTTAAAAGACCTCACCACTATAATTGATAAAGAACAAGTCACCACAATTATAGATAAAGGGGTCACTTCAAACCACCAAGATCAAAGATCCATAAAGGTAAATGAAGATTTTTGGATAAGAAATAGAGGTTGCTCTATTAATTTCATTTAATCAATTAAGTCTCCTTTTACAAGTGAGAATGGGCCCCTATTTATAGCCACATGCTATTTTCTAGAAAAGAAAATACAATAATAAAATAAATAAAAAGCTGTCATGTGCTAAGGACAACCACTAATTAATTGACCAATAGGAAATGGACAAGCAAAGCTTCTAGAAAGATTCCCTCTGCACAAGGGCCCACAAACCGTTAGGATTAATGTTGTCACACGCTCCTCCCTTATCGTCTTTGACAGCTGTCATTCCTTCTTTATTGGGTCCACAAACATGAAACAAACTTTATTAATGAAAACTGGGACGTAAATCTGGAACTTCCACTGGAGACTTAAGTCTGGAGCACCCATCTGGAGACTAGACTGGAGCTGGTCACTGGAGTGCTTCAGTGGTAAACTTTACTGGTGGATCACTACTGGTTGTCACTGGAGACTCTTTCCACTGGAGAAGTGTTACTACTGGCGACTGGACTGGTTCAGTAAAGACTTGTCTGAAATGGGCCACTACTGGCAGAATCAACATGGCTTGTTCAGATGACATTATCAGTTCAGTTTCCTTCAGTTCAGTTAACTTCTTCAGTTCAGTTCCACCCTTCAGTTCAGTTGACTTCTCTAGTTCACTGGTGTCAGCCAGTTCAGTGAATCTGGACATTTCCACATCACTTTAGGAAAGGTAAACTTCTACGAGAATTGAACCATACGGTAATTGCCTTAGTTCCAAAGTTTTCTACTCCTACTTCTATCAATGATTATAGGCCGATCTCATGTTGTAATGTATTGTACAAATGTATAAGTAAGATAATTGTTGATCGTATTAAGGATAGCTTGAAAGGGGTGGTGAGTGTTAACCAATCAGCATTTGTGCCGGGTAGGAAGATATCTGACAACATTCTTCTGACACAAGAACTCATGAACAATTATCATAGAGATGTTGGGCCCCAAGATGTGCTTTAATTGACATTCAGAAAGCTTATGATACTGTTGATTGGCTTTTTAAGGGCTGCTATGAGGGGTTTTGGTTTTCATCCCGTTATGGTTAATTGGATTATGGTTTGTGTTTCGTCCACTTCATTCTCCTTAAGTATTAATGGGAATTTGAATGGATATTTTAAAGGAAAGAGAGGTCTTCGTCAGGGTGACCCTATTTCCCCTTACTTGTTTACTCTTGTCATGGAAGTGTTGACTTTTATTCTTCAACACTCTATTCGTATTGACTCATCTTTCAGGTTCCATCACAAGTGTGAAAAGCCGCTGCTTATTAACCTTTGTTTTGTTGATGATCTATTTCTTTTTTCTAGGGGTGAATCTCGTTCAGCACAAGTAATTATAGATTCCGTTGATTCTTTCAAGAAGATGTCGGGTCTTGTTCCTAGTATAAAGAAGAGTACTGCTTTCTTCTGTAATGTCCCTGATCATGTAAAAGGCTCGATCTTGAGTATTATGTCGTTTGATGAAGGCTCGCTACCGGTCAGGTACTTGGGTGTTCCTCTTATTTCGTCTAGGCTTCTCTACAATGATTGTAAGATCCTTGTGGAAAGAATGGAAAAACGTATCACAGATTGGAGGAATAAATTCTTGTCATTTGCTGGTCGTCTACAACTGGTTATGTATGTTTTATCGTCCATGCATGTGTATTGGTCGTCTATGTTTATCCTTCATGCGAGGGTTATTAAAGATCTTGAAAAAGCAATGCGGGGTTTTTTATGGTGTCAAGGTCCAATGCAGAGGGAGCAAAGGTCTCATGGAATACTATTTGTGTTCCAAAGTATGAAGGGAGTTTGGATATTCGTCGTATTGCTGATATGAACAAGGCCCTCATTACTACTCATATATGGAGTATTTTGTCACGCAGGGAGTCACTTTGGGTTGATTGGGTTTAATATTATAAACTTAAAGGGAGGATTTTTTGGGATGTTCCTGTTCGTGCTTCCTCTAGTTGGAGCTGGAGGAAATTACTTCAGCTCCGGCCTTCAATTCGAACCTTCATTGGGGTAAAAATTGGTGATGGTAAGTCAACTTCAGCTTGGTTTGATAACTGGAGTCACTTGGGTCCATTAGCTGCTATTATTCATCCTAGTGATATTAGAAGGGCTGGTTTTTCGCTTGATTCAAAAGTTGCTGATCTGAATGGTAATGGCCAATGGTTGTGGCCGGTTGCATGGTTAGATCTCTTCCCTGTTCTTATTAATGTGCCGGATATTACTCTTTCTTTTGCTGGACGAATTCAACTTATTATTTCAGTTTTATCTTCCTTGCACATTTACTGGTCTTCGGTCTTCATACTTCCTGCTAGAATCATTAAAGATCTTGAAGCTAAAATTCGTGGGTTTCTATGGTGCCAAAGTCCTATGCAAAGAGGTAAAGCTAAGGTATCATGGAAAGCTATCTGTGTCCTGAAGTTTGAAGGTGGGTTGGGAATTAAACGCATTACTGAGATGAATCTAGCACTAATGACTTCCCACATTTGGAACATACTTACTAAAAGGGAATCTCTTTGGGTGGATTGGATTCATGATTACAAATTAAAAGGTATCAATTTTTGGGATATACCATACAAATCGGTGAGTAGTTGGGGGTAGAGGAAAATACTCCAAATGAGGCCTATTATTAGACCATTTATAATGTCGATTATTGGTAATGGGCAACAGACCTCCGTGTGGTATGATACCTGGTCAAATATCGGTTCTTTGGATAGGTTTGTAACGCCAAGAGCGATGAAAAGAGCTGGATTATCAATATATTCTAAAGTTGCTAATTTATATGAGAATGGTTATTGGAAGTGTCCCGTTGCCTGGCTGAATCTATTTCCTGTCCTTAACACTATACCTCGTTGTTTTCTATCGGCAACCAGAAATGACGAGTTGGTTTGGAATGTCTCGAATACACAACATCAATTCTCAACAAGTATTGTTTGGGATTCTTTACGCAGTAGAGATCAAGAAGTGTCATGGGTTAATGGTGTTTGGTTCTCCCAATGTATACCTAGACATGCTTTTATTATGTGGTTAGTGGTTCGTGGGAAACTTCTGACTCAGGATAAAATACTTCAATGGAGCCCAACGAGAAGGAAGAATATGAATGTCATGTGCTGCCCTTTATGTATTGCTGACTTTGATTCGCATAATTATATGTTCTTTGAATGCACATACTCTTCACAGGTTTCGTTATTTATTAGAGAAGCTGTGGATATGCATAATATCCCTCCGCTGTGGGACGATATTGTCACATACCTGATCTCTCGTTCAAAGGTAAAATCGGTTGTTAGCATAATCACTCGACTTATTGTGGCTGTTGCAGTCTATTATATTTGGCAAGAAAGGAATAATAGGCTGTTTGATTCTCACGCAAGGCCTCCTGATGTTTTGTGCAACACCATTATGGCTTCTGTTTGAATGAAACTCATGGGACTAAAGTTTAAAAAAAGATGGATCGTGTGGTGCGTGTGCTTGAAGATTGGGGTGTGTGGAGATTTCCTTTTTCAAGATGGATGCTGATTAGTTATTTTTACTTGTTTCTTTGCCTATTTTATGCGATTTGTTGCATATTTTTAGGCTAGATCTTCCTGGTTTTTCTTGTTTAGTTTGGTTTCGTTGTATTACTTATATGGGGCATGTCCCACATATGAACTATTGTAGTATTCAGCTGCACTACTTGTACTTTATTGTTTTGGGTGTTGTTATAAAAGTCAACAGGGATTTAAATTCCCGTTTACCCAAAAAGAATATAGCCTTAAAGTCTGACAATAAGCAATGGAGCATTAATCTCCGAAGTCCAGTCCTAGCATAGTAGTCTTTATCCCTGATTAGCCTGAGTACCTAAAAAGTATACTAAAACGTGTCAACACAAAGGTTGGTGAGTTCGTAGGTTTTAGTCAAAAAGTCCAGCCAAAGAAAGAAGTCTTTTTTCGATTCTTTTAAGTCCAAACAAACAGTTGTTCAATACATAACGAGCAGAGTTACGACATAATAAGTCAAAGTACTCAAGTCTCAAGTCCAAGTCTCAAAGACTCAAAGTCTCAAAGTCACAAAGTCCGGCCTTACGGTACCTGCCTTAGTCCAAGTCTCCAAAGCACACAATAAGCACGTCCCAATAAGCACATCATAAAGCACAACCATCAAGCACATAATCACACACATACAAACAAGATCAAGCACATCATATGGCATAAGTAACTCTATACGTACCGGCTCAATATTGAACATAAACAGGAAATCGACAAAACTATTTGAAAACAAGTATACTTTCCACCCCAAAACTTGTAAAAAGAGGGGCTACGAAACTCACCTGAAAGCAGCACAAGTACAAGTACCCTAGATCAACGAACAAGAACACGAACAGTCAGATACACCTGAAACACGCACATTATCTGTCCAAAAGTCCTACATTGTCCACAAGTCACCCAGTAAGTACTTACTTAATTGTACACGTCTATGTCCTATACTAGTGTCTTAGGAAATGCCATTATGTCTCGTCAAATGTCATAATATATATAATAGTCCCGTTGTCCTTGTAAATTGTCCAAATGAAACGTTCGTTTAAAAATGTCACGTTTATTGTTTAGATCCTGTCAAATCTTTGTATGGAACTGATGGACCACAATATCACGTGGTACTTTCCAAGCTTCAAGTAAGCGATCCACACTTGTCGTGTTTTTAAACTTCAAAGTTACCAACTTGAATCTGATTGTAGTAACAATAAGCTCCACAATGGTGTCTGGAGGACGGGCATGATTAGAAAATAACCGATTGTTTCTTTCCTGCCAGACGAAATAAGCCGTAGCTGCTACTAGTAGTCTTCCAATAACATTCTTTGCAGATCTAGACTTCGCTTTGAGTGTAATCCAATGGACAATGTCTTCCCAATCATCAGATAAGAAAGCAACTCCAGCTAATACTTTGATTCTACTCCAAACCTGCGATGAAAAAGAACATTGAAAGAATAGATGTGCATGAGAATCCGGTCCTTTGCTACACAACGAGCAACAATACAGGTTGTAGCTCGCTTTCCATCGCATGATCATATCTTGTGTCTTCAATTTCTTCTGAACAATAAGCCAAACCAAAAACGCATGTCTTGGAATACAATGAGAAAACCAAATTGCATTTGCCCAAGTGACCTCATTATTCCTAGTCCGAATCGAATCCCAAACTGTTTATGAAGAATACACCTGGTCATTTCCTTGCAAATCTCTCCATACTATTGAATCCGGCTGATTAGTATTCAACACAATTGTTGGGATATTTAATAATACCGGAAATAAATCTAACCAAGCACGTGGCCATAACCATTCACCATTATGATTTATATCAGCAATTTTTGAGTCAAATCAAACGAAATCTGCTTGCCATCACCCACTTTAGACCATATGAATGGCCTAATATCTTGTCTTAACTGAAGCAATTTCCTCCACCCCCAACTACAATTTTGTGGTTGATGTACATCCCAAAAGTTTCTGCCTTTTAACCTATAAGAGTGCACCCATTTGACCCATAGAGAATCTCTACGGGTTAAAATGCTCCAAATATGGTATACCATAAGGGATTTGTTTACTTCACTTATACGCCTAATATCTAAGCCACCCTCTGATTTAGGTAAACAAATAGATTTCCATGACACCTTTGCCTTACCTTTCACCATCGGTCCTTGACACCATAAAAATGCCCTCATCTTCCTTTCAAGATCCTTTATAATGCTAGCTGGAAGGATAAAAACCGAAGCCCAGTAAACATGAAAAGAAGATAACACTGACCTTATCAACTGAAGACGACCAGCAAAAGATAAAATTTTATTCCTCCAGTCAGCGATTCTGCTCTCCATTTTCTCCACCAAAATCTTACAATCATTATGAAGAAGTCTAGTGGATATTAAAGGAACACCAAGGTATCTCACAGGGAGCTTCTCTTCATCAAAAGGCATGATCAAAAGTATAGCTTGCTTAACAAAATCCGAAACATTACAGAAGAAAGCTTTACTCTTGGGCATGCTAGGAACCAACCCAGACATATCTTTGAATTCATTTAGTGTATTCATAATAACACTAGTTGAACTCACATCACCCCTTGCAAACAAAAAGAGGTCATCTGCAAAACAAATATTAATAATTCGCTCCTTTTCACATTTGTTATGAAATTTGAAACTAGCCAGACTCATAACCGCATGCTGGAGAAGTAACAAAATGTAGTTTTTAAGTGTTCTCATCGTGTTCTTATTTTAAGGTTGTTCTTATTTGATTGGCCCCCTATATATATATATATATAACCGAAAATATATATATATAATAAAAAGATTTCGGATTTTTGAGAGGAAGAAGAAGAAAAGCCGATTTATATATATATATATTTTGAGAAGATTTCGGATATGTATATATATATACAAATCCATAGCCGAAATCTATATATATAAGAAAGAAAAACGTGGTTTTGATGAAAAACAACCATTTAAACAATAGATCACCAAAACTTACCTAAATCTAAAATAAAAGTGAAGAAAAGATGAGAAGGAGGGGAAGTGGTGGTTTGTGAAGAGAAATGAGGGAAGGGTGTAGAGATTTTAGGGTTTTGTTAGGTCATAAGCTCCCTTGCCTCATCCTTTGACTTTCTAGTAAAATGGTTTGACCCGACAATTCAAGAAAACCCGAGACCCGTTAAAACATTTCGTCGACATATTTAAATGTAACTTTTCAATAGCTTTCTAACGGATATAAACATGACTATATTTGATTAATAAATCTTTAATTGCATTAATTTTTAAGTACTTTACTTTATTTGACATTTCCACAAGATAACTAGTATTCCTCCTGTTCTCGAGTCCACACACGATTTTTCCAAATTCTAAATGCTCATAAAGCCCGAATATAACATAAATCCATTTATTCCATGATAAAGTCTTAAAGACTAATGACGTACATAAACGAAACAAACTAAAACGACCGGAAAGCACTTCGGGAAAATACGCTCAGATGACGGTTGTTACAGCATTACCCCGTTAAAAGAATTTCGTCCCGAAATTCAACTCGCACTAGTCCCATTAAACAATTGGGGGTATTTTGTCTTGAAATGATCTTCTCGTTCCCAAGTATACTCAGGCCCTCGCTTTGAATTCCAACGAACCTTAACGAGGGTATACTTGGTTTTCTTTAACTTCCGCACCTTGCGATCCACAATCTCCAAAGGCTCTTCAACGAAGTTCAACTTATCGTCAATCCGGATTTCGTCCATAGGCACATGACGTTCCTCCTCGGCTAGACATTTTTAAAGATGCGACACGTGAAATACATCGTGAACTCCCTTAAGCTCTTCCGAAAGTCTCAACCGATAAGCTACCTTACCAACTCTTTCCAATACTTCAAAAGGTCCGATATATCGTGGTCCGAGCTTTCCACTTTTAACAAATCTACCCACACCTTTCCACGGGGAAACCTTAAGAAGTACACGATCCCCGAGACTGAATCCAAAGGTCTATGTCTGACGTCAGCATACTTCTTTTGTCGTTCTCGTGCTAATCTAAGTCGCTCCTTAATCTGAATTATTTTCTCGGCAGTCTCTTCAATAAGCTCAGGCCCAACCAACTGACTATCACCAAAGTCGGCCCACGCGACAGGTGATCTACACTTTCGTCCATACAATGCCTTGAAAGGAGCCATATTAATACTCGCGTGATAACTATTGTTGTAAGAGAATTCTATCAAATGTAGATGGTCATCCCAGTTACCTCCAAATCTAAGACACACGCTCTCAACATGTCTTCTAAAGTCTGAATCGTACGCTCACTCTGACCATCGGTCTGAGGATGATACGTTGTACTCATGTCTAGTATAGTCCCAAAAGCCTTCTGAAAGTCGTTCCTAAAAACAAACCTACTCTCTCACCCTCCATGGCGATCTGTTCCTTCCCTCGTATCCCTACCTGATTTCGATCTAAATTAGCTTGTAAATGTGTCCCTCTCATCAATCTTTGGATTAGTTGATGTGCATGTTTGAGTTTCTTTATTTTGTTTTCGGTTAGGGTTTCTTTCAGTTCATTTGTCTAAACCCTAGTTTCCTGTTTGATTTTCTGATTGATTACCAAGGTTGTTTTCGCGACTAACTTTGTTTAGTTTAGCTAGATACTACGATCTTGTTAATTGATTAAGGGAATCTGATTTGTAGGCTAGGGTTTTTAGGGTTAGGGTTTTCCTGTTTCTGTTTCTTGTGATTGTTGTCTTCGTGGTGCTTTTAGGGTTTGTTTCTGCATGGTTATTTTCTTGTTATCATTTGTTTAATGAAGATAGGAGGAACTCATAAAGGTAACCAGGCTCAACCTGGTTTGGCGTCAAAAATAAAGAACATAGATGGAAAGACTAAGCTCCCGGTTCGTTCTATACTCAAGAACCCTAATAGGAGTTCTGCAGAAAATAAGGTGGGAACTGATATGGGTGTAAAGAATTCAGTAGGTGGTGGTTCAACCACTGTCGAAACTCCCGCTGGTCAAGATGTGAAGAAGACCTCATTTTCTACTCCTGAGGATCGTGAGGAGGGAATCAATAAAACGTCTGTAGATGGTGGTTTCACACCAGAACTAGATACAACTATGGATGATAATTCAGGTGACAATATGTTCGATAAGAATAAGGATGAAGCTTCTCCTGGTAATGCTACAGACGGGGTTAACGATGGAAGCAATGCAGATTTGGATGTGAATGCAATTGTTGATGATGTGATAAACGCTAATGATAGTGTGGATAAACAGGGTCAGCCTACTAGTGATTCCTCTCTACGGATAATGGTAAGCAACCTATTGTCCAGGAAGAAAAGCAATCATATACTGCAAAGTTAAAGGAGGGATCCGTTCAGAAGGTAGTGAATTTCAGAAAGATTGATAATGTTATGGGATGAGATGATGTTGATGTTGTACTTCCTAAGGAGTCAGTCCGAATTGTGCAAGATAAACTTGCTAACACTCTATTTGGATATTTTATAGGAGACCGACTTGCTTATCCGGTGGTTGAGTACTTTGTTAAGACTAATATGATGCGTAAATCACGCGACAAACGACAGCGGAAGACTATTTTTGGTATTTTCTGGATTTTATATGAAACAAACAACTAAACAAGACAATAAAACTAGAATGATAGATAAAAGAATCCACCACCAAGATTCGTAAAGGCCAAGCCACCGGAATCAAGGGTAAAGGAAACACTCCGCCCCACCACTACAATCGATAAAGGTCTAGCCACCACGATTATAGATAAAGGAAACCAAAGATTTAAAAGACCTCACCACAATATTTGATAAAGAACGAGTTACCACAAATATTGATAAAGGGGTCACTCCTAACCACCAAGATCAAAGATCTATAAAGGTAAAAGAAGATTTGTAAGAAATAGAGGCTGCTCTATTAATTTTCATTCAACATCAACTAACTTTTCAATGAGAAATAGAGCATCTATTTATAGCCACATGCTCTACCTAGGAATTAACGACATAATAATAAAATAATACATAAAAACTGTCATGTGCAAGCCACTAAGTAACTTGGACCAATAAAATATGGACACGTAAGCTTCTAGAAACATTCCCCTGCAAGTGGTCCCATAATATTGTTAGAACATTCTGTCACACGCGCCTTCTTTAACGGCTGTCATTCTTCTTTATTATTGGGCCCACAAACAACTTCAGTTAAAGCAAACTTTATTATAGACAACTGGAGCATTTATCTGGAGCACTTCACTGGTGGCCTTCAGTATTCACTACTGGAGCCCTTCAGAATTGATTTTCACTGGAGTCCTTCAGATGCAACTGAAGCTCGTCAGATGCCACTGGTGATAATTTCCATTGGAGCAAGGTCACTACTGGAGACTGAGTTGTTTCAGTAAAAAGATGGTTAAAATGTGATACAGCTGGCAAAATTAACATTGCTTGTTCAGATTGCATGGTTCGCTCAGATTCCTTCTTCAGTTTAGTCAACTGCTTTTCTCCAGATTCCTCCAGCTCAGCTTCAGTCAAACTTGGTTCATTGAATCTGGACATTCCCGCATCATTCTCCCCCTCTAAAAAGAGACTTGTCCTCAAGTCTTCGAGATACTCATCCTCCAGGTAGGGCATCAGATCACCAACATTGAATGTACTAGAGACTGACATATCTCCAGGAAGTTCAACTTTGTAAGCATTTTCTCCATATCTCTCCAGAATCTTGAATGGACCGTCAGCTCTGGGCATCAGCTTGCTTTTTCTCTTGGCTGGAAATCTTTCTGATGCGTAAATCACGCGACAAACGACAGCGGAAGACTATTTTTGGTATTTTCTGGATTTTATATGAAACAAACAACTAAACAAGACAATAAAGTAAAATGATAGATAAAAGAATCCACCACCAAGATTCGTAAAGGCCAAGCCACCGGAATCAAGGAAAAAGGAAACACTCCGCCCCACCACTACAATCGATAAAGGTCTAGCCACCACGATTATAGATAAAGGAAACCGAAGATTTAAAAGACCTCACCACAATATCTGATAAAGAACAAGTCACCACAAATATTGATAAAGGGGTCACTCCTAACCACCAAGATCAATGATCTATAAAGGTAAAGAAGATTTGTAAGAAATAGAGGCTGCTCTATTAATTTTCATTCAACATTAACTTACTTTACAATGAGAAATAGAGCATCTATTTATAGCCACATGCTCTACCTAGGAATTAACGACATAATAATAAAATAATACATAAAAGCTGTCATGTGCAAGCCACTAAGTAACTTGGACCAATAAAATATGGACACGTAAGCTTCTAGAAACATTCCCCTGCAAGTGGTCCCATAATATTGTTAGAACATTCTGTCACACGCGCCTTCTTTAACGGCTGTCATTCTTCTTTATTATTGGGCCCACAAACAACTTCAGTTAAAGCAAACTTTATTATAGACAACTGGAGCATTTATCTGGAGCACTTCACTGGTGGCCTTCAGTATTCACTACTGGAGCCCTTCAGAATTGATTTTCACTGGAGTCCTTCAGATGCAACTGAAGCTCGTCAGATGCCACTGGTGATAATTTCCATTGGAGCAAGGTCACTACTGGAGACTGAGTTGTTTCAGTAAAAAGATGGTTAAAATGTGATACAGCTGGCAAAATTAACATTGCTTGTTCAGATTGCATGGTTCGCTCAGATTCCTTCTTCAGTTTAGTCAACTGCTTTTCTCCAGATTCCTCCAGCTCAGCTTCAGTCAAACTTGGTTCATTGAATCTGGACATTCCCGCATCATTCTCCCCCTCTAAAAAGAGACTTGTCCTCAAGTCTTCGAGATACTCATCCTCCAGGTAGGGCATCAGATCACCAACATTGAATGTACTAGAGACTGACATATCTCCAGGAAGTTCAACTTTGTAAGCATTTTCTCCATATCTCTCCAGAATCTTGAATGGACCGTCAGCTCTGGGCATCAGTTTGCCTTTTCTCTTGGCTGGAAATCTTTCCTTTCTGAGATGCACCCAAACAAGATCACCTGGTGAAAAACTGGGCTGCTTCCTGTTCTTGTTTGCCTTGGCCTTGTAACTGGCATTTGCTTTCTCAATTCTGGTCTTCACTTGTTCATGAATCTTCTTGATTTCTTTTGCTCTGGTCTCTGCTTCAACACTTGCCTTTGGTTCAATCGAAAAAGGAATTAAATCAATAGGAGTCAGTGGATTGACACCATAACAAACTTCAAATGGGGATTTACTGGTTGAATAATTTGGAGCTCTATTGAAGGCAAACTCAGCATGAGCAAGCTTCAGATCCCAATCCTTCAGCGTCTTCTTCACCAGTGTTCTCAATAACATACTAATTGTTCTGTTCGTGACTTCAGTCTGTCCATCAGTCTGAGGATGGTGAGACGTACTGAACATCAATCTGGTACCCATCAGTCTCCATAGAGTCTTCCAGAAATAGCTTAAAAACTTCACATCTCGATCAGAAACAATGGATCTAGGAATTCCATGTAATCTGACAATCTCCTTAAAGAACAAATTCGCTACAGCTGAAGCATCATTTGTTGTATTACAAGCAACAAAATGAGCCATTTTTGAGAATCTATCAACAACAACCATTATAGAATCTTTTCCCCTCTGGGTTCTGGGCAGTGCAACAATAAAATCCATACTGAGATCTTCCCAAGGTTGGTTTGGAACTTGAAGAGGAGTGTACAAACCTTTGTGAAATGTTGTCTTTGCCTGGTGACAAGTTGGACAGCGACTGATAATACTCTGGACGTCCTTCAGTAGACTTGGCCAGTAGAAGTGTTCAGTCAGAATCTCTCCAGTTTTGTTGATTCCAAAATGTCCAGCTAGACCTCCTCCATGTGCTTCCCTTATTAATAAATCTCTTATTGAACCCCTTGGAATGCACAACTTACCATTCTTGAATAAGAAACCATCTTGAACAGTGAATGGTCCTTTCAGATTAGCTTCAGTAATTTTCTCAGAAAAATCTGGATCAGCAGCATATAACTCCTTTATGAAAGAAAATCCAAGTACTCTTGCTTCCAGAACTGATAATAAAGAATATCTTCGATAGTGCATCAGCAACAACATTGCAAACTCCAGCCTTGTGCTTTGAAACAAATGAATAAGACTGCAAGAACTCTACCCACTTTGCATGTCTGGCATTAAGCTTGTGCTGACCATTTATAAACTTTAGTGCTTCATGATCAGAAAACAATACAAACTGTTTCGGCTTCAGATAATGTGACCAGTGAGTGATAGCATGAATAATTGCATAGAATTCTTTGTCATAAGTACTATACTTCAGTTTAGATCCATTCAGTTTCTCACTGAAGTATGCAACTGGACGACCACTTTGCACCAGTACTGCACCAATACCCACACCACTTGCATCACATTCAAGTTCAAATAATATGTCGAAATCTGGCAAAGATAGAACTGGAGCTGAACTGAGCTTCTCCTTCAGTGACTCAAACGCCAGTTGAGCTGAACTTGGCCAGTTGAACACACCCTTCTTCAGACAGTCGGTAATCGGAGCTACAACTGTAGAGAAATTCTTGATAAATCTTCTATAAAATGATGCCAGTCCATGAAAACTTCTAACTTCAGTGATGGTTGTAGGAACTGGCCATGACTTGATAGCATCAACCTTCGAAGGATCCATAGAAATTCCATCCTTGGACACAACATACCCCAGAAATATAACACTGTCCACCATAAAATCACATTTCTCTAGTTTGCCATACAACTGGTGTCTCCTTAGCAGTTCAAATACCTTCTTCAGATGATTAACATGTTCAGCTTCAGATTTTGAATACACCAGAATATCATCAAAGTATACCACAACAAACTGACCAATGAGTGGTCTGAGAACTTCATTCATCAGTCTCATGAACGTACTGGGGGCATTTGACAAGCCGAAAGGCATCACTAACCATTCATATAAGCCTCCTTTGATTTTGAATGCAGTTTTCCACTCATCTCCATCCTTCATTCTGATCTGGTGATAACCACTTCTAAGATCAATCTTTGAAAACACTCTGGAGCCATGTAACTCATCAAGCATATCATCCAATCTGGGAATAGGATATCTATACTTAATAGTTATATTGTTGATGGCTCTGCTTTCAACACACATTCTCATCGTTCCATCTTTCTTTGGGACCAGTAGAGCAGGAACTGAACAAGGACTCATGCTTGCTCTGACATAACCCTTTTTGACCAGTTCATCTACTTGTCTTTGCAATTCTTTGGCTTCATTAGGAGAACAACGATAAGCAGCTTTGTTTGGAAGAACTGAGCCTGGAATCAAGTCAATCTGGTGCTCAATACCTCTAACTGGAGGTAAACCTTCAGGTAGATCTTCAGGAAAAATATCTCTGAACTCCTTCAGTAATGACTTCAGTAAACTGGGGACTTCAGTGGACTTCTTCTCTTCAGACTTTTCAACGACCAGTAGCATTAGAACTGGAGAGCCTTCAGATAACTCTTCTTCAACTTCAGATTGAGATAAAAACAAAGGCTTACTGGGCTGATCCTTCTTGACTTTCATCAGTTCGGTGGGCTTCAAAGAAGTCAGTGTGACCTTCTTTCCACTTATATTCAGAGAATATGAATTCATACGACCATCATGATGAACATAATTATCAAATAACCATGGTCGACCCAACAAAATGTGACAGGCATCCAAGGGAACAACATCACATATAATTTTATCTTGGTAAACTGACCCAATTGAAAAGGGAATAGTGACTTGTCGATTTACCTTTGCTTCAGAACCTTCGCTTAACCATTGCAACTTGTAAGGTCTGGGATGCTTCACGGTTGGTAGTTCCAGTTTATCTACCATGTAAGTTGAAGCAGCATTTGCACAACTGCCACCATCGATGATCAGATCACAAACCTTGCCTTTCACTGTGCATCTGGAGTGGAAAATATTCTCTCTCTGAGCAGTATCAGCTGTAACTTCATCAGTATGCATCACTCTCCTGACAACCAACAACTCTCCAATATCTGCACCAACATAAGCTTCTTCTTCTTCTTCTTCATCGTACACTGGCTCACCTTCTTCAGTGTCGACATCTGGTAAACATTCGATTTCTTTAGCAGTCAATGCTCTTTGATTAGGACACTGGGCCTGGAAGTGACCAAAACCATGGCACTTGAAACATTTTCTTCCAACTGGTTCTTTCGATCCTCCAGTTTCCTTTTCTTTGCCTCTGAAGGCTTTCTGGACAGTTTCAGTAAATCTGGGAACTGGCTGACTGGCAACTGGTTGACTTGCACTGGCAAGAACCTTACTGAATGACTTGTGCGGAACCTTCTTCTTCAGTTGTCTCTCAATCTGGATAGCCATCTTGCATGCACCTTCATATGTCCAGATAGGCTGCAACTCAATCTTCTCAGTAATGGCAGCGTTCAGACCACCAAGAAATCTGGCAATGGTGTGCTCTTCAGTCTCATTCACACCAGTTCTGGTCTTCAGATGCTCAAACTCTCTAATGTATTCCACAACTTCCTTGTCTCCTTGCTTCAGATTGTTCATCAGTAGATACTGATCTTGCTTGTACGACTGGGGAACAAACCTCTTTTGCATAACCTCCTTCAGTTTGGACCAGGTCTTGATTTTACTTTTGCCCTTGTATTCTCTTTCAGATTTCATGTTATCATACCAAGATGAAGCATATTTCTTCAGTTTAATAATGGCAACTTTGAAGCTTTTCCTATCATCATACCCTTTTATTTCCATAATCCTATCCATCACCTGGACCCATTCGAAATACTCTTCTGGGTTAGAAGACC
>CM067171.1:122740092-122847592 GCA_034093135.1 Erigeron breviscapus | reverse complement strand
CATAACCAACCATTCATACAAACCTCCCTTGATTTTGAAAGCAGTCTTCCATTCATCTCCATCCTTCATTCTTATCTGTGATAACCACTTCTGAGATCAATCTTTGAAAACACTCTGGAGCCATGTAACTCATCAAGCATATCATCCAATCTGGGAATAGGATATCTATACTTAATAGTTATATTGTTGATGGCTCTGCTGTCAACACACATTCTCATCGTTCCATCTTTTTTTGGGACCAGTAGAGCAGGAACTGAACAAGGACTCATGCTTGCTCTGACATAACCCTTCTCGACCAGTTCATCTACTTGTCTTTGCAATTCTTTGGCTTCATTAGGAGAACAACGATAAGCAGCTTTGTTTGGAAGAACTGAGCCTGGAACCAAGTCAATCTGGTGCTCAATACCTCTAACTGGAGGTAAACCTTCAGGTAGATCTTCAGGAAAAACATCTTTGAACTCCTTCAGTAATGACTTCAGTAAACTGGGACTTCAGTGGACTTCTTCTCTTCAGACTTTTCAACGACCAGTAGCATCAGAACTGGAGAGCCTTCAGATAACTCTTCTTCAACTTCAGATTGAGATAAAAACAAAGGCTTACTGGACTGATCCTTCTTGACTTTCATTAGTTCGGTGGGTTTCAAAGAAGTCAGTGTGACCTTCTTTCCACTTATATTCAGAGAATATGAATTCATACGACCATCATGATGAACATAATTATCAAATAACCATGGTCGACCCAACAAAATGTGACAGGCATCCATGGGAACAACATCACATATAATTTTATCTTGGTAAACTGACCCAATTGAAAGGGAATAGTGACTTGTCGATTTACCTTTACTTCAGAACCTTCGCTTAACCATTGCAACTTGTAAGGTCTGGGATGCTTCACTGTTGGTAGTTCCAGTTTCTCTACCATGTAAGTTGAAGCAGCATTTGCACAACTGCCACCATCGATGATCAGATCACATACCTTGCCTTTCACTGTGCATCTGGAGTGGAAAATATTCTCTCTCTGAGTAGTATCAGCTGTAACTTCATCAGTATGCATCACTCTCCTGACAACCAACATCTCTCCAATATCTGCACCAACATAAGCTTCTTCTTCTTCTTCTTCATCGTACACTGGCTCACCTTCTTCAGTGTCGACATCTGGTAAACATTCGATTTCTTTAGCAGTCAATGCTCTTTGATTAGGACACTGGGCCTGGAAGTGACCAAAGCCATGGCACTTGAAACATTTTCTTCCAACTGGTTCTTTAGAAGCTCCAGTTTCTTTTTCTTTCCCTCTGAAGGATTTCTGAACAGCTTCAGTAAATCTGGCAACTGGTTGACTTGCAATGGCAGGAACTTTACTGAATGACTTGTACGGAACCTTTTTCTTCAGTTGTCTTTCAATCTGGATGGCCAGTTTACATGCACCTTCGTATGTCCAGATAGGCTGCAATTCAATCTTCTCAGTAATGGCAGCGTTCAGACCACCAAGAAATCTGGCTATAGTGTGCTCTTCAGTTTCATTCACACCAGTTCTGGTCTTCAGATGCTCAAACTCTCTAATGTATTCTACAACCTCCTTAACTCCTTGCTTCAGATTGTTCATCAGTAAGTACTGGTCTTGCTTGTACGACCGGGGAACAAATCTTTTCTGCATAACTTCCTTCAGTTTGGACCAGGTCTTGATCTTACTCTTGCCCTTGTATTCTCTTTCAGATTTCATGTTATCATACCAAGATGAAGCATATTTCTTCAGTTTAATAATGGCAACTTTGAAGCTTTTCCTATCATCATACCCTTTTATTTCCATAATCCTGTCCATCACCTGGACCCATTCGAAATACTCTTCTGAGTTAGAAGACCCATTAAAATCTGGTGGATCTATCTTAATATCCCTAGTATCATCACCCTTATGCCTCCTACGCCTTTCTCTATGACGTGACTCATCAGAATCACTAGAACCTCTGGCTACACTTTCAGATCTTTCACTACCACCTTGAGATTCAGTATCTCTTTCACTTGGAACAACATTTTCTCGATTAAATCTTAAACCACCATCTTCTAACATATGAACAACTCTACCAAGAGCTTCTTGTAGATCTTCTATCTGTCTATCTCTCCTAGCATTATTAGCTTCATCTAAAGTCATATTCCTTCTAAAAGCCATTTATAACCAGCAAACAACTCACAATCAAGAGGTCTAAACAAATAACCAACAGATCTAAACGTTCAAACAACAGATCTAATCAAAACTTCAACAGATCTAAACAATCAATCAACAGATCTTAAACAAAACCTCAACAAACAAAAAGATTAAGAAACCTTTTTAAACCTGGCTCTGATACCAAATTGATGCGTAAATCACGCGACAAACGACAGCGGAAGACTATTTTTGGTATTTTCTGGATTTTATATGAAACAAACAACTAAACAAGACAATAAAACTAGAATGATAGATAAAAGAATCCACCACCAAGATTCGTAAAGGCCAAGCCACCGGAATCAAGGATAAAGGAAACACTCCGCCCCACCACTACAATCGATAAAGGTCTAGCCACCACGATTATAGATAAAGGAAACCGAAGATTTAAAAGACCTCACCACAATATTTGATAAAGAACGAGTCACCACAAATATTGATAAAGGGGTCACTCCTAACCACCAAGATCAAAGATCTATAAAGGTAAAAGAAGATTTGTAAGAAATAGAGGCTGCTCTATTAATTTTCATTCAACATCAACTAACTTTTCAATGAGAAATAGAGCATCTATTTATAGCCACATGTTCTACCTAGGAATTAACGACATAATAATAAAATAATACATAAAAGTTGTCATGTGCAAGCCACTAAGTAACTTGGACCAATAAAATATGGACACGTAAGCTTCTAGAAATATTCCCCTGCAAGTGGTCCCATAATATTGTTAGAATCGTTTGTCACACGCGCCTTCTTTAACGGCTGTCATTCTTCTTTATTATTGGGCCCACAAACAACTTCAGTTAAAGCAAACTTTATTATAGACAACTGGAGCATTTATCTGGAGCACTTCACTGGTGGCCTTCAGTATTCACTACTGGAGCCCTTCAGAATTGATTTTCACTGGAGTCCTTCAGATGCAACTGAAGCTCGTCAGATGCCACTGGTGATAATTCCCACTGGAGCAAGGTCACTACTGGAGACTGAGTTGTTTCAGTAAAAAGATGGTTAAAATGTGATACAGCTGGCAAAAGTTAACATTGCTTGTTCAGACTGCATAGTTTCGCTCAGATTCCTTCTTCAGTTTAGTCAACTGCTTTTCTCCAGATTCCTCCAGCTTAGCTTTAGTCAAACTTGGTTCATTGAATCTGGACATTCCCGCATCAAATAGGACAAAATTTGGCTTACAAAAGGTAATCATGAATGCGAGTCGGTTCTTTTTTTTCAAGTTCTCGGAAAGAAGGGTATGCTGAGTGTGTTAGAAGGTGGCCCATGGATTATACGTAATATGCCAATCTTTTTAAGTATTTGGTCACCAACTGCACAATTAAAGAAAATTGAGCCAAAGGAGTTATCGGTATGGATTAAAATTCATAATGTCCCGATAGCAGCATATTCGGAAGATGGCCTTAGTATGCTTGCGTCTAAACTTGGTAATCCTAAACTCCTTGATGCTTATACGACTACTATGTGCATTGACTCGTGGGGGCGCAATAGCTATGCGCGGGCTCTTATTGAGATTTCAGCTATGACAGATTATAAAAAGGAACTCAATTGCAATTCCAGATTTGGATGGGGATGGATATACTAAGGAAGTAATGCAAGTTGAATACGAATGGCGACCGCCAAGATGTGCCCATTGCTGTGTTTTTGGGCACCAATCTGAAATGTGTCCGAATCAGATTCGTCCTACAAAACAGAAAGAGACAGTAGATGCTGATGGGTTTGTTCAAGTTAAAGGCCGTGAGAAAAGCCAAAATAAGATCGGTTTTAATATGAATAAACAAAAACAGAAAGTAGAGTACCGACTGGTGGCAAGTCAAGGTAATGGAACGTGCACTACTAATAAAGAGACTACGGCTGGTGCAACTATATCTGCCACCCCAGTTCAGCCTATGGTGAAGACTAGTAATACTTTTGGAGTCCTGAATGATGATCTAGAGCAAACTGATAGAGGGGTTAATCATGATCATCCAACTTCGACATTTAACATAGAGGTTGATTCGGATGGGGATGAAGTTATCAATATTGTAGAAAATGAATCGGCTAAGTTTATGGGCTCAGGAACAGCACCATTGGAAACAAATACAGGGGCAAGCACTCCTGCACTAGATGTTTCTAATGGGTAGTATAGCCTCCTGGAATATAAGGGGGTTGAACCGCCCTCTGAAACAAAAAGAGGTTCGTCAGGTAATGCATGAAAATCAGCTTCATATTTGTGCTATTATGGAGTCGCATATGGATATTTCCCAATTGGTGAATGTGTGTAAGAAAATTTGTAAAACTTGGGATTGGACTTCTAATGCGGGGCTCTGTTGTAAGGGAACTCGTATTATTCTTGGATGGAACTCTGATATTGTTGATGTCATGGTGCTTTCTCAAACAGACCAAGTAATGCATGTTCAGGTAATTTACAAAATTGATAAGAAAGCAATGTTCTTTTCCTTTGTTTATGCGGACAATTATTACAAAAATCAAAGGGATTTATGGCAGAATCTATGTATGCATAAGGTATTTGTTGGAAATCGGCCATGGGTTATGCTTGGTGATTTCAATTCTTCCTTAAACTTGGAAGATAGTTTCTCTGGTTCTTCTTCTATTAGTATTGGCATGCGGGAGTTTAAAGAATGTGTAGAAATGATTGAAATGTTTGATATTAATAGTTTGGGATTACACTACACGTGGAATCAAAAACCAAAAAAGGGAGTGGGAATTCTTAAGAAGATTGACCGTGTTATGGGTAATATTTTTTTCACGGATTTGTTTCCAGCTTCATGCGCAATTTTTCAACCTTACAGGGTGTCAAATCATTCGCCTTGTGTCATGAAACTACCCAATGTTTCTAGATCTCGGGCTAAACCGTTTACATTTGCTAATTATTTGGTGCATAAAGCTGAATATCTGGATATTTTTGAGAATGCTTGGAAGTTTGAAGTACAAGGTGTCAATCAATTTCGAGTTGTTAAAAAGATGAAACAGCTTAAGCATCCCTTTCGAAGCTTGTTATTTAAGCAGGGAAATTTACACAAGCGCTTAATGTGGTATGGGAAGACCTTCGTCCAAGACATGATAAAGTGGTTTGGCATAATCTGGTTTGGTTCACCTATGATATACCAAGACATGCTTTCATTATTTGGTTGGCTTTTAGAGGAAGACTTAAGACTCAAGACATAATGCTTCAATGGGATGCTAATCTAGACCTATGGTGTCCGTTTTGCTCCTCACAGTCGGACTCTCATTCCCATTTATTCTTTGAATGTAGTTTTTGTATGCAGCTTTGGAGTCGAGTTAATCAAAAGGCTGGATTTCAACCGCGGCTGCATCGATGGGATTTGATTGTAGATTACCTTTTACCGAGAGCCAAGAAGAAATCGATACAAAATGTCGTTGATAAGCTTTGCTTTGCTGCGACAGTTTATTTCATTTGGCAAGAACGGAATGCTCGATTGTTCAAGCATGAATCTAGATCGGTTGATGTGCTAGTGGATGTGATTATCTCAACTGTTCGACTCAAGATGCTCACTTTTAAATACAAAAGAACTTCGAACGTGGAAAGATTTCTCGCTGCCTGGGATCTTCCAGTTTTGTTAGTTAATCACTAGAGTTTCTTATTTACCTATGTTTTGCTTCTAGTGTTTTGTTAATGGTTTGATTGGTTGTAATCTGTTTTGCACGTTTGTGCATGGACGAGTTGTAAAGTCAACATAGCACTTAGCTATGTTGCCTGCTTTTCATTTTTAATATATTCTGACCAGGGGTGACGGCCTTTTACCGGAAATTTTTTTTTTTACACAAGCAGGTTGATAGATTACGAGAGGAATTGGATGAAGTACAAACAGCCATTGATAAAGATCTTTCTAATGGTGTGTTGCAAAATCAGGAGAGTGAATGTTTGAAGCAATTTAATGAAGCTGTCCTGGATGAAGAATCTTTTCTGAAGCAGAAATCAAAGGTGGAATGGCTTGCTGTGGGTGATTCTAATACATCTTATTTTCATAATTCTCTTAAATGCAGGAATCATCGAAGTCGTATAGATGTGATTAAAGACGTGCTGGGTGTACTACAAAGGTGGAATGGCTTGCTGTGGGTGATTCTAATACATCTTATTTTCATAATTCTCTTAAATGCAGGAATCATCGAAGTCGTATAGATGTGATTAAAGACGTGCTGGGTGTACTACATGAAGGTGGGAATGTTCAGGAGGCTTTTGTACAACATTATCAACATTTTTTGGGTTGTGAAGGTCTAATTGATGTGTAGCCTTCGCCTGAACTATTTTCTACTACTTTGGATGAGCATGTTGCGCTTAATATGATCCGTAAGGTAACTGATGATGAGATTAAAGCTGCTATGTTCTCTATTGGTGAGTGCAAAGCTCCTGGTCCTGATGGGTTTACTTCAGCCTTCTTTCAAAAGCTCATGGTCCATTGTTGGAAAGGATGTTTTGTTGGCTGTTCACGATTTTTTCAGTAATGGTAAATTGTTGAAGGAGTTAAACCACACTATCATTGCTTTGGTGCCAAAGGTATTTGCTCCATCTTCTATTAATGATTATAGGCCTATTTCGTGCTGTAATGTATTATACAAATGTATCACTAAGATCCTGGCTGATCGAATTAAGGATGGGTTGAAGACAGTAGTTAGTATCAATCAATCTGCTTTTGTCCCTGATAAGAGGATTTCTGATAATATTCTATTAACTCAAGAAATTTCACATAATTATCATAGAGATTCTGGTCCTCCTAGATGTGCATTTAAGGTGGATATCCATAAATCTTATGATACAGTGGATTGGGATTTTCGGCGTCTTACTCTCATGGGCTTTGGTTTTCATCCGGTTATGGTTTCTTGGATTATGATATGTGTTTCATCCACGTCGTTCTCTCTTAGTATTAACGGCCAGCTTCATGGCTATTTTAAAGGGAAAAGGGGACTTAGACAGGGTGATCCGATCTCGCCATATTTGTTTACCTTGGTTATGGAAGTGCTGACTCTTATATTACATCACTCAACTCAATTAGACTCATCCTTTCGGGTTCATAACAGGTGTGAGAAGCAGAAGCTAATTAATCTATGTTTTGCGGATGATCTGTTTCTTTTCTCAAGGGGGGATGTCAATTCTGCAGGTCTTATTATGCGCTCTCTTGATTCTTTTAGAAGAATGTCTGGTTTGGTCCCTAGTATTCAGAAAAGTACAGCCTTCTTCTGTCATGTGCCTCAATCGGTTAAGTCTTCCATACTGTCTATTCTACCATTTGAGGAAGGACAACTGCCGGTCAGATATTTGGGGGTGCCTCTAATTTCATCACGGTTGTTATATAAGGATTGTAAAATCTTAGTAGAACGGATGGAGAAGAGGATATCGGATTGGAGGAACAAATATCTTTCGTTTGTAGGTAGAGTGCAGTTGATTATCTCTGTGCTTTCCTCTATGCATATCTACTGGGCTTCTGTTTTTATTTTACCTGTGAGAGTTATAAAAGATCTAGAAAAAACGATGCGGGGTTTTTTGTGGTGTCAAGGTCCTATGCAAAGAGGAAAGGCAAAAGTTTCATGGAAATCGGTTTGTGTTCCTAAATATGAAGGTGGTTTGGGCATTAGAAGAATTATGGATATGAATAAATCTCTTATGGTTTCACATATTTGGAGTATACTAGAACGTAGGAAGTCACTTTGGGTGGATTGGATTTATGATTATCATCTTAGAGGACGAAACTTTTGGGATGTTCCTCTAAGAGTCTCGGCGAGTTGGGGTTGGAGGAAGTTGCTTCAGCTTAGGCAATCTGTTCGTAAGTTTGTATGGAAGAAGTTGGGGGATGGTCTTAGTACTTCTGTTTGGTTTGATACTTGGAGTGATATGGGCCCTCTTGCTGAGTTTATTCAACCTAGCGACATCAGAACAACTGGTTTTTCCTTAACTTCTACTGTTACGGACCTCAATGAAAATGGTAACTGGTTATGGCCACATGTATGGTTGGATAATTTTCCTAGCCTTCTTAACTCTCCTTCTATTCATTTAAATCTTAATCGTGATGAATTAATTTGGAAGAATGAAGATGTGATGGTACCGTTCTCATCTACAATAGTTTGGGATTCAATCCGATTAAAAGAGAACCGTGTGGGTTGGGTGGATATTGTATGGTTTCCTCAATGTATTCCTAGGCATGCATTTAATTTGTGGCTTATTATGCGTGAGAAACTTGTAACACAGGATAAAATTCTGTAATGGAGCCCTGCAAGGAGGAAAACGATGAATATGATGTGTTGTAGTCTATGCGTGTCAGATTATGATTCGCATGGACACCTTTTCTTTCCATGCAAGTACGCGGATAAGGTCTGGTGTGAGGTTAAAAGGGCTGCTAACATGCAACATATTTCTTCAAGTTGGGATTCTATTGTAGTGTACCTTCTCTCCAAAGCTAAATCCAGATCGATTTCTAGTGTCTTGGGTAGGCTAGTAGTGGCTGCGACTGCGTATTATATATGGCAGGAGCGAAACAATAGATTGTTTAAGAACCATGCTCGCCCTCCGGATGTTCTGGTCACGACTATTAAAGACACGGTTAGAGCTCGTTTATGGAATTTGAAGTTCAAGAAAACAGCTCGGGTGACAAGCACACTTGAAGCGTGGGGTATTCGGGGAGAGTTTCTTTACCAAGATGGATGCTGATTAGTTTTTCTTTCTTTTTCATTGTCTAGCTGTATTTTATTCATGTTTTCGGTAAAAGGCCGTCACCCCTGGTTAGAATTTTATTAATCAAAACAAAACAGGCAATCTAGTTGTGTACTAGACTGGCTTTACAAATCATGCACACAAGTGCAACATCCATAAAAGAGTGACAGACCACTCCAATCACCAATTACAAATTAAAGACATAGACAAAAGAACTATACAACAATATCTAATAAAATCGGTAAATCCCATGCTATCAGAAATTGTTCTAGCCTTCTTGTTTTCTTGAATCTACAAGTCGCCATCTTGAGCCTAACAGTGGATATAAGCTTCAAAAACTTGATTTACTCCACGCTTTTTCTTCTGAAACAGCCTTGCATTTCTTTCTTGCCAAATATAATATACTGAAGCTGCAAGAATAAGCTTTGCAACAGCACTTTTAATTGTCTTCTTTGTGGCTATCACAAGATAGTCAGCTACAATAGCATTCCAGTTACCAGAATGATCTGACAATTCAGCCTTGCTACAAACAAGTTGCCACACCTGTTTAGAAAAGGGACATTCAAAAAACAGATGACTATGAGAATCTGACTGTAAGTCACACAACGAACATAACATAGGAGTCGTTGACTGCAAATTAACATCCCACGAGCACAAAACATCCTGTGTTTTCAGTTTCTTCATAAAAGCCATAGGATAGAATGTTTAGGGATATGATGAGGATGCCACACAAGATAATGCCAATCAACCGTAGGAGCAGAGTGGCGAATGGAATCCCATACACGAGCCACAGAGACTTCATTTACATTATTATTACAATCCTTCCACAATAATTTATCTTTCACGCCATCAACCAAATGAGGAACGGCCAGATTGGGAAACCTGTAGTTCCAAGAAGAAGGCCAATTCCAAGAACCATTCACGGTGACCTCGCAAACCTTATCATACAAAGTCAAACCAGCACCTGCGATTAGTCTAGGAGTTAAATATGATATTAAGGAACCATAAGCTCCCCAATTGTCAAACGAAGCTGATGTCGTTTTCCCATCACCTATCTCGAACCAAAAGAACTGCTTGAGAAGGGGTCGAAGCTGTAGCAACTTACGCCAACTCCATGTTAGATTACCTTGGCATGGAACTTCCCAAAAGCTCTTCGTTCGCAACCTGTACGTGTGCATCCACTTGACCCAAAGCGAGTCTTTATGAACAATAAGATTATGCACGTGCTTGGCAAGAAGCGCAATATTAAACTCTTCAAGACGACGAAGACCCAGTCCTCCCTCTTCTTTTGGCAAACAAACTACATCCCATGCAACCTTTGCTTTGCCTCGCTGCAACTCCCCTTGGTACCAAAGAAAACCCCGTAAAATCTGCTCAGTATCAAGAAGAGTACTAGAAGGAAGCATAAAAACCGACGACCAGTAGACATGCATAGATGAAAGGACAGAAGAGATAAATTGAAGTCGACCTGCAAACGATAAAAATCTATTCTTCCAATCGTTCACTCGTTTCTTGACTCTCTCAACAAGTATTTTACAGTCCTGAATAATTAACCGGGAAGAAATGAGAGGTACACCAAGGTATTTAACAGGCAATGTACCTTCTTCAAAAGGTAAGACAGTAAGAAATTCCAACTTAACATGATTAAGGACATTACAAAAGAAGGCTGTACTCTTAGGCAAGCTAGGCACCAGAAACCTGTTTAAACTCTTCCAAAGCATCCATAATCACTCTAGCTGAGCTAACATCACCACGCATAAAGATAAATAAGTCATCAGCAAAACAAAGATTAATAATCTCATGTTCATCGCAATTATGATGATATGAAAAGGCATCAGTAACCCTCACTCTCCTTTGCAAGATTAACGTAAGAATCTCCATAACCAAAGTAAACAGATATGGAGAAAGCAGATCACCCTGCCGAAGCCCTCTTTTACCCTTAAAGAACCCCCCTGGAAATTGCCATTAATATTCAGCGAGAACGAAGTAGAAGAGACGCATTCCATAATCCAAGAAACCATTTGATCATGAAAACCAAAACCAAGAAGAATAGCTCTCAAAAAATCCCAATTCACCGTGTCGTAAGACTTTTGAATATCCACCTTGAGAGAACATCTAGGTGGACCTCGATCCAAATGGTAGTTATGCATCAGTTCCTGAGTCAAAGAATATTATCTGAAATACTTCTATCGGGAACAAAGGCAGACTGATTGCTACTAACCAAGAAACCAAGAACCCCTTTAATCCTGTTAGCAATGATTTTAGAAATACATTTAAACAGAACATTACAGTGAGATTGGCCGATAATCAGTAACTCTGATGGAGTCGCAACCTTAGGTAGAAGAGCAATAACCGTGTGATTAACTTCTTTCAACAGCTTACCACTATCAAAGAAATCCTGAACAGCCTTTACAATAAATAGGAAGTTTTGGAAATGCAAATATTGAGTCAGGAAAAAACAACTCGAATGAAACAACTGGTACTCCACCTTGTGAAAATTCAGATATGCGTGGGTCAAATACAGTGGAGGGTGATGTCACTGGGAAAACGACCATTGAAATTCAGGGAGAAGATAACATATCCAAACCGGGAAACCCTAAGGTGACAAAAGAGAAGGAAGCTCAAGTTGTTAGGTCCAGACAACGAATTTACTGGACTAACTCCAAGAGAACAGTTAATTTTCGTAAATTGGAGGCTGTCAGCCAAGAAGATGTAGATATTGTATTACCCAAGGAAGCTGTTCGTCAGGTCCAGAATCGATATGCTAATACACTTTATGGTTATTTCTTAGGTGATCGATTAGCGTACCCAGTAGTGGAAATGTTTGTGAAAAATGCTTGGGCTAAGCATGGCTTGAAGCAGGTGATGATGAACGCTAATCGGTTCTTCTTCTTTAAATTCTCAGAGAAAAAAGGGATGCAAAGTGTTTTGGAGGGAGGTCCATGGTTGATAAGAAATGTCCCTATTTTTCTGAATATCTGGACACCCACTACGGTAATGAAAAAAGAGGACATAAATAAGATCTTGGTTTGGGTTAAAATCCATAATGTACCGTTAGCTGCTTATACAGATGATGGTCTTAGTATGTTGGCTACGAAAATAGGTAACCCTATTTCGCTAGATACCTATACTTCGACTATGTGCACTGAAGCTTGGGGTAGAAGCAGTTATGCGAGGGCAATGATATAAATCTCAGCAGATAATGAGTTGAAGGAAGAACTAAAAATTGCAATACCGGAGATGGAGGGAGATGGGTTTATTAAAGAATCTATGAAAGTAGAGTACGAATGGAAACCTCCAAGATGTGCTACATGCTGTCTATTTGGCCATGTGGATGCCTACTGCCCTAAAAAGCACAAAGGGGTGAAAAAGGTTGCCAAAGCGGTTGACAGTGAGGGTTTTACACAGGTTAAGAGTAAGAAAAAAGGTTTCCATATTCAAAAACAGAAGCAAAAGTTTGTGTATGTCCCAGTGACTAAACCAAAGGTGACATCGGTTGCTAGTTCGTCGGGTACTAAGGTTGCTACCAATAATCCATATTCGTTATTATCAGATTATGTTGATGATTCAGCTGAACCTGTAATTCAGGAGGTTAAAGAGGGTGATAAAAAGTGAGAAAAAGAGACCGACAAGGATGACGAGGATGTTGAGGTTGTATTTGATGAAACCAGTCAGTTCATGGCTGCGGGAACACATCCCAAAACACCTACTGAGGGGGCAAACACTCCCGTACAAACGGTTTCCAATGGGTAGTATTGCTTCATGGAATATTAGGGGGTTGAACCGCCCGCTAAAACAAATGGAGGTTCGCCAGGTAGTATCGTAAAATCAATTGCAAATTTGTGCTATTATGGAGTCCCATGTAGATATTTCCAACTTATTTAATATTTGTAAACAAGTGTTTAAACAATGGGATTGGACCTCAAATGGGTCATGCTGTAATAAAGGTACCCGGATCATTTTGGGATGGAATTCGGAAGTAGTGGATGTTATGGTACTAGCTCAGACTAGCCAGGTGATGCATGTTTAACTCATCTTTAAAGCTGAAAAAAAAGTACTGTTCTGTTCCTTTGTATATGCTAATAATCTGTACCAGCAACGTAGAGAATTATGGGCTAATTTGTGTGCACACAAAGTAGTTACACAAAAGGCACCTTGGGTTGTCATGGAGGACTTTAATTCTGCTCTTAATCTAGAGGATAGCTACTATGGATCCTCGACGATCAATATTGGCATGAGGGAATTTAAGGAATGTGTTGAATGTATAGAAGTTATGGATGTTAATAGTTTAGGAATACATTTCACGTGGACCCAGAAGCCTAAGAAGGGGTTGGAATCTTAAAGAAAATTGATAGAGTTATGGGAAATATTCAATTTATGCATGCTTTTCCATGTTCGTATGCGGTCTTTCAACCCTACCGTGTTTTTGATCATACCTGATGCGAGAATGTCCAGATTCAACGAACCAAGTTTGACTGAAACTGAGCTGGAGGAATCTGGAGAAAAGCAGTTGACTAAACTGAAGAAGGGGTCTGAACGAACCATGCAGTCTGAACAAGCAATGTTAATATTACCAGCTGTATCACATTTTAACCATCTATTTTCTGAAACAACTCAGTCTCCAGTAGTGACCTTGCTCCAGTGGGAATTATCACCAGTGGCATCTGACGAGCTCCAGTTGCATCTGAAGGACTCCAGTGAAAATCAATTCTGAAGGGCTCCAGTAGTGAATACTGGAGGCCACCAGTGAAGTGCTCCAGATGAATGCTCCAGTTGTCTATAATAAAGTTTGTTTTTAACTGAAGGTTGTGTGGGGTCAATAAGGACGTGGGTATGGACGCGTGGCAGCTTTATGTATTATTTTATTATTATGTCGTTAATTCCTAGGTAGAGCATGTGGCTATAAATAGATGCTCTATTTCTCATTGTAAAGTAAGTTAATGTTGAATGAAAATTAATAGAGCAGCCTCTATTTCTTACAAATCTTCTTTACCTTTATAGATCTTTGATCTTGGTGGTTAGGAGTGACCCCTTTATCAATATTTGTGGTGACTTGTTCTTTATCAAATATTGTGGTGAGGTCTTTTAAATCTTTGGTTTCCTTTATCTATAATCGTGGTGGCTAGACCTTTATCGATTGTAGTGGTGGGGCGGAGTGTTTCCTTTATCCTTGATTCTGGTGGCTTGGCCTTTACGAGTCTTGGTGGTGGATTCTTTTATCTATCATTTTACTTTATTGTCTCGTTTAGTTGTTTATTTCATATAGAATCCAGAAAATACCAAAAATAGTCTTCCGCTGTCGTTTGTCGCGTGATTTATGCATCAAATTGGTATCAGAGACAGGTTTGAAAAAGGTTTCTTAATCTTTTTGTCCGTTGGGGTATTGTTTTAGATCTGTTGAGGTTTTGCTTAGATCTATTAATTGTGAGTTATTTGTTGGTTATAAATGGCTTTTAGAAGGAATATGACTTTAGATGAAGCTAATAATGCTAGGAGAGATAAACAGATAGAAGATCTACAAGAAGCTCTTGGTAGAGTTGTTCATATGTTAGAAGATGGTGGTTTAAGATTTAATCGAGAAAATGTTGTTCCAAGTGAAAGAGAGTCTGAATCTCAAGGTCCTAGTGAAAGATCTGATAGTAATCCTAGACACTCTAGTGATTCTGATGAACCACATCCTAGAGAAAGGCTTATGGGTGATGATACTAGGGATATTAAGATAGATCCACCAGATTTTAATGGGTCTTCTAACCCAGAAGAGTATTTTGAATGGGTCCAGGTGATGGACAGGATTATGGAGATAAAAGGTTATGATGATAGAAAAAGCTTCAAAGTTGCCATTATTAAACTGAAGAAATATGCTTCATCCTGGTATGATAACATGAAGTCTGAAAGGGAATATAAAGGCAAAAGCAAAATCAAGACCTGGTCCAAACTGAAGGAAGTTATGCAAAAGAGATTTGTTCCCCAGTCGTACAAGCAAGACCAGTACTTACTGATGAACAATCTGAAGCAAGGAGTTAAGGAGGTTGTAGAATACATTAGAGAGTTTGAGCATCTGAAGACCAGAACTGGTGTGAATGAAACTGAAGAGCACACTATAGCCAGATTTCTTGGTGGTCTGAACGCTGCCATTACTGAGAAGATTGAATTGCAGCCTATCTGGACATACGAAGGTGCATGTAAACTGGCTATCCAGATTGAAAGACAACTGAAGAAGAAGGTTCTGTACAAGTCATTCAGTAAGGTTCCTGCCAGTGCAAGTCAACCAGTTGCCAGTCAACCAGTTGCCAGATTTACTGAAGCTGCTCAGAAATCCTCCAGAGGGAAAGAAAAAGAAACTGGAGCTTCTAAAGAACCAGTTGGAAGGAAATGTTTCAAGTGTCATGGCTTTGGTCACTTCCAGGCCCAGTGTCCTAATCAAAGAGCATTGACTGCAAGAGAAATTGAATGTTTGCCAGATGTCGACACTGAAGAAGGTGAGCCAGTGTACGATGAAGAAGAAAATGAAGAATCTTATGTTGGTGCAGATGTGGGAGAGATGTTGGTTGTCAGGAGAGTGATGCATACTGATGAAGTTGCAGCTGATACTGCTCAGAGAGAGAATATTTTCCACTCCAGATGCACAGTGAACGGCAAGGTATGTGATCTGATCATCGATGGTGGCAGTTGTGCAAATGCTGCTTCAACTTACATGGTAGAGAAACTGGAACTACCAACAGTGAAGCATCCCAGACCTTACAAGTTGCAATGGTTAAGCGAAGGTTCTGAAGTAAAGGTAAATCGACAAGTCACTATTCCCTTTTCAATTGGTCAGTTTACCAAGATAAAATTATATGTGATGTTGTTCCCATGGATGCCTGTCACATTTTGTTGGGTCGACCATGGTTATTTGATAATTATGTTCATCATGATGGTCGTATGAACTCATATTCCGTGAATATAAGTGGAAAGAAGGTCACCCTGACTTCTTTGAAGCCCACTGAACTGATGAAAGTCAAGAAGGATCAGTCCAGTAAGCCATTGTTTTTATCTCAATCTGAAGTTGAAGAAGAGTTATCTGAAGGCTCTCCAGTTCTAATGCTACTGGTCGTTGAAAAGTCTGAAGAGAAGAAGTCCACTGAAGTCCCCAGTTTACTGAAGTCATTACTGAAGGAGTTCAGAGATGATTTTCCTGAAGATCTACCTGAAGGTTTACCTCCAGTTAGAGGTATTGAGCACCAGATTGACTTGGTTCCAGGCTCAGTTCTTCCAAACAAAGCTGCTTATCGTTGTTCTCCTAATGAAGCCAAAGAATTGCAAAGACAAGTAGATGAACTGGTCGAGAAGGGTTATGTCAGAGCAAGCATGAGTCCTTGTTCAGTTCCTGCTCTACTGGTCCCAAAGAAAGATGGAACGATGAGAATGTGTGTTGACAGCAGAGCCATCAACAATATAACTATTAAGTATAGATATCCTATTCCCAGATTGGATGATATGCTTAATGAGTTACATGGCTCCAGAGTGTTTTCAAAGATTGATCTCAGAAGTGGTTATCACCAGATAAGAATGAAGGATGGGGATGAATGGAAGACTGCTTTCAAAATCAAGGGAGGTTTGTATGAATGGTTAGTGATGCCTTTTGGCTTATCAAATGCCCCAAGTACTTTCATGAGGCTAATGAATGAAGTTCTGAGGCCACTTATAGGTCAGTTTGTTGTTGTTTACTTTGATGATATTCTGGTGTACTCTAAATCTGAAGCTGAACATGTTGGTCATCTGAAGAAAGTATTTGAACTGCTAAGAAGACACCAGTTGTATGGAAAAATGGAGAAATGTGATTTTATGATGGATAGTGTGATATTTCTGGGGTATGTTGTGTCGAAAAATGGGATTTCAATGGATCCATCGAAGGTAGAAGCCATCAGATCGTGGCCAGTTCCTACAACCATCACTGAAGTTAGAAGTTTTCATGGACTGGCATCATTCTATCGAAGGTTCATAAAGAACTTTTCTACAGTTGTGGCTCCTATCACTGATTGTCTGAAGAAAGGTGTGTTCAACTGGCCAAGTTCAGCTCAACTGGCGTTCGAAGCACTGAAGGGGAAGCTCAGTTCAGCTCCAGTTCTATCCTTACCAGATTTTGATATGCTATTTGAACTTGAATGTGATGCTAGTGGAGTTGGTATTGGTGCAGTACTGGTGTAGAGTGGGCGTCCAGTTGCTTATTTCAGGGAGAAACTAAACGGATCAAAATTAAAGTATAGCACTTATGATAAAGAATTTTATGCAATAATTCGTGCTATCACTCAATAAGGCTGGAATAGCCAATGTTGTTGCTGATGCACTGTCACGAAGATATTCTTTATTATCAGTTCTGGAAGCAAGAGTACTTGGATTTTCTTTCATAAAGGAGTTATATGCTGCTGATCCAGATTTTTCTGAGAAAGTTACTGAAGCTAATCTGAAAGGACCATTCACTGTTCAAGATGGTTTCTTATTCAAGAATGGTAAGTTGTGCATTCCAAGGGGTTCAATAAGAGATTTATTAATAAGGGAAGCACATGGAGGAGGTCTAGCTGGACATTTTGGAATTAACAAAACTACCGTGTTTCTGATCATACCTGATGCGGGAATGTCCAGATTCAACGAACCAAGTTTGACTGAAACTGAGCTGGAGGAATCTGGAGAAAAGCAGTTGACTAAACTGAAGAAGGGGTCTGAACGAACCATGCAGTCTGAACAAGCAATGTTAATATTGCCAGCTGTATCACATTTTAACCATCTATTTTCTGAAACAACTCAGTCTCCAGTAGTGACCTTGCTCCAGTGGGAATTATCACCAGTGGCATCTGACGAGCTCCAGTTGCATCTGAAGGACTCCAGTGAAAATCAATTCTGAAGGGCTCCAGTAGTGAATACTGGAGGCCACCAGTGAAGTGCTCCAGTTGTCTATAATAAAGTTTGTTTTTAACTGAAGGTTGTGTGGGGTCAATAAGGACGTGGGTATGGACGCGTGGCAGCTTTTTAGTGGATCAAGGAGGAGCGTGCAAAAGCATTAATATTCCTAACGATATTGTGGGCCACTTGAAGAGGATTGTTTCTAGAAGCCTTATGTGTCTATTTCCTATTGGTCCAAATTAATTAGTGGCTTGCACATGACAGCTTTTGTATTATTTTATTATTTTGTCGTTGATTCCTAGGTAAGAGTATGTGGCTATAAATAAGGCCTTTATTTCTCTTTGTAAAGAAGTTGATGTTGAATGAAAATTAATAGAGCAGCCTCTATTTCTTATAAATCTTCTTTTACCTTTATAGATCTTTGATCTTGGTGGTTAGGAGTGACCCCTTTATCAATATTTGTGGTGACTTGTTCTTTATCAAATATTGTGGTGAGGTCTTTTAAATCTTCGGATTCCTTTATCTATAATCGTGGACCTTTATCGATTGTAGTGGTGGGGCGGAGTGTTTCCTTTATCCTTGATTCTGGTGGCTTGGCCTTTACGAGTCTTGGTGGTGGATTCTTTTATCTATCATTTTACTTTATTGTCTCGTTTAGTTGTTTATTTCATATAGAATCCAGAAAATACCAAAAATAGTCTTCCGCTGTCGTTTGTCGCGTGATTTATGCATCAATACCCCTTGTGTATTAAAACTTCCGACTGTTGTGAAGAGTACTCCAAAACCATTTAAATTTGCTAATTTCATAACAGAAAAGAAGGGGTTTCGGGCAGCAGTAGAAAAGGTATGGAAAGAAGATGTTAAGGGGAATAAGATGTTCCAGGTTGTTAAGAAGTTGAAGGCACTTAAACCGCCTATGCGTAAACTGTTGTATGAGCAAGGTAATCTTCATGAAAGAGTCAAAATGCTAAGACATAACCTTGACGAGTTTCAAAAACGGATTGACATGAACCCTGATGATGATACACTTCGACAGGATGAGATTCGTACTCTGAATGAATATAAATATGCAACTTATGATGAAGAATCCTTTTTAAAGCAAAAGGCGAAAGTTGAGTGGCTTAAAGCGGGTGATTCGAACACATCCTACTTCCATATTTCAGTCAAAAGCAAAAACCATAGGAGTAGGATATCGATTATAAGGGATGTACATGATAATGTATTTGAAGGAGAAACAGTCCCGGATGCTTTGGTAACTCATTACACGAATTTCCTTGGCATTGATTGCGTAACTAACCCCATTATTAATAATGGGCTGTTCACTTCGACCCTGGATTCACAAACAGCTATGACCATTATTAGTGTCACTAGCGAAGAGATAAAGGAAGCTATGTTCTCAATTGGTGAGAATAAGGCCCCTGGACCAGATGGTTTCACATCTACTTTTTTCAAAAAGTCTTGGGACATTATTGGGAAGGAAGTGACCGATGCTATTCAAGATTTCTTTATACATGGACGGCTCCTTCAGGAGAGTAACCATACCATCATCGCTCTTGTTCCTAAGGTACCGACTCTGGCTGTAGTTACTGATTATCGTCCTATATCCTGCTGTAACGTTCTCTTTAAATGTATCAGCAAGAGTATAACCAATAGGATTAAGGGCTCGCTAGATGATTTGGTCAGTATAAATCAGTCAACTTTTGTTCCTGGTCGGAAAATTTCAGATAATATTTTACTTACCCAGGAGCTCATGCATAATTACCACCTAGATAGGGCCTCCCAGATGTGCATTTAAAGTTGACATCCAGAAGGCGTATGATACTGTTAGTTGGAAATTTCTGCATGATTGTTTAACAGGGTTTGGCTTCCATCCCAAAATGATCAATTGGATCATGGCCTGTGTTACGAGTGTGACCTATTCTGTGAGCATAAATGGGAGCTTACATGTGTACTTTAAGGGAGAGAGAGGATTAAGACAAGGGGACCCCATCTCACCTTATCTTTTTACTCTTGTAATGGAAGTTCTTTCGCTACTGCTGCAACGTAACACTACTGGTTCTAATGACTTCAGATTTCATGCATATTGTAGTGAACAGAAGTTAGTTAATGTTTGCTTTGCGGATGATTTATTCTTATTTGCACGAGGGGATGTCAACTCAGCAAAGGTCTTGATGGAAACACTTGACACTTTCAAAAGTGTTTCGAGTCTAACTCCAAGTGTGTCCAAGAGTACGGTATTTTTTTGTAATGTTGCTGAACACACCAAGCAAGCTATTATGTCCATTATGCCATTTGAGGAGGGCAAACTCCCGGTCCGTTATCTTGGTGTGCCGTTAATCTCATCTAGACTTATTCAACAGGATTGTAAAGTACTAGTCGAAAGGTTGGAGAGCAGAATTGATAACTGGAAAACAAAGTCCCTTTCTTTTGCGGGGAGGTTAAAATTAATTAACTCTGTACTTTCAGCCATGCATATCTACCATTAGATAGAGGACCTCCAGATGTGCATTTAAAGTTGACATCCAGAAGGCGTATGATACTGTTAGTTGGAAATTTCTGCATGATTGTTTAACAGGGTTTGGCTTCCATCCCAAAATGATCAATTGGATCATGGCCTGTGTTACGAGTGTGACCTATTCTGTGAGCATAAATGGGAGCTTACATGTGTACTTTAAGGGAGAGAGAGGATTAAGACAAGGGGACCCCATCTCACCTTATCTTTTTACTCTTGTAATGGAAGTTCTTTCGCTACTGCTGCAACGTAACACTACTGGTTCTAATGACTTCAGATTTCATGCATATTGTAGTGAACAGAAGTTAGTTAATGTTTGCTTTGCGGATGATTTATTCTTATTTGCACGAGGGGATGTCAACTCAGCAAAGGTCTTGATGGAAACACTTGACACTTTCAAAAGTGTTTCGAGTCTAACTCCAAGTGTGTCCAAGAGTACGGTATTTTTTTGTAATGTTGCTGAACACACCAAGCAAGCTATTATGTCCATTATGCCATTTGAGGAGGGCAAACTCCCGGTCCGTTATCTTGGTGTGCCGTTAATCTCATCTAGACTTATTCAACAGATTGTAAAGTACTAGTCGAAAGGTTGGAGAGCAGAATTGATAACTGGAAAACAAAGTCCCTTTCTTTTGCGGGGAGGTTAAAATTAATTAACTCTGTACTTTCAGCCATGCATATCTATTGGGCCATGATATTTATACTCCCATCTAGCACCATTAAGGAGCTAGAGCAAAAAATGAGGAACTTCTTATTGAGTGATGGATCGGTGGCTAAACGAAGGTTAAAAGTCTCTTGGAATTCGGTGTGTCTTCCCAAATATGAGGGTGGTCTTAGTATTAAAAAAATCACAGATGTTAACAAGGCTCTTATGGCAAACCACATTTGGAGTATCCTCATAAACCGAAAGTCTCTATGGGTACAATTGATCTGATGCGTAAATCACGCGACAAACGACAGCGGAAGACTATTTTTGGGTATTTTCTGGATTTTATATGAAATAAACAACTAAACGAGACAATAAAGTAAAATGATAGATAAAAAGAATCCACCACCAAGACTCGTAAAGGCTAAGCCACCGGAATCAAGGATAAAGGAAACACTCCGCCCCACCACTACAATCGATAAAGGTCTAGCCACCACGATTATAGATAAAGGAAACCGAAGATTTAAAAGACCTCACCACAATATTTGATAAAGAACGAGTCACCACAAATATTGATAAAGGGGTCACTCCTAACCACCAAGATCAAAGATCTATAAAGGTAAAAGAAGATTTGTAAGAAATAGAGGCTGCTCTATTAATTTTCATTCAATATCAACTTACTTTACAATGAGAAATAGAGCATCTATTTATAGCCACATGCTCTACCTAGGAATTAACGACATAATAATAAAATAATACATAAAAGCTGTCATGTGCAAGCCACTAAGTAATTTGGACCAATAAAATATGGACACGTAAGCTTCTAGAAACATTCCCCTGCAAGTGGTCCCATAATATTGTTAGAAACGTTCTGTCACACGCGCCTTCTTTAACGGCTGTCATTCTTCTTTATTATTGGGCCCACAAACAACTTCAGTTAAAGAAAACTTTATTATAGACAACTGGAGCATTTATCTGGAGCACTTCACTGGTGGCCTTCAGTATTCACTAGGAGCCCTTCAGAATTGATTTTCACTGGAGTCCTTCAGATGCAACTGGAGCTCGTCAGATGCCATTGGTGATAATTCCCACTGGAGCAAGGTCACTACTGGAGACTGAGTTGTTTCAGTAAAAAGATGGTTAAAATGTGATACAGCTGGCAAAATTAACATTGCTTGTTCAGACTGCATGGTTCGCTTAGATTCCTTCTTCAGTTTAGTCAACTGCTTTTCTCCAGATTCCTCCAGCTCAGCTTCAGTGAAACTTGGTTCATTGAATCTGGACATTCCCGCATCATTCTCCCCCTCTAAAAAGAGACTTGTCCTCAAGTCTTCGAGATACTCATCCTCCAGGTAGGGCATCAGATCACCAACATTGAATGTACTAGAGACTGACATATCTCCAGGAAGTTCAACTTTGTAAGCATTTTCTCCATATCTCTCTAGAATCTTGAATGGACCGTCAGCTCTAGGCATCAGTTTGCCTTTTCTCTTGGCTGGAAATCTTTCCTTTCTGAGATGCACCCAAACAAGATCACCTGGTGAAAAACTGGGCTGCTTCCTGTTCTTGTTTGCCTTGGCCTTGTAACTGGCATTTGCTTTCTCAATTCTGGTCTTCACTTGTTCATGAATCTTCTTGATTTCTTTTGCTCTGGTCTCTGCTTCAACACTTGCCTTTGGTTCAATCGAAAAAGGAATTAAATCAATAGGAGTCAGTGGATTGACACCATAACAAACTTCAAATGGGGATTTACTGGTTGAATAATTTGGAGCTCTATTGAAGGCAAACTCAGCATGAGCAAGCTTCAGATCCCAATCCTTCAGCGTCTTCTTCACCAGTGTTCTCAATAACATACCAATTGTTCTGTTTGTGACTTCAGTCTGTCCATCAGTCTGAGGATGGTGAGACGTACTGAACATCAATCTGGTACCCATCAGTCTCCATAGAGTCTTCCAGAAATAGCTTAAAAACTTCACATCTCGATCAGAAACAATGGATTTAGGAATTCCATGTAATCTGACAATCTCCTTAAAGAACAAATTCGCTACAGCTGAAGCATCATTTGTTGTATTACAAGCAACAAAATGAGCCATTTTTGAGAATCTATCAACAACAACCATTATAGAATCTTTTCCCCTCTGGGTTCTGGGCAGTGCAACAATAAAATCCATACTGAGATCTTCCCAAGGTTGGTTTGGAACTGGAAGAGGAGTGTACAAACCTTTGTGAAATGTTGTCTTTGCCTGGTGACAAGTTGGACAGCGACTGATAATACTCTGGACGTCCTTCAGTAGACTTGGCCAGTAGAAGTGTTCAGTCAGAATCTCTCCAGTTTTGTTGATTCCAAAATGCCCAGCTAGACCTCCTCCATGTGCTTCCCTTATTAATAAATCTCTTATTGAACCCCTTGGAATGCACAACTTACCATTCTTGAATAAGAAACCATCTTGAACAGTGAATGGTCCTTTCAGATTAGCTTCAGTAATTTTCTCAGAAAAATCTGGATCAGCAGCATATAACTCCTTTATGAAAGAAAATCCAAGTACTCTTGCTTCCAGAACTGATAATAAAGAATATCTTCGTGATAGTGCATCAGCAACAACATTGCAAACTCCAGCCTTGTGCTTTGAAACAAATGAATAAGACTGCAAGAACTCTACCCACTTTGCATGTCTGGCATTAAGCTTGTGCTGACCATTTATAAACTTTAGTGCTTCATGATCAGAAAACAATACAAACTGTTTCGGCTTCAGATAATGTGACCAGTGAGTGATAGCACGAATAATTGCGTAGAATTCTTTGTCATAAGTACTATACTTCAGTTTAGATCCATTCAGTTTCTCACTGAAGTATGCAACTGGACGACCACTTTGCACCAGTACTGCACCAATACCCACACCACTTGCATCACATTCAAGTTCAAATAATATGTCGAAATCTGGCAAAGATAGAACTGGAGCTGAACTGAGCTTCTCCTTCAGTGACTCAAACGCCAGTTGAGCTGAACTTGGCCAGTTGAACACACCCTTCTTCAGACAGTCGGTAATCGGAGCTACAACTGTAGAGAAATTCTTGATAAATCTTCTATAAAATGATGCCAGTCCATGAAAACTTCTAACTTCAGTGATGGTTGTAGGAACTGGCCATGACTTGATAGCATCAACCTTCGAAGGATCCATAGAAATTCCATCCTTGGACACAACATACCCCAGAAATATAACACTGTCCACCATAAAATCACATTTCTCTAGTTTTCCATACAACTGGTGTCTCCTTAGCAGTTCAAATACCTTCTTCAGATGATTAACATGTTCAGCTTCAGATTTTGAATACACCAGAATATCATCAAAGTATACCACAACAAACTGACCAATGAGTGGTCTGAGAACTTCATTCATCAGTCTCATGAACGTACTGGGGGCATTTGACAAGCCGAAAGGCATCACTAACCATTCATATAAGCCTCCTTTGATTTTGAATGCAGTTTTCCACTCATCTCCATCCTTCATTCTGATCTGGTGATAACCACTTCTGAGATCAATCTTTGAAAACACTCTGGAGCCATGTAACTCATCAAGCATATCATCCAATCTGGGAATAGGATATCTATACTTAATAGTTATATTGTTGATGGCTCTGCTATCAACACACATTCTCATCGTTCCATCTTTCTTTGGGACCAGTAGAGCAGGAACTGAACAAGGACTCATGCTTGCTCTGACATAACCCTTTTCGACCAATTCATCTACTTTTCTTTGCAATTCTTTGGCTTCATTAGGAGAACAACGATAAGCAGCTTTGTTTGGAAGAACTGAGCCTGGAATCAAGTCAATCTGGTGCTCAATACCTCTAACTGGAGGTAAACCTTCAGGTAGATCTTCAGGAAAAATATCTCTGAACTCCTTCAGTAATGACTTCAGTAAACTGGGGACTTCAGTGGACTTCTTCTCTTCAGACTTTTCAACGAACAGTAGCATTAGAACTGGAGAGCCTTCAGATAACTCTTCTTCAACTTCAGATTGAGATAAAAACAAAGGCTTACTGGGCTGATCCTTCTTGACCTTCATCAGTTCGGTGGGCTTCAAAGAAGTCAGTGTGACCTTCTTTCCACTTATATTCAGAGAATAGGAATTCATACGACCATCATGATGAACATAATTATCAAATAACCATGGTCGACCCAACAAAATGTGACAGGCATCCATGGGAACAACATCACATATAATTTTATCTTGGTAAACTGACCCAATTGAAAAGGGAATAGTGACTTGTCGATTTACCTTTACTTCAGAACCTTCGCTTAACCATTGCAACTTGTAAGGTCTGGGATGCTTCACTGTTGATAGTTCCAGTTTCTCTACCATGTAAGTTGAAGCAGCATTTGCACAACTGCCACCATCGATGATCAGATCAAAACCTTGCCTTTCACTGTGCATCTGGAGTGGAAAATATTCTCTCTCTGAGCAGTATCAGCTGTAACTTCATCAGTATGCATCACTCTCCTGACAACCAACATCTCTCCAATATCTGCACCAACATAAGCTTCTTCTTCTTCTTCTTCATCGTACACTGGCTCACCTTCTTCAGTGTCGATATCTGGTAAACATTCGATTTCTTTAGCAGTCAATGCTCTTTGATTAGGACACTGGGCCTGGAAGTGACCAAAGCCATGGCACTTGAAACATTTTCTTCCAACTGGTTCTTTCGATCCTCCAGTTTCCTTTTCTTTGCCTCTGAAGGCTTTCTGGACAGTTTCAGTAAATCTGGGAACTGGTTGACTGGCAACTGGTTGACTTGCACTGGCAGGAACCTTACTGAATGACTTGTACGGAACCTTCTTCTTCAGTTGTCTCTCAATCTGGATAGCCATCTTGCATGCACCTTCATATGTCCAGATAGGCTGCAACTCAATCTTCTCAGTAATGGCAGCGTTCAGACCACCAAGAAATCTGGCAATGGTGTGCTCTTCAGTCTCATTCACACCAGTTCTGGTCTTCAGATGCTCAAACTCTCTAATGTATTCCATAACTTCCTTGGCTCCTTGCTTCAGATTGTTCATCAGTAGATACTGATCTTGCTTGTACGACTGGGGAACAAACCTCTTTTGCATAACCTCCTTCAGTTTGGACCAGGTCTTGATTTTACTTTTGCCCTTGTATTCTCTTTCAGATTTCATGTTATCATACCAAGATGAAGCATATTTCTTCAGTTTAATAATGGCAACTTTGAAGCTTTTCCTATCATCATACCCTTTTATTTCCATAATCCTGTCCATCACCTGGACCCATTCGAAATACTCTTCTGGGTTAGAAGACCCATTAAAATCTGGTGGATCTATATTAATATCCCTAGTATCATCACCCTTATGCCTCCTACGCCTTTCTCTATGACGTGACTCATCAGAATCACTAGAACCTCTGGCTACACTTTCAGATCTTTCACTACCACCTTGAGATTCAGTATCTCTTTCACTTGGAACAACATTTTCTCGATTAAATCTTAAACCACCATCTTCTAACATATGAACAACTCTACCAAGAGCTTCTTGTAGATCTTCTATCTGTCTATCTCTCCTAGCATTATTAGCTTCATCTAAAGTCATATTCCTTCTAAAAGCCATTTATAACCAGCAAACAACTCACAATCAATAGGTCTAAACGTTCAAACAACAGATCTAATCAAAACTTCAACAGATCTAAACAATCAAACAACGACAACCAAAAGATTAAGAAACCTTTTGCAAACCTGTCTCTGATACCAAATTTGATGCGTAAATCACGCGACAAACGACAGCGGAAGACTATTTTTTGGTATTTTCTGGATTTTATATGAAATAAACAACTAAACGAGACAATAAAGTAAAATGATAGATAAAAAGAATCCACCACCAAGACTCGTAAAGGCTAAGCCACCGGAATCAAGGATAAAGGAAACACTCCGCCCCACCACTACAATCGATAAAGGTCTAGCCACCACGATTATAGATAAAGGAAACCGAAGATTTAAAAGACCTCACCACAATATTTGATAAAGAACGAGTCACCACAAATATTGATAAAGGGGTCACTCCTAACCACCAAGATCAAAGATCTATAAAGGTAAAAGAAGATTTGTAAGAAATAGAGGCTGCTCTATTAATTTTCATTCAACATCAACTTACTTTACAATGAGAAATAGAGCATCTATTTATAGCCACATGCTCTACCTAGGAATTAACGACATAATAATAAAATAATACATAAAAGCTGTCATGTGCAAGCCACTAAGTAATTTGGACCAATAAAATATGGACACGTAAGCTTCTAGAAACATTCCCCTGCAAGTGGTCCCATAATATTGTTAGAAACGTTCTGTCACACGCGCCTTCTTTAACGGCTGTCATTCTTCTTTATTATTGGGCCCACAAACAACTTCAGTTAAAGCAAACTTTATTATAGACAACTGGAGCATTTATCTGGAGCACTTCACTGGTGGCCTTCAGTATTCACTACTGGAGCCCTTCCGAATTGATTTTCACTGGAGTCCTTCAGATGCAACTGGAGCTCGTCAGATGCCACTGGTGATAATTCCCACTGGAGCAAGGTCACTACTGGAGACTGAGTTGTTTCAGCAAAAAGATGGTTAAAATGTGATACAGCTGGCAAAATTAACATTGCTTGTTCAGACTGCATGGTTCGCTCAGATTCCTTCTTCAGTTTAGTCAACTGCTTTTCTCCAGATTCCTCCAGCTCAGCTTCAGTCAAAATTGGTTCATTGAATCTGGACATTTCCGCATCAGGATCCATAGCTACAAGTTGAAAGGAAAAAGTTTATGGGATGTATTTCCTAAGGGGAGTATGAGTTGGGGATGGAGAAAAATTCTCCAGTTGCGTGACACTGTTAGACCACATATATGGAAGTCAATTGGTAACGGTGCAAAAACATATATATGGTCTGATAAATGGTGTGAAATCAGCCCACTTCGAAGGTATGTTACCCCTAGAATAATCTTTGGAGCGGGTTTTAATTTGGAAAGCAAATTGATGGATCTTGTTGAGAATGGGCAATGGTTGTGGCCACAAGCTTGGAATGATCTGCTCCCAGTTTTAATCCAGATACCTCAGCTACAAACTAATAAGGAAGATATTACAATATGGAAGGATAGGAATGGGGTAGAATGTGTTCTCATCTAAAATTGTATGGGAGACTTTAAGATGCAATCAGAATGACGTTTCTTGGGTTCATACAGTATGGTACACACAATGTATTCCGCGCCATGCATTCCATTTTTGGCTTGTTGTTACTAATAAGCTAAAAACTCAAGATCGTATGAAACCGTGGGAAGCTGGGAGTGATACAAATTTGAGGCTCATGTGTTGCCCTCTTTGTAAAAGAGGGATTGATTCACGCTCACATTTGTTTTTTCAGTGTTCTTATTCATTACAGGTATGGAATCTGATTAAACATCTTGCAAATATGAGCGACATCTCAGAGTTATGGGATGATATTATGGATTGGCTTACATTGAAGTCCAAACAAAGGACGGCTGAAAGCATCATTGGAAGACTTCTTATTGCCGCTGCTACTTATTCTATTTGGCAAGAGCGCAATGCAAGATTGTTCACAACAAATATACGTAATGCACAGCAACTTCGTGACATTATTGTGCGAACAGTTAGACTAAAGATAGCCACACTTAAGTTCAAATCAAGATCACCACTCTTGGAGCTGTGGAAGATTCCGGATGAGGTCACTTTGGCGATTGATGATGTGCAAGAATAAGTGTTCATTGTTTTTCTAGCTTGTAATTTCATTACGTAATGAACTAGGTTATTATGTAATGTAGGGTTTTTGGGTATTGAGGTTTCTCTAGGTTGGCTAGTGGTCATACGTGTGTATGGTCTGTCATATACACGAACTAATGTGATATACAATCACATTACTTGTACTGATTGATTTTTGAATATAATAGAATCATCGGGGTAACCCTTTACCCAAAAAAAAAATATCAACTCCCACCACATCCCATGCATTTTTGAAGAAACAAGCTGAATATCCATCTGGACCCGGCGATTTATCATCACCGATCGAGAAGATAGCTTCTTTAACTTCATCACTAGAAACCGACGATATCATAGCAGCAGCCTGATCCTGTGTTAAAGTAGACCGAAATAAATTGGAAGAATTAAGATTACTAACCGAATCCGCTTGACCAAGAATATGAAGATAATGCTCAAGAAAAGCTGAAGTTACATGCTCGCCATCATGCAAACCTCCACTTGCATCCATAATCATGTCAATTCTACTCCGTGCATTTCGAGCCTTAACCACTTTATGAAAGTAAGCAGTATTGGAATCGCCAACTTTAAGCCAATCCACCTTCGCCTTTTGTTTCAGAAAACGTTCTTCATCTAAAACAGCTTCATTAAAAGCATGTAAAGAAATAGCTGCTTCATCCCGAAGCTCTTTATTGAAAGGATCTCGATCTAAGCAAGTTGAACTTCATCTAATTCAGCTCGTAATTTGGAAACCTTTTCATGCAAATTACCCTTATTAAAGAGCAATTTACGCAAAGGTTTTTTAAGCATCTTCAATTTTTGAACCACACAATACATTGGAAAACCAGTGACATTGTGAGACCAAACTGTTGGGATTTTGGGTTTTTATCAAAGCAATATTATCCTTATAATATTAAAACGCAGCGGAAAAATTGAACCTTTCAATATGTGTATATAGTTAAAAACCAAATTTTAACTTTTTAAAAGAAAACCCAAACAATAAGGATCCATGTATATGAATAACATACATACAAAACAACAACCATAGGGTGTTTTAGAAGACTACCTTCTTCCAAGCTTATGAGAAGGTTGATATGAAGGAGATGATGATCTTGAAGTGGCAAGTCTTCAACCTAGAAGAACCTCAAGCTTGTATACCCCAAACTATCAACAAACACCCAAATGTGCTAGGATTTAAACTTGAAAAAACCCTTCCCTTTTGTCCTCCTTGATGCCGAAAATCCCAAGAGAAAAAGCAAGAGAAGTTGCTAGTTGAGAAGGAGAGAAAAGCCTTTCTTTTGCATGTAAGAAAATGATAGTTTCAATGTTGTGTGTGTTGTCATCAAACTATGACTCCATGTGTTATAAGTAGTGCAAAATTACTTACAAAACACATTGGGGGGGGGGGGCGAGCCTCCAAGGCAAAAAAAAAACATTTTGCTTTAAGTTTTATAAAATATATACTTATATATTTTGTAGATAAAATGTAACATAACTTGTTACATATCTTATGTAACATATTACATATTATACACAACACACATTAGTGTTTATTTTGCCAAATAAACATATTCACATTTCTCTCAAAATAAATCATCCATATAATTTATTTATATTTCTCAAGTGCAATTATTTAGAAACTCACTTTCTAAATATTTCAAGTATTGATATTTATTTAAAGATCATATCATATAAATAAATATCATTGGTGTTTGTCTAGCTTGTTATTGGGTATGACCCGACTTGGATCATCACGTACTAGCCACGTCAATTTAATATGTGTCTTGGGCAGACGGATTCCTACAATCTCCCACTTGCACAAGATTCATAGAAGATTGACGCAAGCAGCAAATACCGCCTAACAACGGTTTGCTACCCCTAATACGTATGACGAAGTGCCATTCAATAACATCATCCCCTTCAAGTCCCTTACTTGAAATGATTTAGGTGAATCGATCATTTATCCTTTTGTCACAGATGTCATGTTAAATCCTAGAGACACAGAGTGATCATTCTCCATTGATTTAACTTTGTAACAGGCCTTAGACATCTAACTCTCAACGAATAAGAGGGACAAATTCCATCTCGACTACATACGTCTTTCACAATCACCTTATATCATACCTGAGCTTAGTCTTATGTACTGCCATGTTTCAGAACAGCGAAGAGCTAAGTCAAAGTATAATATTCAGTGAATATCAAGACCCAATATGTATCTCAGGTCTGAGGATACAATGATATTCGCCTTTTAACTCAGGATTACTTATGATCAATCACAGAGATTCCATGTAGTAATGCTTGATTGCAGGTCAGTCCAATATTTGTATCCCACAAATATCTATGAACCTTGGTAGCAACACTTTGCTCTATATTCAAAACCTTTTGAATATCACCAATCCAAGTTCATAATAATCTTACATTCATATTTGTTCCCACAAATATGATCGACTACGGACATTTAGAATAATTAACTTATTCATGGATTTAAACATGCAAAAATGGAACATAACACAATTTAAATGCAAAATACCAATATTCATATAAATGTGTTAATAACTGCAAGTGTTCCGATATCCAAATACTTAAAATAGATCAAATCCAATCACTAGAATATCGAAGTCCCATGGCACAAGTATGACTCTCATGCTTAGGCCTTTCAAGGAGCTTCGTGAGTGGGTCCGCAACATTTTGATCGGTGTGAACTTTGTGAATACATATCTTTCCCTTTTCAACTTCATCCCTTATGTAGTTGAATCTCCGCTCAATGTGCCTAGTCTTTTGATGCGCACGAGGTTCCTTGATTTGAGCAATCGCGCCCTCGTTATCACAAAGAATTTCTAGGGGTTCTTGAATGGAAGGAACAACCCCTAGATCGGCAATGAATTTCTTCAACCATGCAGCTTCTTGTGCTGCCAAAGAAGCGGCGATGTATTCAGACTCTGTAGTGGACAACGCAACCACATCCTGCTTTGAGCTTTTCCATGAAACAGCTCCTCCGTTTAGAATGAAGATGTACCCCGATTGTGATCGAGAATCATCTCGATCAGTTTGGAAACTCGCATCCGTGTAACCCTTTACAACGAGTTCCTCCTCACCAGATCCATATATTAAGAACATATCTTTAGTATTTCTAAGATATTTCAATATATTCTTGACAGCCATCCAATGACTATCTCCTGGATTTTGCTGGTATCTACTTGTCATGCTCAAAGCGCATGACACGTCCGGTCTCGTGCATATCATAGCATACATGATGGATCCTATAGCAGATGCATATGGGATTCCACTCATTTTCTCTTGCTCAACTTTTGAGCTAGGAGATTGAGAAGTACTCAATATAGTTCCTCTTTGAAATAGGTACCAAACCTTTCTTAGAGTTTTCCATCTTGAACCTTTTCAAGATTTTGTCTATGTATGCACTTTGATTCAAACCTATTAAGCGCCTTGATCTATCCCTATAGATCCTTATTCCCAAAATATAGGCGGCTTCACCAAGATCCTTAATGGAAAAGCAACTTCCAAGCCAGGCTTTTACACCTTCCAAGGTTGGAATGTCATTTCCAAATAGTAGAATGTCATCGACATATAATACTAGAAAAGTAATGATGCTCCCACTAGCCTTCTTATACACACAAGCTTCATCAGCGTTTTTGATGAAGCCAAATTTCTTGACTTCTTCATCAAAACGACGATTCCAGCTTCTTGATGCTTGTTTCAATCCATAGATTGATTTCTTTAACTTGCATACTTTATTAGGATGTTTTGGATCGACAAAACCTTCAGGCTGATCCATATAGACATCTTCCTCAAGATATCCATTTAGAAAAGCGGTTTTGACATCCATTTGCCATATCTCATAGTCATAATGTGCGGCTATGGCAAATAATATCCTAATAGACTTTAGCATTGCCACAGGCGAAAAAGTTTCATCATAGTCGACCCCTCGAGTTTGAGTGAAACCTTTTGCTACAAGTCTAGCTTTATAAGTAAGCAAGTTTCCATGCATATCGTGTTTCAATTTGAACACCCATTTACTTCCAACTACTTTGGAATTAGGAGGTTCAACAACCAATTCCCAAACTTGGTTGTCATACATGGATTGCATCTCAGCGTTCATGGCCTCTAGCCATTTGTCCGAATCTGATTTGGACATTGCATCATGGTAGGTGGTAGGTTCATCAGAAACTACCATGTAGCATTCATCCACGAGAAATCCATATCTCTCAGGTGGATAAGTAGCTCTACCAGATCTATGAACGTTTTGTGTGTCTTGATCAACCCTTTGATCATCTTCAACATCCTTTTGTTGAATGCTAGTGTCACCCAAGTATGTATCTGTCAGTGGTTCTTGATCTTCTTCAAGTTCCACTGTTCTGGAACTAGTTCCTTCCATAAGGAATTTAGTTTCCAAGAACTCAGCCTTTCGAGCAACAAATACATTTTGCTCATTAGGATTGTAGAAATAATATCCCAAATCATCTTTAGGATATCCTACAAAGATACATTTAGTGGATCGGGGCTCTAATTTGTTTGAGGCATCATGTCTTACATAAGCCTCACAACCCCATACCTTTAAATATGACAAAGATGGAACTCTTCCATGCCATATTTCAAAAGGTGTTTTCTCCACTTTCTTGGTGGGAGCCATATTTAAAATTCGGGCAGCAGAGATTATGGCATATCCCCAAAATGATAGAGGTAGTGAGCTTTTACTCATCATGGAACGAACCATATCTAATAGAGTTCGATTCCTCCTTTCAGACACACCATTATGTTGTGGTGTTCCAGGTGGAGTTAGTTGTGAGATAATCCCACAACTTCTAAGATGATCTTGAAAAACATCACTTAGGTATTCACCTCCTCTATCAGAACGAAGAATTTTTATTGACTTACTGAGTTGGTTTTCTACTTCATTCTTGAAAATTTTGAACATTTCAAAAGCTTCACTCTTATGTTTTAATAAGTATACATAACCGTAACGACTATAGTCATCGGTGAATGTAATGAAGTATCTTTCACCATTCCTAGTCATTGGCTTAAAAGGACCACATACATCCGAATGTATGATACCTAATAAATCTTTTGCCCTTTCATTAGTGCCTTTGAAAGGTGCTTTAGTCATCTTGCCTTGTAAACAAGATTCACATACATTAAATGAATCATTTGATTTTGTTTTCAAAAGACCATTCTTTTGAAGTGTTAGTATGCGATTCTTATTTATATAGCCAAGACGACAATGCCAAATATAGGTTTCACTTAAATCTAATTTAAGTTTCTTGGTGGTAGCTTGGTACATTGAGTTATCATATGTTGTGTTTTCATGAACTAATTCATAAATACCATTTAAAGGCATAGCTTTAAAATAAAATACATCATTCATCGAAACATGGATATCATTGTTAACAAAATTAAAATCATATCCAACATGTCTTAAACGGGAAACAGAAATAATACTCCTAGTCAAACTAGGTGCATACAAAACATTGTTCAATACAATTTCCAAACCATTTGGAAGTTTCAAAAGATAGTCTCCTTGGGCTTCAACATGCACCAATGCACCATTGCCCATAAAGAGACTAATGTCTCCCTTCTTGATGTGCTTCTTTCTTCTGAACCCCTGTAACATATTACAAATATGAGTTCCACATCCGGTATCCAATACCCATATGTAAGAAAAAACAGTATTAAGCTCAATATATATCATAAATATTGTACCTGAGGTTTGCCCTGCATCCCTCTTAGCTTTTAACTCTTTGAGATAGGTTGGACAATTACGTTTCCAATGTCCTACCTCCCCACACTCAAAGCATGGGTCATTGACAGCAACCTTTTGCTTCTTCGCTTTTGGAGTATCCATTTTTCCCTTTCCTTTGCCTTTGAAATTCCTTTTGTTGTTACCCTTTCCCTTAGCAACATTTGCCTTGGGTCCGGAGTTAACCCTTTTGTTTCCGCCTTCATTGATCATGAGAACGGGTTGAACTTTTCCTCCCATACTAGCCTCAGCCGTTTTGAGCATCCCATGGAGCTCGGAAACGGTCTTGTCCCATCCGTTCATGTTATAATTTAACACAAAGGTTTCAAATCTCTTAGATAATGAGTTAAGGATCATATCCGTAGCTAGCTCATTTGAAACGGGACAATTTAGCCTTTCGAGGCGATCAATATAGCTTTTCATTTTAAGAACATAAGTTGAGACGGGTTGTGAATCATCCATGCGACATGCATGAAGCGCTCGAACCGTTTCGAAGCGCTCAACCCTTGCCTTTTGTTGGAACATTTCCTTGAGTTGGGTAATCATGTCGTAGGCCCCATGGTGTTCGAACTCCTTTTGGAGTTCGGGAGTCATACTCGCTAACATTATGCAACTAACTTGCACGGAGTCTTCGACATACTTAACCCAATCATTATAGGCTTCAACTTCAGTTTCTTCGGGCTCATCAGGAATAGGATCGTCTAACACATAGGATTTCTTTTCGTGCCTAAGAATAATTCTCAAGTTACGAAACCAATCCACAAAGTTGTTTTGGTTTAGACGATCCTTTTCAAGGATGGATCTTAGTGAAAAATTATGGACGTTTTGGTTGGGGTTTATAGCGTTGTTAGCGGCCATCTACAAGATTAACAAAGTTCTTTATTAGTATTTTCGATATCCAATATAAATTTTAATTGTTAATACCCTTTTATGTCTTATGGACAATTAATAATTAAAATCTAGAATCCAACGTTACATTTAAATGATGGTTAGGTGACCTTTATCCCATGATCTAAATTAACAAGGTAGTCAACGTTTGACAATTGCAACTTTTACAATTTCTAGTGGTATGGGACCGGTTTAATATCTTATATTAAGTTGGCATGTTTAATCCCATCAACGCCTTTGGTTATCATGCTTCGGTGACCCTAATCACATGGTTTCCAAATCAAGTTGTCCTACTTATACACACATGTAAATTTATCTATACTAGTGGTTAGGTGACCTTTATCCCATAAGTACAATAAATTTACCTTAACTTATAAGTTCCCTCAAAGTAGTTAGGTGACCTTTATCCTACAAAGAGTTCCCAAATAATTAAGTGTTGTATAAAAGGATGGCGTTTAACTTGTTTTTTAAAGGGTCGTTTGAGTTTTTATATTCTAGTTAAAAAAAACTATGTACCATAATGAATTTTGAAATCCAAATTTCAAGGTTCTTTTATAAAATCCATTTTTATAATTGTGACCATTAACTTTTAATAAAACCCATTTTAATTTACCAAGTTAATGTCAATATTAAAACCAATTTTAATCTTTATGTGTGTCTTTTAGTTTGTTGGTTTTTTAAGCATCCACATGACAAAATAATAAACAACCATACAAACATGACAAACATAATAATAAGTGCACAACATTAGCCAACTATTTTGACCACACTTGTTAGCCGAAACAAGTGTGTCAAAAGGTCTCAACCTAAGGGACAAAGTGACATAAAATTTGTGTCGGTGAACTCCCACTTGATCTTGCATCCAAATGCTTCAAGTAACCTTTTGTGATGTGTTTTGAACACCTTTCTTCAATTTTTTTTTTTTTATTATGATAACCCACTGCGCCGCAGTGGGTCTAATACACTCCCACTGCGCCGCAGTGGGAACTCACGGTCTTCGGCTGCATAATCCCCCACTGCGCCGCAGTGGGTTTGACATACTCCCACTGCGCCGCAGTGGGAACTTACGGGTCTCTTCATTAGGCCTCCAACTTCAGCCCCAAACCTTTTGATGCTTTCTTGGAGATTACATTTACAAGAAAAATGCAACTAATCTACTTATTACATACCAAATGAAATAAATAGATTACATAACCAAATGAATGAAGAAAATCCTATTTAACTATTACAATCATTAAATAATTAAATAAAATACAAACACATCCACATATCACAAACAATCACAAGGTCTCTTGGCTAAGTTGTGACACTAAAATACACAAGAAAAAAGGAACCTCCTTTTTTGTGTATTAATTTCGGCCATAACCAAAATGGCCAAAACATTGGATTTTGTCCAAACAAAATATCAACTTTTGATGTATGTATCCATATAACCGGCTCTAGATGCCATTGTTGGGATTTTTGGGTTTTTATCAAAGCAATATTATCCTTATAATATTAAAACGCAGCGGAAAAATTGAACCTTTCAATATGTGTATATAGTTAAAAACCAAATTTTAACTTTTTAAAAGAAAACCCAAACAATAAGGATCCATGTATATGAATAACATACATACAAAACAACAACCATAGGGTGTTTTAGAAGACTACCTTCTTCCAAGCTTATGAGAAGGTTGATATGAAGGAGATGATGATCTTGAAGTGGCAAGTCTTCAACCTAGAAGAACCTCAAGCTTGTATACCCCAAACTATCAACAAACACCCAAATGTGCTAGGATTTAAACTTGAAAAAACCCTTCCCTTTTGTCCTCCTTGATGCCGAAAATCCCAAGAGAAAAAGCAAGAGAAGTTGCTAGTTGAGAAGGAGAGAAAAGCCTTTCTTTTGCATGTAAGAAAATGATAGTTTCAATGTTGTGTGTGTTGTCATCAAACTATGACTCCATGTGTTATAAGTAGTGCAAAATTACTTACAAAACACATTGGGGGGGGGGGGGGGGGGGCCTCCAAGGCAAAAAAAAACATTTTGCTTTAAGTTTTATAAAATATATACTTATATATTTTGTAGATAAAATGTAACATAACTTGTTACATATCTTATGTAACATATTACATATTATACACAACACACATTAGTGTTTATTTTGCCAAATAAACATATTCACATTTCTCTCAAAATAAATCATCCATATAATTTATTTATATTTCTCAAGTGCAATTATTTAGAAACTCACTTTCTAAATATTTCAAGTATTGATATTTATTTAAAGATCATATCATATAAATAAATATCATTGGTGTTTGTCTAGCTTGTTATTGGGTATGACCCGACTTGGATCATCACGTACTAGCCACGTCAATTTAATATGTGTCTTGGGCAGACGGATTCCTACACAAACATCTTTGACTACTTCCTTAAAATTGGCATTATGGACAAGAAGATTTGCAAATTTAAAAGGCACTGGTCGAAACTTTGAGGTCATGGGAAGACGAAGGATAGCAGGCGCATGATCTGAAATACGATACGGCTGAAACATAGCAATTGCACCTGAAAACACACTATCAAAGTTAGCATTACCCATAATCCTATCCAGCTTTTTTAACAAACCATGATCACCACGAGGCTTTTGGGTCCAAGTAAACTGTAATCCAACTCGATTTACATCAGATACTTCAATATCCATAACAACTTCATTGAATTCTCGCATTGAAATATCCATATTTGAGCTGCCACTAGCATGATCATCCAAGCTCAACGTTGCATTAAAATCACCAAATAAACACCAAGGATGATTACCAACAAACAGTTTATGTAAAGACAAATCTTTCCATAAATCTCTGCGTAAAATATATCTATTATGTGCATAAATAAACGAGCACATCAAAACTTTCTTATCAGCCTTCAGTATAATTTGAGAATGAATCACTTGATCTGAATGGCTAATCACCATAAGGTCTACGACATTTGGGTTCCAACCAAGGATAATACGCTGACTTTTAGCACACATACATCCATTCGATGTCCAATTCCAATTTCTAAAAACATTATTACACAACTTTTCCAATTTAACAGAAGACACATGAGACTCTAAAATAGCACAAACTGACAATTGATTATCAGTAAGTACCTGTTGAACCTCTTTTTGCTTAGGGGGTTGGTTCATCCCCCGAATATTCCATGCTGCGATATTATACATTGGGCTCCCCTGAAGCAGGAGTGCTTGCCCCTGTTGAACCCATTTATTTGTCTTTGAACCCCGACTCATCATAGATATCCTCAACATTATCATCATCGCTATCTTCATTCAGAAAATCAGGTTAGAAGTTTTATGTAAGCCTTTCCCATGTAAATCAGGATTATTATCAATACCCTCCTCCCCTAGAACAGAAAACGTATTAGTTGTTTCAACAGTAGACGTGCTAGCAACATTATTTGCTGAATTATTCTTCCCGTTTTCACCAGAAGTTTGTTGTTTCGCACCCTGATCAGAATTCATTTTAGGTCTATATTTCCAATTCGGCTTTGGCTTGGTTAATTTAACCCCTTCCACCTGTCTATTAGCAATTGCTTTCCCTTTTCTTTTCCTACGATTCACTGTAACAAAACCGTCATAGCCTCAACATCTTGTGTTTTCTTCACCTGAAGCGGACACGACACATCCTTATGGCCAAATATTTTGCATAACTTACAATGTGGTGGATACCATTCAAATTCAATCCCTACTACTTCCTTTGTTAATCCTTCACCATTCAGTTTAGGGATCCCAACCACCAATTCTTCCTTCCACTCTTTAGTTGCATCAAGTTCAATCAAGACACGAGCATAATTATGCCTCCCCCAAGAATGCAAGCACATTTGAGCCGTATAAGTATCCATTAGAACCGGCTTACCTAGTTTAGAAGCAAGCATACTCAAACCGTCTTCAGTATACGCAGCCAACGGAACATCATAGAGTTTCACCCAAACAGGCACACTAGTTAAATCCGGCTTCGTTAAACACGAATTAGGATTCCATTCCTTCAAAAAGATTGGCGTGGATCTAATCATCCAAGGACCCTTTTCCAATACCTGATTCATCACTTCCTTTGAATCAAATTGGAAAAAGAAAAAACCAGTAGCATTCATCATGACTTTCTTAAGACCATACTTTGCCCATGCATTCTTGACATACGTTTCAACCACCGGGAAAGCTAAACGATCGTCCAGAAAGTATCCATATAGGGAGTTCAGAAATCTGCCATTAACCTCAATAACCGAGGACAAAGGGATAACCAAGTCGACTCCTTCTACTGAATTGTCAACATCCATAGGTCGAAAATTCACCTTTTTCACCACTTTTTCCTGTCTAACCGTAGAAGCATAAGAAGGTTTGTGCAGTATCATGTTTCTTGTTAAGCCCGTCATCCTGAATAGTCTTCGAAGATGAAGGAATCTTATAAGCAGCTTCACCATTCTTATCTCCCAGATCATCAGATTTCGAGTTCAAACCTGAATCAGTCGTATTACTTATATTCCCCGAACGATCTGATGTCACATCAGACCCACCATTAGGATCAGTAGCAGACGCAACAAATTCACCATCAACAGATTCATTATTTGGAGAACTAGGGTTTATACCTGAAACCCTAATCGGTTTGTGAGCAGTCCCACCCTTATCCATGTTTCTTAAACGATTAATACGATCAGCAATAATGGAAAAATCAAACGAATCACTAGAAACAGCTCTCTTCATACATATCCAGAAACCAAAACACCATGTAACAGAAATTCAGCACGCTAAGAAAAAGCCCTAAAACTCTAGAAACCCTAGAAACAGAAAGTCGAACCCTTGATCAATTATTGTACAGAATTAGTTCTAGGAAAGTGATCGACCAAATCACAATCCGACAGATTCCACACAGTAATCAACTAGAGAACAAAAATCAGTTTAAAGGGTAGACGAAAACAGAGAAAAAAACCCTAGAACGACCTAAAAATCTAGAAAACGCAAAAACAGATGTGATCTGATCAAGAATTAATCAAATCACACATATAATCACGCTAACTAGAATGATTAAGAACGAATTGGAGGAGGAAAAAATAAGGGGCTGATCGCCATTCTAGAGAGAGAGCGAAAAGGGTTTTAGTTGTCAAAAAGTTCTGGTTATTTTATTCATGTTTATGTATAGCTAGGCTTATTGAGTTGGTTATGTATTGTTCTAGTTTACTTTGTTTCCATATATGGGGCATGTCTCATATATGAACTAGTATGAACTCTTCATACTACTTGTTTTGTAAAATTTTTGGGTGATATATACAAAGTCAACGGGGTTTTGCCCCTTTACCCAAAAAAAAAAAAGCCTTCTGAAACCCTTGCCAAAATTGAGAATTGAAGCGGGTATCTCTGTCTGAAATAATCGAAACCGGTACACCCATGCTTCGACACGACTTCCTTTACATACTTCTTCACCAATTTCTCTGTGGGGTCTTTCTCGCGAATGGCCAAGAAATGAGCAGACTTTGTCAATCTATCAACGATCACCCATATCATATCATGACCCTCCTTTGTCCTGGGTAGTTTTGTAATAAAATCCATAGTCACACACTCCCACTTCCATTCAGGAATTTCTGGTTGTTGGAGTAATCCAGCAGGCTTTTGATGTTCCGCCTTTACCCGTAAACACGTCAGGCATCGACTTACAAACTCAGCAACATCCTTCTTCATGCCAGGCCATCAATATAACTCACGTATGTCATAATACATCTTGTCAGTGTCCGGATGTACGAAATACATTGAGTTATGAGCTTCGTTAATAATCAATTTCCGTAAATCACCAGTGAAGAGTGTTGGGATTTGTTGGGTTTTATCAAAGCAATATTATCCTTATAATATTAAAAACGCAGCGGAAAAATTGAACTTTTTAATATGTGTATATAGTTAAAAACCAAAGTTTAACTTATAAAAGAAAACCCAAACAATAAGGATCCATGTATATGAACAACATACATACAAAACAACAACCATAGGGTGTTTTAGAGAACTACCTTCTTCCAAGCTAGTAAGGAAGTAGAAATGAAGAATATGATGTTCTTCAAAAGGCAAGTCTTCAATCTAGAAGAACCTCAAGCTTGTATACCCCAAGCTTCCAACAAACACCCCAAAATATGCTAGGATATAAACTTGTAAACACTTAAAGAAAAGAAGTTTTCTAGTTGAGAAAAATTGAGAGAAAAGTCTTACTTTTGCATGTAAGAATTGATGTAAACTATGTAGTGTGTTGTGTGTTGTGTATGGAAGGACAAGTGTATAAGTAGAACAAACAACACATAAAATGCACATGGGGGGGGGGGGGGGGGGGGGCCCCAAAAGGGGGGGGGGGGGGGGGGGGGGGGGGGGGGGGGGGGGGGGGGGCGGCCCCAAAAGTGTAACAAACATTTTTTGTTACAAATTTTATAAAAACCATTTACTTGTACATTTTATAGATAAAATTGTAACATAACTTATTACATATCTTATGTAACATATTACATATTATACACAACACACATAAGTGTTTATTTTGCCAAATAAACTTATTCACATTTCTCTCAAAATAAATCATCCATATAATTTATTTATATATCTCAAGTGCAATTATTTAGAAACTTACTTTCTAAATATTTCAAGTATTGATATTTATTTAAAGATCATATCATATAAATAAATATTATAGGTGTTTGTCTAGCTTGTTATTGGGTATGACCCGACTTGGATCATCACGTACTAGCCACGTCAATTTAATATGTGTCTTGGGCAGACGGATTCCTACAATCTCCCACTTGCACAAGATTCATAGAAGATTGACGCAAGCAGCAAATACCGCCTAACAACGGTTTGCTACCCCTAATACGTATGACGAAGTGCCATTCAATAACATCATCCCCTTCAAGTCCCTTTCTTGAAATGATTTAGGTGAATCGATCATTTATCCTTTTGTCACAGATGTCATGTTAAATCCTAGAGACAAGAGTGATCATTCTCTATTGATTTAACTTTGTAGCAGGCCTTAGACATCTTACTCTCAACGAATAAGAGGGACAAATTCCATCTCGACTACATACGTCCTTCACAATCACCTTATATCATACCTGAGCTTAGTCTTATGTACTGCCATGTTTTAGAACAGCGAAGAACTAAGTCAAAGTATAACATTCAGTGAATTTCAAGACCCAATATGTATCTCAGGTCTGACGATACAATGATATTCGCCTTTTAACTCAAGATTACTTATGATCAATCACAAAGATTCCATGTAGTAATGCTTGAGAGCAGGTCAGTCCAATATTTGTATCCCACAAATATCTATGAACCTTGGTAGCACACTTTGCTCTATATTCAAAACCTTTTGAATATCTACCAATCCAAGTTCATAATAATCTTACATTCATATTTGTTCCCACAAATATGATCGACTACGGATATTTAGAATAATTAACTTATTCATGGATTTAAACATGCAAAATTGGAACATAACACAATTTAAAGTAGAATATCAATATTCATATAAAGTGTTAATTAAATACAAGTGTTCCGATATCCAAAAACATAAAAAGATCAAATCCAATCACTAGAATATCGAAGTCCCATGGCACAAGTATGACTCTCATGCTTGGGCCTTTCAAGGAGCTTCGTGAGTGGATCCGCAACATTTTGATCAGTGTGAACTTTGCAAATACATATCTTTCCTTTTTCAACTTCATCCCTTATGTAGTTGAATCTCCGCTCAATGTGTCTAGTCTTCTGATGCGCACGAGGTTCCTTGATTTGAGCAATCGCGCCCTCGTTGTCACAAAGAATTTCTAGGGGTTCTTGAATGGAAGGAACAACCCCTAGATCGGTAATGAATTTCTTCAACCATGCAGCTTCTTGTGCTGCCAAAGAAGCGGCGATGTATTCCGATTCTGTAGTGGACAATGCAACCACATCTTGCTTTGAGCTTTTCCAAGAAACAGCTCCTCCGTTTAGAATGAAGATATACCCCGATTGTGATCGAGAATCATCTCGATCAGTTTGGAAACTCGCATCCGTGTAACCTTTTACAACGAGCTCCTCCTCACCAGATCCATATATTAAAAACATATCTTTAGTGTTTCTAAGATATTTCAATATATATTTGACAGCCATCCAATGACTATCTCCTGATTTTGCTGGTATCTACTTGTCATGCTTAAAGCGCATGACACGTCCGGTCTCGTGCATATCATAGCATACATGATGGATCCTATAGCAGATGCATATGGGATTCCACTCATTCTCTCTTGCTCAGCTTTTGAGCTAGGAGATTGAGAAGTGCTCAATATAGTTCCTCTCTGAATAGGCACCAAACCTTTCTTGGAGTTTTCCATCTTGAACCTTTCAAGATTTTGTCTATGTATGCACTTTGATTCAAACCTATTAAGCACCTTGATCTATCCCTATAGATCCTTATTCCCAAAATAAAAGCGGCTTCACCAAGATCCATATCTCTCAGGTGGATAAGTAGCTCTACCAGATCTACGAACGTTTTGTGTATCTTGATCAACTCTTTGATCATCTTCAACATCCTTTTGTTGAATACTAGTGTCAACCAAGCGTGTATCTGTTTGTGGTTCTTGATCTTCTTCAAGTTCCACTGTTCTGGAACTAGCTCCTTCCATAAGGAATTTAGTTTCTAAGAACTCAGCCTTTCGAGCAACAAATACATTTTTCTCATTAGGATTGTAGAAATAATATCCTAAATCATCTTTAGGATATCCTACAAAAATACATTTAGTGGATCGGGGCTCTAATTTGCTTGAGGCATCATGTCTTACATAAGCCTCACAACCCCATACTTTTAAATATGACAAAGATGGAACTCTTCCATGCCATATTTCAAAAGGTGTTTTCTCCACTTTCTTGGTGGGAGCCATATTTAAAATTCGAGCAGCAGAGATTATGGCATAACCCCAAAATGATAGAGGTAGTGAGCTTTTGCTCATCATGGAACGAACCATATCTAATAGGGTTCGATTCCTCCTTTCAGATACACCATTATGTTGTGGTGTTCCAGGTGGAGTTAGTTGTGAGATAATCCCACAACTTCTAAGATGATCTTGAAAAGCATCACTTAGGTATTCACCCCCTCTATCAGAACGAAGAATTTTTATTGACTTGCTGAGTTGGTTTTCTACTTCATTCTTGAAGGTTTTGAACATTTCAAAAGCTTCATTCTTGTGTTTTAATAAGTACACATAACCGTAACGACTATAGTCATCGGTGAATGTAATGAAGTATCTCTCACCATTCCTAGTCATTGGCTTAAAAGGACCACATACATCCGAATGTATGATTCCTAATAAATCTTTTGCCCTTTCATTAGTGCCATTGAAAGGTGCTTTAGTCATCTTGCCTTGTAAACAAGATTCACATACATCGAATGAATCATTTGTTTTTGTCTTCAAAAGACCATTCTTTCGAAGTGTTAATATGCGATTTTTATTTATATGGCCAAGACGACAATGCCAAATATAGGTTTCACTTAAATCTAATTTAAGTTTCTTGGTGGTAGCTTGGTACATTGAGTTATCATATGTTGTGTCTTCATGAACCAATTCATAAATACCATTTACAGGCATGGCTTTAAAATAAAATACATCATTCATAGAAATATGGATATCATTGTTAACAAAATTAAAATCATATCCAACATGTCTTAAACGGGAAACAGAAATAATGCTCCTAGTCAAACTTGGTGCATACAAAACATTGTTCAATACAATTTCCAAACCACTTGGAAGTTTCAAAAGATAGTCTCCTTGAGCTTCAACTTGTACTTTCGCACCATTGCCCATAAAGAGACTAATGTCCCCTTTCTTGATGTGCTTCTTTCTTATGAACCCCTGTAACATATTACAAATATGAGTTCCACATCCGGTATAATACCCATATGTAAGAAAAAATATTATTAAGCTCAATATATATCATAAATATTGTACCTGAGGTATGCTCCGCATCCCTCTTAGCTTTCAACTCTTTGAGATAGGTTGGACAATTACGTTTCCAATGTCCTACCTCCCCACACTCAAAGCATGGGTCATTGACAGCAACCTTTTGCTTCTTCGGTTTTTGGGTTTCCATTTTTGCATTTCCCTTTCCTTTGATGTTCCTTTTGAAGTTTCCCTTTCCTTTAGCAACATTTGCCTTTGGTCCGGGGTTGGTCCTTTTCTTTCCGCCTTCATTGATCATGAGAACGGGTTGAACTTTTCTTCCCATGCTAGCCTCGGCCGTTTTGAGCATCCCATGGAGCTCGGAAACGGTCTTGTCCCATCCGTTCATGTTATAATTTAACACAAAAGTTTCAAATCTCTTAGATAAGGAGTTGAGGATCAAATCCGTAGCCAACTCGGTTGAAACGGGATAATTTAGTCTTTCGAGGCGATCAATGTAACTTTTCATTTTAAGAACATAAGTTGAGACGGATTGTGAATCATCCATGCGACATAATGAAGCGCTCGAACCGTTTCGAAGCGCTCTACCCTTGCCTTTTGTTGGAACATTTCCTTAAGTTGGGTAATCATGTCGTATGCCCCATGGTGCTCGAACTCCTTTTGGAGTTCGGGAGTCATACTCGCTAACATGAGGCAACTAACTAGCACGGAGTCCTCAGTATATTTAACCCAATCATTAAAGGCTTCAACATCCCCTTCTTCGGGCTCATCGGGAATAGGATCGTCTAACACATAGGATTTCTTTTCATGCTTGAGAACAATTCTCAAGTTACGAAACCAATCCACAAAGTTGTTTTGGTTGAGACGATCCCTTTCAAGAATGGATCTTAGTGAAAAATTATGGACGTTTTGGTTGGGGTTAATTGCATTGTTAGCGGCCATCTACAAAATTAACAAAGTCCTTTATTAGTATTTTCGATATCAAATATAAATTTTAATTGTTAATACCCTTTTATGTCTCATGGACAATTAATAATTAAAATCTAGAATCCAATGTTACATTTAAATGATGGTTAGGTGACCTTTATCCCATGATCTAAATTAACAAGGTAGTCAACATTTGACAATTGCAACACTTTACAATTTCTAGTGGTATGGGACTGATTTAATATCTTATATTAAGTCGCATGTTTAATCCCATCAACGCCTTTGGTTACCATGCTTCGGTGACCCTAATCACATGGCTTCCAAATCAAGTTGTCCTACTTACACACACATGTAAATTTATATATACAAGTGGTTAGGTGACCTTTATCCCATAAGTATATTAAATTTACCTTAACTTATAAGTTCCCTCAAGGTAGTTAGGTGACCTTTATCCTACAAAGAGTTCCCAAATAATTAAGTGTTGTATAAAAGATGGCGTTTTAACTTGTTTTTAAAAGGGTCGTTTGAGTTTTTATATTCTAGTCAAAAACTATGGACCATAATGAATTTTGAAATCCATATTTCAAGGTTCTTTATAAAATCCATTTTTATAATTATAACCATTAACTTTTTAATAAAACCCACTTTAATTTGCCAAGTTAATGTCAATTTTAGAACCAAATTTTTAATTTTTATGTATGTCATTAAGTTGTAAGTTTTGAGCATCCACATGACAAAATAACAAACAACCACACAAACATAATAAGTGCACAACATTAGCCAACTAATTTGACCACACTTGTTAGCCGAAACAAGTGTGTCAAAAGGTCTCAACCTAAGGGACAAAGTGACACAAAATTTGTGTCGGTGAACTCCCACTTGATCTTGCATCCAAATGCTTCAAGTAACCTTTTGTGATGTGTTTTGAACACCTTTCTTCATCCTTTCATTAGGCCTCCAACTTCAGCCCCCAAACCTTTTGATACTTTCTTGGAGATTACATTTACAAGAAAAAATGCAACTAATCTACTTATTACATACCAAATGAAATAAATAAATTACATAACCAAATGAATGAAGAAATCCTATTTAACTATTACAACCATTTAATAATTAAATAAAATACAAACACATCCACACATCACAAACAATCACAAGGTCTCTTGGCTAAGTTGTGACACTAAAATACACAAGAAAAAAAAGAACCCTCTTTTTTGTGTATTAATTTCGGCCATAACAAAAAATGGCCAAAACATTGGATTTTGTCCAAACAAAATATTAACTTTTGATGTATGTATCCATATAACCGGCTCTGATACCATTGTTGGGATTTGTTGGGTTTTATCAAAGCAATATTATCCTTATAATATTAAAAACGCAGCGGAAAAATTGAACTTTTTAATATGTGTATATAGTTAAAAACCAAAGTTTAACTTATAAAAGAAAACCCAAACAATAAGGATCCATGTATATGAACAACATACATACAAAACAACAACCATAGGGTGTTTTAGAGAACTACCTTCTTCCAAGCTAGTAAGGAAGTAGAAATGAAGAATATGATGTTCTTCAAAAGGCAAGTCTTCAATCTAGAAGAACCTCAAGCTTGTATACCCCAAGCTTCCAACAAACACCCCAAAATATGCTAGGATATAAACTTGTAAACACTTAAAGAAAAGAAGTTTTCTAGTTGAGAAAAATTGAGAGAAAAGTCTTACTTTTGCATGTAAGAATTGATGTAAACTATGTAGTGTGTTGTGTGTTGTGTATGGAAGGACAAGTGTATAAGTAGAACAAACAACACATAAAATGCACATGGGGGGGGGCCCAAAAGTGTAACAAACATTTTTTGTTACAAATTTTATAAAAACCATTTACTTGTACATTTTATAGATAAAATTGTAACATAACTTATTACATATCTTATGTAACATATTACATATTATACACAACACACATAAGTGTTTATTTTGCCAAATAAACTTATTCACATTTCTCTCAAAATAAATCATCCATATAATTTATTTATATATCTCAAGTGCAATTATTTAGAAACTTACTTTCTAAATATTTCAAGTATTGATATTTATTTAAAGATCATATCATATAAATAAATATTATAGGTGTTTGTCTAGCTTGTTATTGGGTATGACCCGACTTGGATCATCACGTACTAGCCACGTCAATTTAATATGTGTCTTGGGCAGACGGATTCCTACAAAGAGAACCCATAATCTGCCCATGAAATACAATCCACCATCGTCCCTTTTATCTAAGTGTTGTTCCACACCTCGCAATTGCTTCTTGAGAAGTTCTTCATCGCCAACAACCACTGACTGTGTTTCTATGATCTGATCTTTAACAATTCTTTGCACTGTGATGCTCATCACACGTACTCGTCTAGGCTTAACCCTTTACTTACGTGATGCGGGAATGTCCAGATTCAATGAACCAAGTTTGACTGAAGCTGAGCTGGAGTAATCTGGAGAAAAGCAGTTGACTAAACTGAAGAAGGAATCTGAGCGAACCATGCAGTCTGAACAAGCAATGTTAATTTTGCCAGCTGTATCACATTTTAACCATCTTTTTACTGAAACAACTCAGTCTCCAGTAGTGACCTTGCTCCAGTGGGAATTATCACCAGTGGCATCTGACGAGCTCCAGTTGCATCTGAAGGACTCCAGTGAAAATCAATTCTGAAGGGCTCCAGTAGTGAATACTGAAGGCCACCAGTGAAGTGCCCCAGATAAATGCTCCAGTTGTCTATAATAAAGTTTGCTTTAACTGAAGTTGTTTGTGGGCCCAATAATAAAGAAGAATGACAGCCGTTAAAGAAGGCGTGTGACAGAACGTTTCTAACAATATTATGGGACCACTTGCAGGGGAATGTTTCTAGAAGCTTACGTGTCCATATTTTATTGGTCCAAATTACTTAGTGGCTTGCACATGACAGCTTTTATGTATTATTTTATTATTATGTCGTTAATTCCTAGGTAGAGCATGTGGCTATAAATAGATGCTCTATTTCTCATTGTAAAGTTAGTTGATGTTGAATGAAAATTAATAGAGCAGCCTCTATTTCTTACAAATCTTCTTTACCTTTATAGATCTTTGATCTTGGTGGTTAGGAGTGACCCCTTTATCAATATTTGTGGTGACTTGTTCTTTATCAGATATTGTGGTGAGGTCTTTTAAATCTTCGGTTTCCTTTATCTATAATCGTGGTGGCTAGACCTTTATCGATTGTAGTGGTGGGGCGGAGTGTTTCCTTTATCCTTGATTCCGGTGGCTTGGCCTTTACGAGTCTTGGTGGTGGATTCTTTTTATCTATCATTTTACTTTATTGTCTCGTTTAGTTGTTTGTTTCATATAAAATCCAGAAAATACCAAAAATAGTCTTCCGTTGTCGATTTATGCATCAAATTTGGTATCAGAGCCAGGTTTGCAAAAGGTTTCTTAATCTTTTGGTTGTCGTTGTTTGATTGTTTAGATCTGTTGAAGTTTTGATTAGATCTGTTGTTTGAACGTTTAGATCTGTTGGTTATTTGTTTAGACCTATTGATTGTGAGTTGTTTGCTGGTTATAAATGGCTTTTAGAAGGAATATGACTTTAGATGAAGCTAATAATGCTAGGAGAGATAGACAGATAGAAGATCTACAAGAAGCTCTTGGTAGAGTTGTTCATATGTTAGAAGATGGTGGTTTAAGATTTAATCGAGAAAATGTTGTTCCAAGTGAAAGAGATACTGAATCTCAAGGTGGTAGTGAAAGATCTGAAAGTGTAGCCAGAGGTTCTAGTGATTCTGATGAGTCACGTCATAGAGAAAGGCGTAGGAGACATAAGGGGCGTAGGAGGCATAAGGGTGATGATACTAGGGATATTAAGATAGATCCACCAGATTTTAATGGGTCTTCTAACCCAGAAGAGTATTTTGAATGGGTCCAGGTGATGGAAAGGATTATGGAGATAAAAGGTTATGATGATAGGAAAAGCTTCAAAGTTGCCATTATTAAACTGAAGAAATATGCTTCATCTTGGTATGATAACATGAAATCTGAAAGAGAATACAAGGGCAAAAGTAAAATCAAGACCTGGTCCAAACTGAAGGAGGTTATGCAAAAGAGGTTTGTTCCCCAGTCGTACAAGCAAGATCAATATCTACTGATGAACAATCTGAAGCAAGGAGCCAAGGAAGTTGTGGAATACATTAGAGAGTTTGAGCATCTGAAGACCAGAACTGGTGTGAATGAGACTGAAGAGCACACCATTGCCAGATTTCTTGGTGTCTGAACGCTGCCATTACTGAGAAGATTGAGTTGCAGCCTATCTGGACGTATGAAGGTGCATGCAAGATGGCTATCCAAATTGAGAGACAACTGAAGAAGAAGGTTCCGTACAAGTCATTCAGTAAGGTTCCTGCCAGTGCAAGTCAACCAGTTCCCAGATTTACTGAAACTGTCCAGAAAGCCTTCAGAGGCAAAGAAAAGGAAACTGGAGGATCGAAAGAACCAGTTGGAAGAAAATGTTTCAAGTGCCATGGTTTTGGTCACTTCCAGGCCAAGTGTCCTAATCAAAGAGCATTGACTGCTAAAGAAATCGAATGTTTACCAGATGTCGACACTGAAGAAGGTGAGCCAGTGTACGATGAAGAAGAAGAAGAAGAAGCTTATGTTGGTGCAGATATTGGAGAGTTGTTGGTTGTCAGGAGAGTGATGCATACTGATGAAGTTACAGCTGATACTGCTCAGAGAGAGAATATTTTCCACTCCAGATGCACAGTGAAAGGCAAGGTTTTGATCTGATCATCGATGGTGGCAGTTGTGCAAATGCTGCTTCAACTTACATGGTAGAGAAACTGGAACTATCAACAGTGAAGCATCCCAGACCTTACAAGTTGCAATGGTTAAGCGAAGGTTCTGAAGTAAAGGTAAATCGACAAGTCACTATTCCCTTTTCAATTGGGTCAGTTTACCAAGATAAAATTATATGTGATGTTGTTCCCATGGATGCCTGTCACATTTTGTTGGGTCGACCATGGTTATTTGATAATTATGTTCATAATGATGGTCGTATGAATTCATATTCTCTGAATATAAGTGGAAAGAAGGTCACACTGACTTCTTTGAAGCCCACCGAACTGATGAAAGTCAAGAAGGATCAGCCCAGTAAGCCTTTGTTTTTATCTCAATCTGAAGTTGAAGAAGAGTTATCTGAAGGCTCTCCAGTTCTAATGCTACTGATCGTTGAAAAGTCTGAAGAGAAGATGTCCACTGAAGTCCCCAGTTTACTGAAGTCATTACTGAAGGAGTTCAGAGATATTTTTCCTGAAGATCTACCTGAAGGTTTACCTCCAGTTAGAGGTATTGAGCACCAGATTGACTTGATTCCAAGCTCAGTTCTTCCAAACAAAGCTGCTTATCGTTGTTCTCCTAATGAAGCCAAAGAATTGCAAAGACAAGTAGATGAACTGGTCGAGAAGGGTTATGTCAGAGCAAGCATGAGTCCTTGTTCAGTTCCTGCTCTACTGTTCCCAAAAAAAGATGGAACGATGAGAATGTGTGTTGACAGCAGAGCCATCAACAATATAACTATTAAGTATAGATATCCTATTCCCAGATTGGATGATATGCTTGATGAGTTACATGGCTCCAGAGTGTTTTCAAAGATTGATCTTAGAAGTGGTTATCACCAGATAAGAATGAAGGATGGAGATGAATGGAAGACTGCTTTCAAAATCAAGGGAGGTTTGTATGAATGGTTGGTTATGCCTTTGGCTTATCTAATGCTCCCAGTACTTTCATGAGACTGATGAACGAAGTTCTCAGGCCACTCATTGGCCAGTTTGTTGTTGTATATTTTGATGATATTCTGGTATACTCAAAATCTGAAGCTGAACATGTTAGCCATCTGAAGAGGGTATTTGAACTGTTGAGAAGACACCAGTTGTATGGCAAACTGGAGAAATGTGATTTTATGGTGGAAAGTGTAATATTCTTAGGATACGTTGTGTCTAAGAATGGTATTTCTATGGATCCTTCTAAAGTTGATGCCATCAGATCATGGCCAGTTCCAACTACAATCACTGAAGTAAGAAGTTTTCATGGACTGGCTTCTTTTTATAGAAGATTTATCAAGAATTTCTCTTCAGTTGTAGCTCCAATTACTGACTGCCTGAAGAAAGGTGTGTTCAACTGGCCGAGTTCAGCCCAACTGGCGTTTGAGTCACTGAAGGAGAAGCTCAGTTCAGCTCCAGTTCTATCTTTGCCAGATTTCGACATGTTATTTGAACTTGAATGTGATGCAAGTGGTGTGGGTATTGGTGCAGTACTGGTGCAAAGTGGTCGTCCAGTTGCATACTTCAGTGAGAAACTGAATGGATCTAAACTGAAGTATAGTACTTATGACAAAGAATTCTATGCAATTATTCGTGCTATCACTCACTGGTCACATTATCTGAAGCCGAAACAGTTTGTATTGTTTTCTGATCATGAAGCACTAAAGTTTATAAATGGCCAGCACAAGCTTAATGCCAGACATGCAAAGTGGGTAGAGTTCTTGCAGTCTTATTCATTTGTTTCAAAGCACAAGGCTGGAGTTTGCAATGTTGTTGTTGATGCACTATCACGAAGATATTCTTTATTACCAGTTCTGGAAGCAAGAGTACTTGGATTTTCTTTCATAAAGGAGTTATATGCTGCTGATCCAGATTTTTCTGAGAAAATTACTGAAGCTAATCTGAAAGGACCATTCACTGTTCAAGATGGTTTCTTATTCAAGAATGGTAAGTTGTGCATTCCAAGGGGTTCAATAAGAGATTTATTAATAAGGGAAGCACATGGAGGAGGTCTAGCTGGACATTTTGGAATCAACAAAACTGGAGAGATTCTGACTGAACACTTCTACTGGCCAAGTCTACTAAAGGACGTCCAGAGTATTATCAGTCGCTGGTCAAAGGGGAGATACTAGGGCATAAGGGTGATGATACTAGGGATATTAAGATAGATCCACCAGATTTTAATGGGTCTTCTAACCCAGAAGAGTATTTTGAATGGGTCCAGGTGATGGACAGGATTATGGAGATAAAAGGGTATGATGATAGGAAAAGCTTCAAAGTTGCCATTATTAAACTGAAGAAATATGCTTCATCTTGGTATGATAACATGAAATGCTTCCGGTGGCTTGGCCTTTACGAGTCTTGGTGGTGGATTCTTTTTTATCTATCATTTTACTTTATTGTCTCGTTTAGTTGTTTGTTTCCTATAAAATCCAGAAAATACCAAAAATAGTCTTCCGCTGTCGATTGTCGCGTGATTTACGCATCATTACGGCTCAGGGCGTCGGCCACTACATTGACTTTTCCCGGGTGATAACGAATGTCACAGTTGTAATCACTGAGTAACTCAAGCCATCTACGTTGTCTCATATTCAAATCTTGTTGAGTGAAGATATGTTGTAGACTTTTGTGATCCGTGTAGATTACACACTTGGTTCCATACAAATAATGCCTCCAGCACTTTAATGCAAAGACTACTGCTCCTAACTCCAAGTCATGAGTTGTGTAATTTCTCTCATGGACTTTCAATTGTCGTGAGGCGTATGCAATCACCTTGCCTCTTTGCATGAGTACACAACCTAACCCCTTCCCGATGCATCGCAGTGCACCGCAAAGTCATCATATCCTTCAGGCAGACTCAAAATCGGTGCATTACACAACCTATCCTTCAAAATCTGAAATGCTTCTTCTTGTCTTTCACCCCAGACATACGGCCTATCCTTCTGCGTTAATTGTGTAAGTGGCAACGCAATCTTGGAAAAATTCTCGATGAATCGTCTATAGTAACCAGCCAGACCAAGGAATTGTCTGACCTCAATCGGCGTCTCTGGCGTTCTCTAATTCTTGAATGAATCAATCTTGCTAGGATCCACGTGTATTCCATCCTTGCTCACGACATGTCCCAAATTCCCATACAGTTTTTCCTTCCTCAATAAATCAAGTACCCTTCTCAGATGTTTGGCATGCTCTTCCTTTGTCTTTGAGTAAATCGGAATGTCGTCGATAAACACAATTAAAAACTTGTCCAAGTACAGTCGGCACACTCTATTCATCAAATCCATGAATACTGCTGGTGCGTTGGTCAATCCAAAGGGCATCACTGTGAATTCGAAATGTCCATATCTCGTTCTAAAAGCAGTCTTTGGTATGTCGTCCTCATGTACACGCAATTGATGATACCCTGAACGTAAGTCAATTTTTGAGAACCATTTTGCGCCTTGAAGCTGGTCGAACAGATCATCTATTCTAGGAAGGGGATAACGATTCTTCACCGTTAACTTATTCAGCTCACGATAGTCACATACGAAAAGAACCATCCTTCTTTTTGACGAATAAAACAGGTGCTCCCCACGGTGACTGACTAGGTCTAATAAATCCTTTGTCTTGAAGTTCTTTTAGTTGCGCGGCCAATTGTTGCTAGTCTATAAGGGATTTTGCTACATGAGCTGCGTTAGGGACAAGGCTAATACGAAAATCAAGTTGTTGAGACGGAGGTAAGCCGGGTAAATCATCAGGGAAAACATCCTGATAGTCACGAACGACGGGGACATCAGTCAAGCTAACCTCTTTAACAGACGCACTCATGACACGACCCTCAAAAGACTCAGACTTCTCGCCCTGGACCTCTAGTATTTCACCATCGGTAAGGAATTCTAACGATTTTGCACTACATAGAATCATTGCGTCGACCAAAGATATCCAGACCGTACCAAGAATAACGTCAAAACTTCCCATTACAAAAGGTACTAAGTCAATAAGGGAATTATAATTATTAAAGTCTAATGTGCACGAACGAACGACCTGGTCTAGTCTGACTAGCCCTCAGTTAGCCATTTCTACGTCAAAAATATATATACGTAAGACTCGGTCTAGCACTCAATAAGGGAACAAAACTAGTCACGACAAAACTATAATCAGCCCTCGAGTCAAAAGAACAGTAGCATAAAGACCATTTAGAAGAAAAGTACCTGCAACAACGTTCGGGTCGTTACGAGCCTCAGCTGCATTTAGCACGAAAGCACGACCTCTAGCAGCCTGAACTTGATTACCTCTATTCTGATTGGGTCCAGCAATCTGTAACTGATTAGGATGGACCGCCACTTGAACCTGTTGCCCAACCCATTGAGGACATGTGTTCCGATAGTGATCAGTGGCCCCACATTCATAACATGCCCACGAACACCGGGTAGACTCCTTTGATTCAATGGTACTGTAAGTCCCAACTCAATAGATGGTACTACCTGAAGACACCTCTATGTCGATGGTGGAGTTACTTTGCAATATAAGCACTAAACTGGAGACGACCAGTTACAGGAGTATATACCAAGTTCTAGATAGATTACTTATTTAAGTGACAATAAGTAAAGAACAATGCAATAATACAAAATACTTGTAAAGTAAATTGGTGAGACAATATGTAATTTTCAAGTGTAATTTATTTATTAATTTTAAATAAATTACAAGGTTGTTGCGGAACCAAGATAATACATGTATGTAAATATCCTAACAACCTATGAACTACAATTGATCTACACTTGGAATTTCTCTAAACAATCGAAACACTTAAAGTTGTGAAATGTTCCTTTTTACGATTGAGAGAATATTGCACAAGTTCACCAAGAATATTGCAGGTTTGCAAAGTGTGTGACTTCTAAAAAAAAGTATTATTCTTGGTTGTGCAATGACTTGTATTTATTGGCAAAGTTAACATTGGGATGTTAACTTTGGCCGTACAAATATGGTTGAGAGCATTTAAGGAATAACATTTAATTCCTTAAAATGCAGTGTAAAGTTGCAGTATAAAGCAACTTTATTCAACCAGCTTTATGTACCTTTTGTATTTAAATAATAAGATAAATCTTATTATCCGGGTAAAAGCACATAAAGCATAAAAGTCAATTCCTCGTAATCAGTGTAAAGCTTTGTAAGAGCTTTCCACTGACGGTCTCCAGTTTGTAACTGACTAGAATGTCAACTGGGCTTCGCTGCCATTGTCATTCTCTATATTTCCACTTGTTGTCTTTGACCCCAACTGGAAGGATTCTTCAACTGGTCAATTCTCAACTGGAGGAAGTCTTCAGTTGCGTTAACTGTACGATGCAACTGTACTTCAATATATTTCTGGACAAATCTTCTTGGTCTCCAGATGCAACTGGAGACTGGCCAGTTTCACTGAAACTGGTCCTAACAAATTCCCCCTATTTGTCCTGAAATATTGCCAAGTCTTTTTTAGTTCTTGTATCTGTACAAGTGTGAACTGGAGAGACTTCCAAGGCATTTTTATAGATCAATAAATGCCTTGGGTTTTTCTTTTTAAGTTTGTTAGATCTAATCTATTATCGACCTTGTGGTTACAAACTGGTAACTTCATTTATACAAGGAAATGAAATTTACACAAGTTACAGAATGTAAATAAAATTACAAGTAGATAAACTGAAAAGAGAATTAATAGATGGCCCTTCGCCAGTTTCTTCTCTTGGTCACTGAAGAGATAGGCTGAGAGTCTTCAGGATCAATATTCAACTTAGCTCCAGATTTTCTTTGTGTTGAATCTTGCCCTTCAAGAAGTTGACCCATGCTTTCTCAAACCTATTCCTTTGTGCCTTGGCCTCCAAAAAGTTTACCATTTCAACCCATTCCGAGAACCCTTGCACCAGGATTGTCAGTTTTAACCAGTGGCCCTCTGGTATAACTGACCTCAACGTGAAAGTACTTGGTGCCTGGCTTAATTGTTAAATTAACACCATTGATAGTCCCACTATGTCTTCTGGTTGCCATGATCTGGGAGTAATAGCTTCTTGCTTCAGATTCATTTGATATTTTAATACTCCCAGCTCCAGCAGCCAGTACAGTAGACTTGATGTCATCATTCGATACCTCGCCAGTTGGTTCTATGAATGTACTAAGGTCAGCATCTCTGGTCAGTGGTCTTCTTGGTTGAGGGTTCCTCCTTGGTGGATTCAAAACCTTTTTCACAACCTTCTTTACATTTTTGATCCTTTTCAAAATCCCACTGGCCCTGTTCTCCTTTGCCTTATCCACTGATATATTCAAACTTCTGGCATCAAATTCAACTTCTTCTTCAGGATAGTGCCTGTCCAATTCAATATCAAGCATTTCTTTCAACATGTCAACTATCCTGGGATCATTCTTTACTCTGGCATACTCCTCCTTAGTGATTCCCAATAAGTGAGCATCACTAATATCAAGCAATTTGATCTATGCAAGATGCTCTCTGGCTTCAACTTGGTTGGCTTGTTTCATTTTCTTTCTTTCTTTTATTTGATTACCAAGTCTAGCCAGTTGTTTGCTAACACTTTTAGAAACTGGAGGAAGTACATCAGCATTGCCAGTTTCCAACATAGGTACATCAGTGGCCGGCTGGGCAGATACATCACATGCTAAACCTTTGCCCTTGTCAACAACATTCCCCCTATCACTTACATCACCAGTTTCATCCATTCTTTGCTCACCAGCTTCAGTACTGGCAGCCACAATCATTTCACTACCTGCTTGAGTTCCAGATGGATTACTTTCAGTTTGAATTTGTGCAAGAACTGCACTTCTTTCCCCCTTGGCAGCATCTAGACCTGCCCTAATAACTTCCATTCAGAATGGTGAGCTGGCAACCGGTCAAGAGGCTGCCACGATTGCATGTTCTTGCATTCTTTGAATATGGTGCACATCATCCTGAAAGATCTCCATAGGTGGTTGGTTTCTTTTGACTGGGCCAGAACATTTGCTGCAACTTGTTCCTGACCAGTTTTTAGTTCATTCAAAATCTTGGAATCTTCATCCAGACCAGAAACCACCTTATCCTTCACCTCTTCATCCTTTTTCTTCAAACTTTCTACTTCAGTTGTCAGTTTATCCAAAAACTGAGCATGAAGTGATACCTGGGTGTTCAAGTTATCAATGCTGCCCCTCAACTGGTTGATCTCAGTAGTGAGTGGGGCCAGATCAACCTGAGGAGTGGCCAGCTTGGTGATCTCAGATATCACCTTTTTTATCAATTGTTGTTCTCTAGCACCCAGCGTATCATCTATTTTCTGACCAACTGAAGTCATTAACTGCTGCCCAAGTTCAGTCACATTCAACCCAGGCTTGTCAACCAATTATTTTACCTGTTTTTCAATCTCCCTTAAATCCACTTCAGATGTTCTAACAGTATTGCCCAGCAAGTTGGAGATTGAGGTTGTGACCTTGGACTGAGTGAGGTCAAAGGCTTCTTTTAAAGATGTTGCCAGATTGTTGCAGCCAGTGACCAGCTCATTCAGCTTCTTCAACACCAAGCCTTCATTTGATGAAAACTTGTTAATCCCCAGATCAACCACTTTAATATTGGTCAAGTGATCCTTGTGGTATCTGGAGAAAGACTTGGTGTTTTTGTCAAGTGTCTTTTGAATATCCTCCACCCTGGTGAGAAGGTTTTGGATATCGGCTTGAACAGAGACAACTTGACTGTCCAGTGACAGAGGAGAAGGTGTCACTGGACCAGCAGCAGTTTCTACTGGAGCAACTGGAGGAGGCAAATTTAGAGAAGTCTCCCTAGTTGACATCCCAGCAGTTGAAGAAATAGTAGGAGTGGTGGTAGAAGAAAGGACTGGAAATTCAATTTGTTGGACATGCTGAGAATGCTCAGGTGTGTCCAACGGCGGCGGTGGTGGTGGCATTTCTCGAAGGAGTGAGAATTGCCCAGATGGTGATGGTGCCATACGTCTGTTTCCAGACATATAGTTATAAGTGGGAAAAGGAATATTTGTAGGCTCATTTTCTTGGGATGGTGAAAGTGAAATTGAAGCATCTGGAAGCGAGACTGGAGATGAAGGGTTTTGATCTTGTACAGCAGAATCAAAAATCTCCAAGTCTGATGCAGTACCTTCAGAATCCGAAGACTCTATAAGGATTTCCTCGTCATTAACATTCATGTCCAGATCCATGAATGTAACTGAGGGCTGACCAGATGGGTCAGTCTCCAGATGACCTTCCCCAGTTTCCTGGTTGGGTGCATCTGTTGGAGGATCAGATACCAAGGTATCTTCACCAGGGATAGAGGTCAGTGGAGTTGCCTCAGTTATAGTTGCTCTATCCACAACCATAACATCAGACGAACTGGAGGGTCCCTCATTATTTTGAGGCCCGCCCAGTTGTCTTTCCGACTCACCTGGGATTGGTGCATCGGTTTTTGCGAATGCCAGCCGCATTCTATCTGGAATCTCGACCTCTCCAGCTTCAGATACTAGAGAGTCAAGATTCCTCAACAAATCTGGGACAGTGTAAGGTGAATCTGTGCTTGAATAAGCTTCACTGCCCAGAATTTGTAGAAAACAAAGAGAGAAACCTTGAGAAGGGGATGCATAGTCCCCTGGTGCCCTTCAGTTTTTGAACCAGGCTTCTAAACAGGATATCAGCAAAATCCACTCTCAATCCATTCCACAAGCAGTATGCCATCTCTGCTTGTGCGGAGTTAATCTGGTCAAGTCCACCAGAACTCCCACCCATACTTTCCACAAGGTGGATGAAAAAATACCTCCATGAAGGTGTAAGACCCTTCATGGTCATCGCACCCTTTGTCTTCAAAACCCTTTCTCTAAGCACTCCTTATGTCCCATTTCAAGGAGGACTTGGCGAAAATTAATGTTTGGGGTGATGACAACTGGAGATTCACCCTCTCTCCAGTAGTTGAGGTGTAAGGCATCCCTCAACACATCTGCTGATAAGGTACACTGGACTGTTCCACCTTTTAATGTGAAAGTAATGGAAGAACAATCAAAAGAAAGAGTAGTAGTGTACCAAAACTCACACAAGTAGTCGTGAAACATCTTGCGTGGGTTTAGAGAGAATGAGGGTCCAATTGGAGAATCCTTCAAGAATCTTTGGATTTTGCCAATAAGGGTATTGGACCCTTGGGTTCCTTGTAAACTCGCCATCGGATTATTTGGATTTAATTTGATGAGCGAAGTGTTACCAGAAGCACCAGGTGCCTGTTTGACATCTGGTGAAGGAGCATATGGGACAGTTAAGAGATTTACATCTCTTGAACGGGATGATTTAGGTGCCATTTGAAATTGAAATTTAGGAATTAGGGTTCTTGATTTATGAAGCAGAGAGAGAAATGAAGCAATTTTAGATGATTGGGAAGTAAATGAAAAAATGTAAAGGGAAGTAAATGTGATCGGAGTAAATAAGGGTATTTATAAGGAATTCAAGATCCCAATGAAATACCAAAAATTATGTTTTATTTAACAAAATCAATTTTGTAGATATTTTAACAAAATAAGTTTGAATTTTGAAATAAAAACATAATTATTTGTGTCAGCATTAAATGCTACGACGGCTTAACTTACTCACGCGCCCACTAATTTTAATTTTCCCAATAAAAACAGTTGTCAAATACCAAAATGACTTTAAACACATCGGATGACGATATCAAGTGGTTTAAAGCACTCGAGTGCCATCACGTGTCACAAATATTGACCAAGTATCTCAAACGTTATAAAAAATTAAGACAAGACTGAATCTGGTCACTGGAGGATTAGTCCAGTGCCAGTTTCCAACTGGAGAGTTCTCCAGTTGCCATTTTCAAACAAAACGAATTTAGTCAGAAAATTATTTTGAGTCTTTCCCCCTAAAATGATGATCCAGAAATCGATTAGTGCCAGGATAGTATCACAAAGGCGTTCGATAGCCTGGCGAGCAAAGATTATCTGGACCTCCTCAACTGGATAACTTCATCAGTGTCACTGACGCGTTCATAACAAAAATCTCCAGTTTTAAGGATTTAACATTCCCAGTTCGCTGATGAGATGTTTAAAGTTTTCTCATCAAGAGGTTTTGTAAAAACATCAGCGAGCTGTTTGTCAGTGGGGATGAAATGAATTTCAATGTCTCCTTCATAACATGATCACGAATAAAATGATACCTGATGTCAATATGCTTTGTCTTGGAGTGCATCACTGGGTTGTGAGATATAGCAATTGCACTGGTGTTGTCACAAAAGATTGGGGTCTTTGTATACTTTTGACCATAATCTAGTAACTGGTTCTTGATCCAGAGAATCTGGGCACAGCAACTGGCCGCAGAAATGTACTCTGCCTCAGCAGTGGACATAGAGACTGACGTCTGCTTCTTACTGGTCCAACTTACCAGTTTTCTCCAAGGAAATGACAACCACCAGTTGTTGATTTTCTATCTATCTTACAACCTGCATGATCTGAATCTGAATAACCCATTAGATCTAACCCTGAGCCTTTGGGGTACCAAAGACCAAGATTAGGACACCCTTTCAGGTATCTAAAGATACGCTTAACAGCGTGCAAATGTGATTCTTTGGGGTTAGCCTGAAACCTGGCACATAGACATGTTGCGAACATTATATCTGGTCGACTGGCAGTTAAATACATCAGTGAACTAACCATTCCACGATATTCAGTGATGTTCACTAGTTTGCCAGTTGGGTCAGAGTCCAAATTTAATGGTGCTGCAATAGGTGTGTTTTTCGATGGGATAGAATCATATTTGTATTTTCTTAACAAATCTCTGACATATTTTCCTTGGTTTATGAAAATTTCATTTTCCAGTTTGCTTAATCTGAAGACCTAAGAAAAATGTTAATTCACCCATAAAACTCATTTCATACTCAGATGACATGATTTTAGAAAAAATTTTACACATTGCATCATTAGTTGAACCAAATATAATGTCATCAACATAAATTTGTACCAATAAGATATTACCTTTTTCTTTCAAGATAAATTAGGTATTATCTATTGCACCTCTTTGAAAGCCATTTTTAAGAAGATGTTTAGTTAAAGTATCATACCAGGCTCTTGGGGCTTGTCTAAGACCATACAAAGCTTTGTTCAGTCTATAGACCCAGTGAGGATGCTTCTCATTGATGAAGCCTAGAGTCTGCTTAACATACACAACTTCTTTCAATGTTCCATTAAGGAACGCACTTTTGACATCCATCTGGAAGACCTTAAACTGCAGATGCGCTGCATAAGCCAGAAATATTTTGATGGCTTCAAGTCTTGCAACTGGAGCAAAAGTTTCATCAAAGTCAACGCCTTCTGCTTGACAATAACCCTTTGCAACTAATCTGGCCTTGTTTCTTACAACATGGCCATCTTCATCCATCTTGTTTCGGTAGACCCATCTTGTACCAATGGGTTCTTTCTTTAACCCTGGTGGACAAGGAACAAGCTCCCATACATTGTTCTTTTCAAACTGGACGAGCTCTTCTTGCATAGCTTCCACCCAGCTTGGGTCTGCCATAGCCTCGTCAATCTTCTTCGGTTCAATTAGTGATAAGAAGGTGACGTTTAAGCATTGCTCACTGGTGGCCCTTCTAGTCTGAACCCCACTATTTGGATCTCCCACAATCTGTTCAATTGGATGTGCTCGAGTCCATCTAGTTTATTGACTAGGCTGGTGTAACACAATATCAGTGCAAGTCACCTGGCGATCTTCTTCAGTTGCAGCAGCTTCTGGAGGAGGATCTGTCCAAACTACTTCTACGTCCTCATCAGAGTCAATGAGGTCACGATTTGCATCATGAATTCTTCATTAAAAGGCATTTCTTGAAGAACTGGAGAAGTTGGAGTTTGAACTGGTGCTGATATTGGAGTGGCACATACATCAGATCCAATCACCAATTCCTGTGGTAAATTGAAATTGATGGAGGGATAGAATGATGTGTCACTGGTGGTGCTCTTCTTCTTAACTGGTTCCAATTTGTTGTAACTGGAAACATCTTTTGGTGAAACAACTGACTGATGAACTTGGTCAGTTTCGCCAAAATTTATTGGAATGACTGGAGAAATATCAAGGCTTGGTCTCTTGTTGATTGCTTCAGTTGATTCATCGAATGTGACATGAATTGTCTTATGAACCTTTTGGAGTCTATAATTATAAACTCTAAAGGCCTTTCGAATATCTGAATAACCTAAAAATTCCCCTTCATCAGCTTTTGCATCAAACTTTCCAAGCTGACTGGAATCGTTTAAAATTAAACTGGACAACCAAATACATGAAAATATCCAATATTTGGTTTACGATTCCTGAGTACTTCATAGGCAGTCTTCTTATGTCTCTTGATGTAGACTGACCGGTTTTGGGTGTGACAAGCAGTTGCAACTTCTTCAGCCCAAAAACTGGTGGGAAGACCTGATTCAGATAGCATATTTCTGGCTGCTTCTATCAGTGTGCGATTCTTTCTTTCAACAACTCCATTCTGCTCTGGAGAGTGTGCTGATGAGAAGTTTTGAGAGATGCCAGTGTCATTGCAAAATGTTTCAAGTACCTTATTTTGAAATTCAGTACCATTATCACTTCGCAACTGACAGACTTTTCGAGTATACTTGAGTTCAATTCTTTTGATGAGAGAGATGATTTCAGCAGGTGCATCACTTTTGGATCTGATGAATACCACCCAACAGTATCTGGTGAATTCATCGACCACAACTAGAGTGTACTTCTTTCCAGCTCTAGTTTGAACATTCACTGGACCAAAAAGATCCATATGTAGCATGTGAAGAGGTTCAGTGATGCTAAAGTTTTGCCTAATTTTGAAACTGGCCCTTTTCTGCTTGCCCATCTCACACCCTGGACATGGCTTTTCTTTATTGAAAGAAATTTGAGGTATCCCATCAACCAGTTGTTTGCGGACAACTTGTTAATATTTTTGAAATTAAGATGGGATAATCTTTTATGCCACAGCCAGTTGGTGTCCTCATCAGCTTTGGTATAGAAGCACTGCTCTTTTGGAGCTGGTTCCATATCCATTATGTACACATTACCTTTTCTTGGTGCAACCATCACCACTTTCCAATCCTTGTTAAATATGGTGCCTTGAGCAATATCGAACAAAACTCTGTAGCCATCATCACAAAGTTGGCTGACACTGATCAGGTTGTATTTCAAACCATTCACAAATGCAACTTTCTTGAATTCGACCTGTCCGTTATTGAGCACACCATATCCTTCAGTCTTTCCACTTTGATCATTACCAAACGTCACTGTCGGTCCATCTTGGACAGTGAACTCTTCAAGCAGGGGCTTACATCGGTCATAGTCCGGCCAGCAGCGCTGTCCAGATACCAGATATTCTTCTTTCGATCGCCCTGCACACCCACAAAAATCAACAGTTATTTTTGTGAACCCATCTTTTCTTGATGGGTTCACTGGACTTCTCTACAGAAGTCACAGTTGATTGTTGTGGAGGTAAACTGAAGACTACATCTGGATCTTTTTCACCAGATCCAGGTGCAGGAGTAAAAACAAACGATTGGTATTTGATACCTGCTCCCCTTTTTCTTATCAGATTTAGTTCCAGATGGAACATTCTTTTGTTTTGGTTTTGAAGGGGGTTTAATATTTTGTTTTAAACTGGAGGTGATGAACCTCCTTCCAGATTTTTGATCCGGGCAGTACAACTCTGAACCTGTCGAGACAAAAGTTGGAGTTGACTTTCCAGTTTAAACAAAATATTGTTTTCATCAGGCTGCTGAACCTTGGACCTTGGTTCAGCTGGAGTTTTAGTCTTTTGAGTCTTGGGCTCCTTAGACTTCTGAGGTAAAGGCTTGTTACCAGTGGCCTTTTTAACTGGAGCACTAGCCTGTTTGGCTCCAGGTTTAACCTCAATGGGGGTGGTCTCAATGGGTTCAGTTTCAACAGCTTCAGGTTGATCATAAGAAGTTTCAACCTTGAGAGCTGGAGGCAATGCATGAAGATCTGGTATGAGAGCTGCCATTTCCAGATCTCCAGATTTCCATGCATTCTTCTGGGCATCAATAGTTCTAGAAAATGCATCATAGTTCTTTCCAGATGCTTTTACCCATGACTTGATAATCATTTGTTCTTTTCAAGATCAGAAATTAATTTTTGATTATCAAATTCCAAAGCCTCAATTTTTAAAACTGACTCCTTGAGAGCCAACTGGACACTTTGTAAATCATTAAGTTGTGGCTTAACATTGTTTAGTTCAATTAAGATAGTGTCCAAATATCTTTCACTATCTGCTCTAACAGTTTCCACAAAAGCCAAATCACCACTTAATGATTCAGCAAGGTCCAGTTTCAGTTCTGGATCCACCTGATTGTCATAATCACATACCTTCTTCAAAATGATGTCCACCCATCTTCCAGTGATGACATCTTCTTTTGCCACCTGCTGTTGATCTTCCAAGGCCATGAAACACATGTCCCTTTCCTCTTCTTCATCAGCTGATGAGTCATCAGAGTACTCCCATTTTCCCTCAGTTTGTGCCATCAAGCACTGATCCTTTTCTTTTTCCATGGACAGGAGGGCAATCTGGGCCTTAAGCTTCTTATATTTAGCTTTGTAGCTATCATCAGGCCGATTGAAATTAGGGACAGGGGGGCCAATTTGGTTGCTCATCTGACTAGATCTGCATTCCTTCATAAAATGACCTTTCTTACCGCATTTATAGCAGGTAAGATTGGTTTTATCCGGAGAGCTGGAGCTGGAAGCATTGTTTGGCCCATTAAATCTTTTAGATTTATGCTTAAACCTGTTAAAGGTTTTAGCAATCATGGCTACCAGATCATCATCGTCAGTTTCATCACAACCATCACTGATTTCAGTGGTCAGGCCAGAGTTCAAGAAACTGTTTAACATCTCCTTCATTGAGTGTTCCTGGATACTCTCTGCAGACATTAAAGCAGTACAAGGTCGCTCAATTACACTAGCAACCTTGGGACTCTGGGCATGGTTCATGGCATCCTGCTCAGCCACCAGTCTTGCAGCATTATTGTCTTCAGTGAATCTGAAGGCTCCATAGAGCGATGCAAGAGTATGGCTGTGCAGGGTTTTACCTTGTCTTAAGACAAGAACCATATTTTCCCATTTGGAAGGAAGAATATCACAAAACTTCTCAAGAAGAATATCCTTATCCTTCTCTACACCCAAGCCTCTCAGCTGATTAATAAGGCTAGAAAATCTGGTGTATGTACCAGTTAGACTTTCATTGGGCAGAGCAAAGAAGGATTCATACTTCTTGTTCAAGGCAACTTTTCTGGTGACAATAGTGTCATCACCTCCTTCAAACTGAATAACTAATTCATCTCACATTGACTTGGCACTGGGAACAACACAAGTGTTGGAATTAGATCTTCAGGAACAGCTCCAAGGATCATGTTCTTGAGTCTGGTGTCCAGATCTACAAGTCTACGATCCTCATCAGGCCAGTGGTCTTCGAGCTTTTCTCTGGAACCTCTTCTTCCAGTTGGATCTAGAAGAGGACTTACCCCAAGAGACATGGGTATATATGGTCCATCCTTAAGGATTTTCAACATATACCTCTCTATCCCACCAAAATGCAAAAGCATTCTAGCCTCCATGTACCAAAGGTCTCACTGTTTCCATCAAATTTTGGAACAGGAGTGTTAGAATATTGTACATGGACGTGGTTTGGGGCAGTAGGAGGAGGAGGGTTCGTATTAACATTTTGAAAAGGTGGTGTATTAGTATTCAAAGGGTTTTCACCTTGACCAGAACCATCTCCACTTTCAGTAGTGTTCATCTAAGCAGATCTAGGCAAGTTTATTAGCCTTCTGCTTTGATACCACTTGTAAGTCCCAACTCAATAGATGGTACTACCTGAAGACATCTCTATGTCGATGGTGGAGTTACTTTGCAATATAAGCACTGAACTGGAGACGACCAGTTACAGGAGTATATACCAAGTTCTAGATAGATTACTTATTTAAATGACAATAAGTAAAGAACAATGCAATAATACAAATACTTGTAAAGTAAATTGGTGAGACAATATGTAATTTTCAAGTGTAATTTATTTATTAACTTTAAATAAATTACAAGGTTGTTGCGGAACCAAGATAATACAAGTATGTAAATATCCTAACAACCTATGAACTACAATTGATCTACACTTGGAATTCTCTAAGCAATCGAAACACTTAAAGTTGTGAAATGTTCCTTTTTACGATTGAGAGAATATTGCACAAGTTCACCAAGAATATTGCAGGTTTGCAAAGTGTGTGACTTCTAAAAAAAAGTATTATTCTTGGTTGTGCAATGACTTGTATTTATAGGCAAAGTTAACATTGGGATGTTAACTTTGGCCGTACAAATATGGTTGAGAGCATTTAAGGAATAGCATTTAATTCCTTAAAATGCAGTGTAAAGTTGCAGTATAAAGCAACTTTATTCAACCAGCTTTATGTACCTTTTGTATTTAAATAATAAGATAAATCTTATTATCCGGGTAAAAGCACATAAAGCATAAAAGTCAATTCCTCGTAATCAGTGTAAAGCTTTGTAAGAGCTTTCCACTGATGGTCTCCAGTTTGTAACTGACTAGAATGTCAACTGGGCTTCGCTGCCATTGTCATTCTCTATATTCCACTTGTTGTCTTCGACCCCAACTGGAAGGATTCTTCAACTGGTCAGTTCTCAACTGGAGGAAGTCTTCAGTTGCGTTAACTGTACGATGCAACTGGACTTCAATATATTTCTGGACAAATCTTCTTGGTCTCCAGATGCAACTGGAGACTGGCCAGTTTCACTGAAACTGGTCACAGGTACAACATTCAATGGTGCCCTCTGAGTCCTTGGTTCCCTACGGTAATTTGCCAATGCCCAGTCTTATTGCACTTGAGGCATGTTATGCAATTTTGATTTGTCACATGATGAAGACTGCACTTTGTATACTTAGGGTGAGGACCCACATATTCCTTTTTGCCGACATCAGTCACTGCAAATGCCTTGCCTCCATTATGCCTTTTACCAACAGATCGCCAAACTTTCTTACTACTACTTGCCCCACTACTTTCCTTCCTCTTTGTCCCAACAATAGTAAGACTCCCACACTAAACCATCTCATCAGTCATAGCCTCAGATCTCAATACAGCCTCCTCTAGGGTAGGCGGATGAACAACATCCATAGTCGACCTAACCTAAGGGATCAACCCACGGAGATACTTCTCAATGCCTTTGCTCTCGGGATTTACTCAAATGTGGATCAAGCCTTGACAACTCATTGAAACGGGTAATATATCCAGCATGATCAGCACCAACCATCTTATGCTCCAAAAATCCGTTCTAACTTCCAGCTAGTTGCTATACAGAACTTCTCATCATCAACTCCTTAAAATTATACCAAGACATCGCCTCAGCCACTACTCTAGCTCTGACTCGACACTGACCGTTCCACCAAGACAACGCATCCAAGGTAAAGGAATTTGCCACATACTTGACCCTTTGATTCATAGTGCACCTACTAATGCCAATCATAGCTTCCATCTTCTCTAGCCACTGGATAGACTTGACTACTCCACCTCTGCCGTCATAATCTTGCACACCACAATTCATGAAGTTTTTGTAAGTACAGGTTCTTACACCACTTCTAGGCCCTCATAGTACATTTCCAATACGAATTCTCTCATCAACGTCTTCATAGTATTCACCAGTCTCCTCTATCCACTGCATCCTCATACTGAGCATCCTCAGCTTCATTATAAGTCGACCCTTTACTCATCGCATTTCGTGCATTTCGGGCCAGGACAACATTGACGACTTGAATAATCATGGCGATCGTCTCCGTCCGTCGTAGCTCTCGTCTCGCCATTTTTCCCACACACGTTAGTATATCTCTTAAACGTTAATTGCAAAGATGATGCGTAAATCATGCGACACACGACAGCGGAAGACTATTTTTGGTATTTTCTGAATTTTAAAGAAACAAGCAACAAAACAAGACGATAAAATAAGAGGATAGATAAAAGAATCCACCACCAAGATTCGTAAAGGCCGAGCCACCGGAATCAATGATAAAGGAAACACTCCAACCCACCACTATGTTTGATAAAGGTCTAGCCACCACAAACACAGATAAAGGAATCGAAGATTTTGGATCTCACCACTATAATTGATAAAGGACGAACCACCACAATTATAGATAAAGGGATCACTCCAAACCACCAAGATCAAAGATCTATAAAGGTAAATGAAGATTTTGTAAGAAATAGAGGCTGCTCTATTAATTTCATTCAATTCAATATAATCTGTCTTACAATGAGAAATGAGCCCCTATTTATAACCACTAATGCTATTTCCTAGAATAAAAGAAATACAATAATATAAGAAATAAAAAGGCTGTCATAGACAATAAGGACCACCACTACTTTTAGACAACCAATAGAAAAAGGGCATGTGCAGCTTCTAGAATTATTCTTTTAGAAATGGTCCCCACAATTGGCACATGCAAACCGTAGGAAAGGTGTCACATCCATATGTCCATTCTTATCCATAAGCTTCTAGAACATTCTGATGTGTCCGCTTCTTATTGGATGAAAGTAACTAAGTGACAAAATACTGAAGTGGATCTGGTGGCTTACTACTGGAGCATCTTGACTGGAGTCGCTCACTGGTAATCGTTACTGGAGCCTGGAGAGTGGACCTGGAGAATCTTCACTGGAGCTTGGATCTGGAGGATCTTCTCTGGAGAATGCATCTGGAGAATCTTTACTGGAGAATGCACCTGGAGGATCTTCACTGGAGCTTGGATCTGGAGGATCTTCTCTGGAGAATGCATCTGGAGAATCTTTACTGGAGAATGCATCTGGAGAATCTTCACTGGAGAAGTAATCTGGAGAATCTTCACTGGAGAAGTAATCTGGAGAACCTTCACTGGAGAAGTAATCTGGAGAACCTTCACTGGAGAAGTAATCTGGAGAGTCTTCACTGGAGAAGTAACCTAGAGAATCTTCACTGTAGAAGTAATCTGGAGAGTCTTTACTGGAGAAGTGATCTGGAGGATCCAACTGGAGCCTGGAAACTGGAGGATTTTCACTGATGAACTTTAAGACCAACAACTTTTGTCTTGGTTGCAAAACTCCAATACTCGATTTAGTATTAAGAGCAACATATATCAGTAGTATAATGCTAATAAAGGATAACCAAAGATAATTGGTTGCTTGCTGAACTTCGATTAGCAAATATACGAGCCAAGCCTTTTTGTAAAAATGACTCGGGGTCATTTCTGCATCAGAAGAAACACTCGTAAATGTCAATGTCAATGTCACATGTTGCGCTCAGTAAGCTCTCTCGTCTTATAGTCTAAGGGATGCTATCAAGAACTTAAACTAGTCATGCAGTCCATGTCAATGCACAAATACTAATACATACATATATATATATAGTTAGATTCGGACCACATTTTAACTGCGATTTAGGGTTATATATTATTAGTATATATATATGTATTGCATTGACGTGGACTGCATGACTAGTTTAATACTCGATTTAGTATTAAGAGCAACATATATCAGTAGTATAATGCTAATAAAGGATAACCAAAGATAATTGGTTGCTTGCTGAACTTCGATTAGCAAATATACGAGCCAAGCCTTTTTGTAAAAATGACTCGGGGTCATTTCTGCATCAGAAGAAACACTCGTAAAGTCAATGTCAATGTCACATGTTGCGCTCAGTAAGCTCTCTCGTCTTATAGTCTAAGGGATGCTATCAAGAACTTAAACTAGTCATGCAGTCCATGTCAATGCAATATAAATACATACATATATATATATATATATAGGTGTTAGATTCGGACCACATTTTAACTGCGATTTAGGGTTATATATTATTATATATATATATTAGTATTAAGATCAACATATATCAGTAGTATAATGCTAATAAAGGATAACCAAAGATAATTGGTTGCTTGCTGAACTTCGATTAGCAAATATACGAGCCAAGCCTTTTTGTAAAAATGACTCGGGGTCATTTCTGCATCAATCTCTCCCTCTTTTTTGGGACTTGCCCTCAAGTCCTTAAAGTAAGGCCTTAAGTTTTCTTCCTTAAACATTTCCAGCACGTGAATTTCTTTTGCTAACACCCATCTGGTGGTGACAATTGAACCTTCAGATTGTAGCAAGAGATTGACATTTTCAATCTTCGAAACATCAGCAGAGACTGGATAAACATAAGCATGGATCATATTGTTTGCTTCAATACTTCCAAGAGTTATAAGCTCGTTTACCATGACATTACATTTTTCTAACCACTCGTACAAATCACGTTTCTTCAAAGTAACAAGGATTAGAACTGGAAAGATCAAGTATCGCCCAGTACATATACCAACCAGATTGCTTTTCATTTCGACTCCTGGGCTACTAAGCAATTCATGATTCCCTAGAGTGACATAAATTTGTCTTGAAATACCAGAACACACTTCCAAAAACACTATATACTGATTCCCTTTTTTCTTACAATTGATCCTACAATTAAGTCCATACTCATTCTCGACTTGCTCTTCACTACCTCTTATAAGACCAAACACATATAACTTCATTTTCACCTTGTACTCAACCTCCCGATCAGCTACAAGACCAAATAAGAAGTGTTGCTGATTGAATTTAAGATCAGCCAACAAATCTGTCCCTAAGTAGGAAGTTTCAGCATACTTTCTTTCTTCATAAAATTTAACCATGTAAACATTTTCTTTTGAACATTCCTTATCCCCGTCACCATCAATAAACAAAACAATTTTAGCCTTAGTCTTCATTTTACATTTAATCTTCTCACTAGCTTCAAGATCAAATGAAAAGTGTTGCTGATTAGTTCTAAAATCAGCTAACAAATCAGCCTCCAAGTAGGAACTTTCAACATTCTTTCTACCCTCAAAATGAATTATCACATAAGCAACTTTTTTCACACCTTCCATAACTATATTTGTTGGTTCTATTCTAGACTTCAATTTGAATTGTTGCTGATTACCCAGAAAATCAGCCCTTAAAGTTTTTAACAAACTCGAAATTTCGGCCCACACGATGGCCTTATCATATTCATACATATCAACATGAACAAATAATGAAACCACCTCGGTTTTAATCACTTTATCAAGTAAAGGTTTAAGAACGACTTGTTTTTCTCGCACACTTAATGAACAAGTGTTTATATGATCGTCAAGATAATCATTATCAAATATCGAAAGACGAGCATTTATAGGAATAGCACAAAAAACCATACCATAATAATCGAATATGAAATTAGACAAAAGTGCTCGGTTAGTAGTTGTTACCCCTATCCCTTCTTTAAGCCATTGAGTTGTAACTGGTAGTGACTGAGTAGCCATAGAGTTCTTCATCAGGCATATAGATATTGCTTGTTGAACTACAACTGATGGATCTTCAGTTGAACCTTCAGTTGGATCGTCAATTGGCTCTTCAGTTGGAGCTTCAGTTGGCTCTTCAGTTGGAGTTTCATCAGTAGGAGCTTTACTGGAGTACATTTTTCGCTGGACTTCATCAGTGAGAGTCCCAGTTGAATGTACTGCTTGCTGGGCTTCTTTGATCAGTGATGATTTATCACCAGCAGCTCCAATACTTTCGCTAGTAACATAACAAACACAAGGCTGGAAAATATTTCCTTGCCGAGAATCATCAACAACAGCTTCATGAGGATGATTAGCATTCCGAATCATCAAGAAGTCATCAAGGCCAGCTTCCTTTACTTCTTCACCATCGTCATCATAAACACATGGCTGAAAGAAATCATCTTCTTGCTGAACTTCATTCATTTCAAGTGAATGATCAGTTCTCTTGAAGACCAAAAAGTCATTAGCAACATCAAACATTTCTTCTTCATCATATATAAGCTCTTGCTCAACATCGGCTTCAACTTTTAACTCTTTAAAAGAATTAGGGGTTGATCTAATCTCCATGAAATTTAAATTGCAATCAGTGAGTTTCTTACGAGAATTTTTTTTTTTTGTTTCTCTCACATGATTTTCTAACACATCTAATATTATCCCCATTTGTTTTTCAAGAGATTTAAGCTGTCTATCTCTTCGAAAATTCTCTAAAGCAAGATTTCTATTATAACCCATTTCTATTATCTAAATGAAAAGATAATCAAAAATAGATCTAGACAAGAGAGATCAGATCTGAAATTGGAAACCACAATTTCATGAATAAACACATTCAGATCTAAACAATAATATTCAAAGAAGAATCAGATCGGTGAAAGTTTGAGACAACTCTACCCAAACAAATTTTTTTTAACAAAGAAACAAACACCAACAGATTAAAAAGATTAAGATAACCCTTTGAATCTGACCCAACAAACAAAATAACAAAAACCCAAGGACTAAAAGATTAAGAAACCTTTTGGTAACCTGGCTCTGATACCAAATTTGATGCGTAAATCACGCGACACACAACAGCGGAAGACTATTTTTGGTATTTTCTGAATTTTAAAGAAACAAGCAACAAAACAAGACGATAAAATAAGAGGATAGATAAAAGAATCCACCACCAAGATTCGTAAAGGCCGAGCCACCGGAATCAATGATAAAGGAAACACTCCAACCCACCACTATGTTTGATAAAGGTCTAGCCACCACAAACACAGATAAAGGAATCGAAGATTTTGGATCTCACCACTATAATTGATAAAGGACGAACCACCACAATTATAGATAAAGGGATCACTCCAAACCACCAAGATCAAAGATCTATAAAGGTAAATGAAGATTTTGTAAGAAATAGAGGCTGCTCTATTAATTTCATTCAATTCAATATAATCTGTCTTACAATGAGAAATGAGCCCCTATTTATAACCACTAATGCTATTTCCTAGAATAAAAGAAATACAATAATATAAGAAATAAAAAGGCTGTCATAGACAATAAGGACCACCACTACTTTTAGACAACCAATAGAAAAAGGGCATGTGCAGCTTCTAGAATTATTCTTTTAGAAATGGTCCCCACAATTGGCACATGCAAACCGTAGGAAAGGTGTCACATCCATATGTCCATTCTTATCCATAAGCTTCTAGAACATTCTGATGTGTCCGCTTCTTATTGGATGAAAGTAACTAAGTGACAAAATACTGAAGTGGATCTGGTGGCTTACTACTGGAGCATCTTGACTGGAGTCGCTCACTGGTAATCGTTACTGGAGCCTGGAGAGTGGACCTGGAGAATCTTCACTGGAGCTTGGATCTGGAGGATCTTCTCTGGAGAATGCATCTGGAGAATCTTTACTGGAGAATGCACCTGGAGGATCTTCACTGGAGCTTGGATCTGGAGGATCTTCTCTGGAGAATGCATCTGGAGAATCTTTACTGGAGAATGCATCTGGAGAATCTTCACTGGAGAAGTAACTGGAGAACCTTCACTGGAGAAGTGATCTGGAGAATCTTCACTGGAGAAGTAATCTGGAGAATCTTCACTGGAGAAGTAATCTGGAGAACCTTCACTGGAGAAGTAATCTGGAGAACCTTCACTGGAGAAGTAATCTGGAGAGTCTTCACTGGAGAAGTAACCTGGAGAATCTTCACTAGAGAAGTAATCTGGAGAGTCTTTACTGGAGAAGTGATCTGGAGGATCCAACTGGAGCCTGGAAACTGGAGGATTTTCACTGATGAACTTTAAGACCAACAACTTTTGTCTTGGTTGCAAAACTCCAATACTCAATTTAGTATTAAGAGCAACATATATCAGTAGTATAATGCTAATAAAGGATAACCAAAGATAATTGGTTGCTTGCTGAACTTCGATTAGCAAATATACGAGCCAAGCCTTTTTGTAAAAATGACTCGGGGTCATTTCTGCATCAGAAGAAACACTCGTAAAGTCAATGTCAATGTCACATGTTGCGCTCAGTAAGCTCTCTCGTCTTATAGTCTAAGGGATGCTATCAAGAACTTAAACTAGTCATGCAGTCCATGTCAATGCAATACATATATATATACATATATATATATTATACAGTTAAATATATATATAATACCTAGAGAGCATACCAACCGAGTTCCGACCTTGCATTAGATGTACTAGGGGTGTGGAGGGAAAGCCGCTGGTATCACCTGTATACATACACCACTAGTGCATCAGATGTAGGTGTTAGATTCGGACCACATTTTAACTGCGATTTAGGGTTATATTATTATATATATATATATATTATATATGCATAGTATATATATACTATATATATATATACTAATAATATATAACCCTAAATCGCAGTTAAAATGTGGTCCGAATCTAACACCTACATCCGATGCACTAGTGGTGTATGTATACAGGATACCACTTTCTCCACATATAGTATATATAATATATATATATAATATATATATATATATATGTATATCTATATCTTCACATATATCTATATCTATATATATATATATATCTGATCTATATCTTCAGTCTATATATATATATATCTATATCTATATATATTAGATATATAGATATATGTATATATATATATCTATATATATATAGTCTATATATATATATATCTATATATATATATCATATATATATATTATATATATATATATATCTATATATATATATCTATATATATATATCTATATATATATATATATCTGATATATATATATCAGATATATATATATATATAGATATATATATATATCTATATATAGATATAGATATATATATATATAGACTGAAGATATATATATATATATATATATATAGATTATAGATATATGTGAAGATATAGATATATTCTATATATATATATATAGATATATATATATAGATATATATACATATCTATTATATATATCTATATATATATATAGATACTATAAATAGTCATATCCATATCAATGCAATACATATACATATATATATACTAATAATATATAACCCTAGATTGCAGTTAAAATGTGGTCCGAATCTAACACCTACATCTGCACTAGTGGTGATGTATACAGGAGATACCAGCGGCTTTCCCTCCACACCCCTAGTACATCTAATGCAAGGTCGGATCACGGTACTGGTATGCTCTCTAGGTATTGGCAGGGTATGTATACAGATGATACCAACGGCTTTCCCTCCACCCAAGCAACACCCATTAAGCAGCCCATGGTACCTACCACACTTTAACTACAAGTGCAATCCATGAGGTCAATAACTGTCGCAAAGCAGGAAGATAATCGCAGAACCGTTGATCAGGCGTTTCCTTGCTATCGTCCTGCAATACTAGTTAGTCCATCACTTCATCTTGCTCTAATACACATAAATAATCACAACAGCACCAAAAGCACACAGTCACCAATTACAATCACAGTCAAAATAAGCACAGGGATGATAAGTGACGTTAGCACGTCGAGAATGCATCTATGGTTCCTATTGTATATGCTATACGGGGTGCTTAGGTTATAATCTAGGCTTTTTGATGCGTAAAACACGCGACAACGACAGCGGAAGACTATTTTTTTGGTATTTTCTAGATTTTATATAAAACAAGACAATAAAATTAAAATGATAGATAAAAGAATCCACCACCAAGATTCGTAAAGGCCAAGCCACCGGAATCAAGGATAAAGGAAACACTCCGCCCCACCACTACAATCGATAAAGGTCTAGCCACCACGATTATAGATAAAGGAAACCGAAGATTAAAAGACCTCACCACAATATTTGATAAAGAAATGTTGATTGAATAGATAAAAAAATATCTATGAGGTTGTAAAAAAAACCCTAATTTTGTCTCTCCCTACCGGCGATCATGAGCACTTTTTCTTCTCTTCTTCGAATCCTCCCACTCCGATCAGATTAAACCTGTAAATATGTCCCTCTCATAATCCTTTTAATCCCTTGGGGTTAGAGGATTGTTGATGTGCACGTTTGGGTTTTTTTCCGATTGGTTTTGGTGGTATCGATTTCTTTTTTCTGTTTTTGATCGTCTCCCTTGAACTGTTAGGTTTTTTATCAGATTTGTTTATCATTAGTGTTATCACGGCTATCTTTATAGTTCAGTTAGATTTATACACTAGTGCTAAACGAATTTTGGTGATTGATTTGCAGTTTTAGGGTTCTAGGGTGTTAGGGTTTTTATTTTCCTGTTCGATTGCTGTCGTATTTTCTGGCTCATCTAGGTATTTTGTTTTAATGGTTTGTTTTGTTTATGAAGATTTGTCTGAAATGGGCCACTGCTGGCAGAATCAACATAGCTTGTTCAGATGGCATTATCAGCTCAGTTTCCTTCAGATCAGTTAGCTTCTTCAGTTCGCTGGGTTCCTCCAGTTCAGTGAACCTGGACATTTCTGCATCATTCTCCTCCTCTGAAAAGGGACTTGTCCTCAAGTTCCTCGAGGTACTCATCCTCCAGATAAGGCATCAGATCTCCCACATTAAAAGTACTTGAAACTGCCATATCTCCAGGCAACTCAACCTTGTAAGCATTATCGCCATATCTTTCCAGAATCTTGAATGGACCTTCAGCTCTGGGCATCAACTTGTTCTTCCTTTTTGCTGGAAATCTTTCTTTTCTGAGGTGCAAAACTGGGCTGCTTTCTATTTTTGTTTGCCTTGGCCTTGTAACTGGCATTTGCTTTTCAATCTGGAGGGCCAGTTTGCATGCACCTTCATAAGTCCAGATGGGTTGCAATTCTATCTTCTCAGTAATAGTAGCATTCAACCCACCAAGGAATCTGGCGATAGTATGCTCTTCAGTTTCTTTGACACCAGTTCTTGTCTTCAGTTGTTCAAACTCCCTAATATACTCCACAACTTCTTTAGCACCTTGCTTCAGATTATTCATCAGTAGATACTGATCTTGCTTGTACGACTGAGGAACAAATCTTTTCTGCATAACTTCCTTTAGTTTGGACCAGGTCTTGATTTTACTCTTACCCTTATACTCCTTTTCAGATTTCATATTGTCATACCAAGATGAAGCGTATTTTTTTAGCTTAATAATGGCAACCTTAAAACTTTTTTTATCATCATAACCTTTTATTTCCATAATCCTATCCATACCTGATGATGCGGAAATGTCCAGATTCACTGAACTGGAGGATTCCAGTGAACTGAAGAAGTCAACTGAACTGATCATGCAATCTGAACAAGCCATGTTGATCCTTCCAGCAGTAGCCCATTTCAGACAAGTCTTTTCTGAACCAGTCCAGTCACCAGTGGTAACACTTCTCCAGATGACTGCTCCAGATGGATGCTCCAGTGACCACTACTGAAGGTCCTCCAGTGAAGTGCTCCAGATTTTATCTCTAGTGGTGGTCCAGATCTATGTTCCAGTTGCCAGTAAAGCGCTCCAGATAACCAGCTCCAGATGAATACTCCAGTGACCAACACTGATGGCCCTCCAGTGGAAGTCCAGATTTTGTCTCCAGTTCCCAGATAATAAAGTTTCCACTGAAGTCGTTTGTGGGCCCAATAAAGAAGAATCAGTTGTTAAGGAAGGCGCGTGTGACGTTTCTAACAATATTATGGGACCACTTGCAGGGGAATGTTTCTAGAAGCTTACGTGTCCATGTCTTATTGGTCCAAACTAGTTAGTGGCTTGCACATGACAGCTTTTATTGTAATATTTTAATTTTGTCATGATCAGTGATGCGGGAATGTCCAGATTCAATGAACCAAGTTTGACTGAAGCTGAGCTGGAGGAATCTGGAGAAAAGCAGTTGACTAAACTGAAGAAGGAATCTGAGCAAACCATGCAGTCTGAACAAGCAATGTTAATTTTGCCAGCTGTATCACATTTTAACCATCTTTTTACTGAAACAACTCAGTCTCCAGTAGTGACCTTGCTCCAGTGGGAATTATCACCAGTGGCATCTGACGAGCTCCAGTTGCATCTGAAGGACTCCAGTAGTGAATACTGAAGGCCACCAGTGAAGTGCTCCAGATAAATGCTCCAGTTGTCTATAATAAAGTTTACTTTAACTGAAGGTTGTGTGGGGTCAATAAGGACGTGGGTATGGACGCGTGGCAGCTTTTTAGTGGATCAAGGAGGAGCGTGCAAAAGCATTAATATTCCTAACGATATTGTGGGCCACTTGAAGAGGATTGTTTCTAGAAGCCTTATGTGTCTATTTCCTATTGGTCCAAATTAATTTGTGGCTTGCACATGACAGCTTTTGTATTATTTTATTATTTTGTCGTTGATTCCTAGGTAGAGATATGTGGCTATAAATAGAGGTTTTATCTCTCATTGTAAGTAGTTGATGTTGAATGAAAATTAATAGAGCAGCCTCTATTTCTTACAAATCTTCTTTTACCTTTATAGATCTTTTGATCTTGGTGGTTAGGAGTGACCCCTTTATCAATATTTGTGGTGACTTGTTCTTTATCAAATATTGTGGTGAGGTCTTTTAAATCTTCGGTTTCCTTTATCTATAATCGTGGTGGCTAGACCTTTATCGGTTGTAGTGGTGGAGCGGAGTGTTTCCTTTATCCTTGATTCCGGTGGCTTAGCCTTTACGAGTCTTGGTGGTGGATTCTTTTATCTATCGTTTTACTTTATTGTCTTGTTTGATTGTTCATTTCGTATAAAATCCAGAAAATACCAAAAATAGTCTTCCGCTGTCGTTTGTCGCGTGATTTACGCATCACCTAGGTAGAGCATGTGGCTATAAATAGAGGTTTTATCTCTCATTGTAAGTAGTTGATGTTGAATGAAAATTAATAGAGCAGCCTCTATTTCTTACAAAAATCTTCTTTTACCTTTATAGATCTTTTGATCTTGGTGGTTAGGAGTGACCCCTTTATCAATATTTGTGGTGACTCGTTCTTTATCAAATATTGTGGTGAGGTCTTTTAAATCTTCGGTTTCCTTTATCTATAATCGTGGTGGCTAGACCTTTATCGGTTGTAGTGGTGGAGCGGAGTGTTTCCTTTATCCTTGATTCCGGTGGCTTGGCCTTTACGAGTCTTGGTGGTGGATTCTTTTATCTATCGTTTTACTTTATTGTCTCGTTTAGTTGTTTATTTCATATAAAATCCAGAAAATACCAAAAATAGTCTTCCGCTGTCGTTTGTCGCGTGATTTACGCATCACTAAACCCATTCAAAATATTCTTCTGGGTTTGATGAACCAACAAAATCTGGTGGATCTATCTTAATGTCTTTAGTATCATCAACCTTATGTCTCCTTCGTCTTTCTCTGGGATGTGGATCATCAGATTCACTAGAGTTTCTGGGTGTACTATCAGATCTTTCACTAGGACCTTGAGATTTAGAATCTCTTTCACTAGCAACAACATGGTCTCTATTAAACCTTAAACCACCATCTTCTAACATATGAACAACTCTACCAAGTGCTTCTTGTAGATCTTCAATCTGCCTATCTCTCCTAGCATTATGAGCTTCTTCTAAGGTCATATTTCTTCTAAAAGCCATTAATATTCAACCAACTTATTAGATCTATATCAGCAACAACTAGATCTAAACAACCAACAAACATATCTAGAACGGATCTAAACAAACAATACCCCAACGGACAAAAAGATTAAGAAACCTTTTTCAAAACCTGGCTCTGATACCAAATTTGATGCGTAAAACACGCGACAACGACAGCGGAAGACTATTTTTTTGGTATTTTCTAGATTTTATATAAAACAAGACAATAAAATTAAAATGATAGAAAAGAATCCACCACCAAGATTCGTAAAGGCCAAGCCACCGGAATCAAGGATAAAGGAAACACTCCGCCCCACCACTACAATCGATAAAGGTCTAGCCACCACGATTATAGATAAAGGAAACCGAAGATTTAAAAGACCTCACCATAATATTTGATAAAGAAATGTTGATTGAATAGATAAAAAAATATCTATGAGGTTGTAAAAAAAACCCTAATTTCTGTCTCTCCCTACCGGCGATCATGAGCACTTTTTCTTCTGTTCTTCGAATCCTCCCACTCCGATCAGATTAAACCTGTAAATATGTCCCTCTCATAATCCTTTTAATCCCTTGGGGTTAGAGGATTGTTGATGTGCACGTTTGGGTTTTTTTCCGATTGGTTTTGGTGGTATCGATTTCTTTTTTCTGTTTTTGATCGTCTCCCTTGAACTGTTAGGTTTTTTATCAGATTTGTTTATCATTAGTGTTATCATGGCTATCTTTATAGTTCAGTTAGATTTATACACTAGTGCTAAACGAATTTTGGTGATTGATTTGCAGTTTTAGGGTTCTAGGGTGTTAGGGTTTTTATTTTCCTGTTCGATTGCTGTCGTATTTTCTGGCTCATCTAGGTATTTTGTTTTAATGGTTTGTTTTGTTTATGAAGAGAGATTGCCCTGCGTTTGATCTTCAAGCGTTAGAGGAACGTTTTTCACGTTTACGTTCTGGTAATATTGATCAAAAGGATATGTCGGGGAAAAAGAAAAAGGGTGGCAGCCCTAACAAAGGGCGCACCACACCGCCTACTGATACCAAATCAAAGCCTCCTATACCTATATATAGATCTTCTGCTGATAAATCTGCTGGTGCAGCAGTGAGCAAGGAGCATGAATCTGATGTTGGTCCTAATTCTGAAGGGTTTCAAAAAGCTGGTGTAACTGTTGAGGTACCAGGGTCTGCTGATCTGAATAATGCTGCTGCGGAATCGCTTCAGGGATTGAAGGTGAATAATAATGATAATAAGGATGCTACATCAGTCGATCCTGAACTGCTAAATACTGGTGTAAACGAGCCTAGGTTGGAGAAGATCGATAAGACACCTAAGTCAGATATGCATGATGCATTTTCTACACCGGTGGAAAGTGTTTCTGGTTGTTCACATGAACCAGTTGCTAAAGAGTCTGCTTTCCCTGGATTTAGTAAACCAAGCTTGGCTGAGGATTCACAGTTTCAACAGAAAAAACCAACTGTATCTTATGCTGCTAAATTGCAAGGTGATGGTGTACAAACTGGAGCTGTGAAGAGGACAATTAACCTAAGGAAGATTGAAACCACAAGTAATGTGGAGGGTGTTGATGTTTTTCTGCCAAAAGAGTCCATGACTGAAGTATGTGCTCGATATGATAATACGTTGTATGGTTACTTCTTGGGGAAGAAAATTGCTTTCCCAGTTGTGGATAATTTTGTCAAAAATGCATGGATAAAGCATGGTCTAACACGTATTATGATGAATGCTAGTGGTTTTTACTTCTTTAAATTTAAAACAAAAGCGGGTATGGATTATGTGCTTGAGAATGGACCTTGGATTATTAGAAGTTCACCTATAATTCTGAATATGTGGAACCCGAATCTTAACCTTACTAAAACTGATATGAAAAATGTTCCAGTTTGGGTGAAAATGCATGATGTCCCTATGGTTGCATACACTGATGATGGGTTAAGTCTGTTGACATCAAAAGTGGGTGATCCAAAAAAGCTAGATTCATACACAACTGATATGTGTATTGAATCTTGGGGTCGGAATAGTTATGCTAGAGCATTAGTTGAATTGGACGCTGAGGAGGACTTTAAAGATAAAATTGTTATTGCCATTCCAAAAATGGATGAAGAGGGTTATACGAACTCAGTTATAAAAATTGAATATGAATGGAAGCCGCCTAGGTGCTCGACTTGCAAAGTTTTTGGACATGTTGATTCTGCATGTCCTAAGGCTATCAAAGCTGCTCCGGTGGCTAAATCAATGGACAATGATGGGTTTCAACAGGTGAACAGTAAGAGGAAAGGAAAAACCCAAGGATTCCCAGTTAAGCAAAAACAAAAGCCTGTGTTTGAATATAGACCTGTGGTAAAACCTAAAGTTACAACGGAGGTAGGCAGTTCTTCTAAGCCATCGATTAGTACTCAAAACTCTTATGACCCTTTGAATGATTATGGAGAGGGAGCTGCTGATCCATTATTTCATGTTACTACTATGGAAGAAAGGATGGAAATTGAAAAGAAGAAACTTGAAAATCTTGTTGATGGTGATTCGGATAATGAAAGTGTTGAGACCATTTTTGCTGAACCATATGAAGATACTTTTCAGCCTAATGCACCAATAAAACCTTCTGAGGGGGCAAGCACTCCCGGTAATGATGGTTTTAATGGGTAGTATTGCCTCCTGGAACATAAGAGGGTTGAATCGCCCCCTCAAACAAAAGGAGGTTCAACATGTAGTGTATGAAAATCATTTGAACATATGTGCTATTCTCGAATCCCATATGGATGTTAGTAAGTTGTTTGACACATGTAAGAATATATGTAAAACTTGGAGTTGGACATCGAATGGAGGGTTATGTACTAAAGGTACAAGGATTATTGTCGGGTGGGATACTGATTTTGTTGATTTAATGGTTATCTCACAAACTGATCAGGTCATGCATACCCAAGTTACTTTTAAGTTGGATCAGAAATCTTTGTTTTGCTCGTTTGTGTATGCAGATAATTATTATAAAAGACGAAGAGATTTATGGAATGATTTGGGTAAACATAAAGTGTTCATCCATGATCGACCATGGGTAATTCTGGGTGACTTCAATTCTTCGCTGAATCTTGAAGACTCTTTGTTGGGTACATCGAAAGTAACTCTTGGTATGAATGATTTTAAAGAGTGTGTTGAAGCAATTGAAGTGTTAGATATTAATAGCTCTGGTTTACATTTCACTTGGAATCAAAAACCCAAGAAAGGTACTGGTGTGTTTAAAAAGATTGACCGTGTTATGGGAAATTTGAAATTTGTGGATAATTTCCCATCTGCGGTTGCACTGTTTCAACCTTACAGGGTGTCAGATCACTCACCGTGTATCTTAAAGCTCCCTTCGGTTACAAGAACTAGCCCCAAACCTTTCAAATTTACGAATCTTCTTGTACATAAGCTGGGTTTTAAGGAAGCTGTTGAACGTGAATGGCAGCAAGATGTGCATGGGCATTACATGTTTCAAGTAGTAAAAAAGCTGAAAACACTGAAAAAACCTTTACGAAAACTACTGGTGAAACAGGGTAATATTCATACTCGGGTAGATAATCTTAGGAAGGAGTTGGATTTGCTTCAGGTTGCTATAGATAAAGATCCTTTGGATTCTTCTCTACGTAATAAAGAAGCAACAGTGCTTAATGAGTTTAAAGAAGCACAACTTGATGAAGAATGTTTCCTTAAACAAAAGGCTAAAGTGGAATGGCTTGCTTTAGGGGATGCAAACTCCGCTTTTTTTCATAAAACGTTGAAGTACAAAAATCACAGATCACGAATTGAAATCATCAAAGACATGCAAGGTGTTACACATGAGGGTGGAGCTGCACATCAAGCCATGGTGGATCATTTTACGAATTTTCTGGGTAAGGAAGATGAAATCAGAATTTACCCAACACCTGGTTTGTTTACTAGGGTTCTTGGCCATGACAAGGCGGCAAATATGGTCAGGAATATTACTGATGAGGAAATAAAAAATGCTATGTTCAGTATTGGTGAGAATAAAGCGCCTGGACCTGATGGGTATACCTCAGCTTTCTTCAAGAGTGCTTGGAATATTGTTGGTAGTGAGGTTTGTCTAGCAATACATGAGTTTTTTCGAAATGGAAAGCTGTTGCAACAGATGAATCATACTATCATTGCGTTAATTCCAAAGGTTTCCACACCTGCCTTTATTAATGACTATCGTCCTATTTCTTGCTGTAATACCATTTATAAATGTATAAGCAAGATTATTACGAATAGAATAAAGGATGGGTTGCATGATATTGTTAGTATCAACCAGTCTGCGTTTGTTCCAGGGAGACTTATTTCAGATAATATACTACTCACTCAGGAGTTAATGCATAATTATCATCGAAATGTTGGCCCCCAAGATGTGCGTTTAAGATTGACATCCAGAAAGCGTATGACACAGTTAATTGGAAGTTCTTACAGGAGGTTTTAATTGGCTTTGGTTTTCACCCAACGATGATTAAATGGATCATGACTTGTGTCTCTACGACATCCTTTTCATTATGCATCAATGGCAACCTTCAAGGGTACTTCAGAGGAAAGAAAGGATTGAGACAGGGTGATCCTATGTCGCCATATCTATTTACGTTGGTTATGGAAGTTCTAACACTGCTTTTGAACAGTTCTTCTTTGTCTTCTAACTTCAGGTTCCATAACAAATGTGAGAAACAAAGCATTATTAATTTGTGCTTTGCGGATGATTTGTTTATATTCTCACGAGGTGATACTAGGTCAGTGAGAATCATATTGGATTCTATTAATATGTTCAAAGATATGTCAGGATTAGTACCAAGCATGTCAAAGAGTACTGCCTTTTTTTGCAATGTTTCTGATCCTGTTAAGCAATCTATTTTGGACATCATGCCCTTTGAGGAAGGAAGTCTTCCTGTTCGTTACCTTGGAGTCCCTCTTATTTCATCTAGATTGCTATATAAGGATTGTAAGGTGTTATTAGAAAGAATGGAGAAACGGATCACTGATTGGAGGAATAAATCTTTGTCGTTTGCTGGGAGACTTCAATTAGTAAGGTCTGTGCTGTCATCACTACATATTTATTGGGCATCAGTGTTTATTCTTCCCCAAAGTGTTATTAATGACTTGGAAAGCAAAATGAGGAGATTTCTGTGGAATCAAGGTGATACTATTAAAGGTAAAGCTAAGGTTGCATGGAAATCTTTATGTGTACCAAAATCGGAGGGAGGACTTGGAATTCGAAGGATTTCTGATTTCAATAAGTCTTTAGTGGTCAAACATGTGTGGAGTCTATTAACTGGTAGGGATTCTTTGTGGGTTAAATGGATCCATTCTTACAAGATAAAAGATAGGAATTTCTGGGATATTCCAATTCCACAAAATTGTACGTGGGGATGGCGGAAAATCTTGCAACTACGCCAACATATAAGGCCACACATATGGACTAAATTAGGTGATGGAATGAGTGCTTCAATGTGGTTTGATAAGTGGGCTGAAGTATGTCCAATTCGTAATTATGTTACACCTAGAGACATAATGCGTGCAGGCCTGTCCCTTCAGTCCACTGTTGCTGATCTTATTGATGATGGTATTTGGAAGTGGCCTATAGCCTGGCTTGACTTGTTTCCTGTCTTAATTGATTTACCTAATCTACAATTGTCAAATGGTATTCATGATCTTTTGATTTGGAAGGATGAACAAGGATTAGAAAAACCATTTTCTTCAAGTGTTGTATGGGATTCTTTACGGTGCAAGCAACGGGAAGTTCCATGGTATAAGGCAGTTTGGTTTCCTCAAATGATTCCAAGGCATGCTTTTCTGATGTGGTTGATTATGAGAAGAAAGCTGAGGACACAAGATAAGATGATGCAGTGGTGTTCAGGAGGAAATATGAATTTCAATCTATTGTGTTGTCCTCTATGCCAACAAGGACCTGATTCCCATAACCATTTGTTTTTTTAGTGTAAATTTTCTGAACAGGTATGGATTCAAGTGCGCCATTTAGCTCAAATGCATCAAGTGAGCTCGAAATGGGAAGATGTTGTCGATTGGATGACCAAACGTGCCAGTTCCAAATCGGCTAAGAGTGTAATTGGGAAGTTGCTAGTTGCTGCTACGGCCTATTTTTTATGGCAAGAACGGAATCGAAGATTATTTTCAAGTGAAGTCAGGAAGGTTGATCAGATTTGTGACATTGTGGCTACAACTGTTCGTTTGAAGCTCGTTACCTTACGTTTCAAATCAACGACTCAAGTTGGAAGATTTGTGGAGGCTTGGAACTTGCCCAGAGGGCTGGTGATATACAACCCTTAATGACTATGATGTAACTAGATACGAGCCTGACTATGCTGCTCTCTATATTTTTGTATAGGGTGTCGCTAGTGATTAGGGTTTCTGTTTAAGTTTGGTTATTAGTATGCGTAATCGCTTGTAAACATTGCATGGCTTGTCATGCATATGAACTAGTATGGTACTTAGCCATACTACTTGTTTTGTAATGTTTGGTTATGGTATAAAATTCACAGGGAATATCCCATTAACCAAAAAATATTTGATAAAGAATAAGTCACCACAAATATTGATAAAGGGGTCACTCCTAACCACCAAAATCAAAAGATCTCTAAAGGTAAAAGAAGATTTTTGTAAGAAATAGAGGCTGCTCTATTAATTTCATTCAACATCCAAAAACTAAATTACAATGAGAAATAAAGCCCCTATTTATAGCCACATGCTCTACCTAGGAATTAACGAAATACAATAAATATTCAAAAAGCTGTCATGTGCTATGGACCACCACTAATTAATTGACCAATAGAAAATGGACAAGCAAAGCTTCTAGAAACATTCCCCTGCACGTGGTCCCACAATACCGTTAGACTTAACGTTGTCACACGCTCCTTTCTTGACAGCTGTCATTCTTCTTTATTGGGCCCACAAACGTCAGTGGGAACTTTATTGATTGGAAACTGGAGACAAATATCTGGACTTCCACTGGAGACAAAATCGGGAGCATTCATCTGGAGCGCTTCAGTGTTGGTCACTGGAGAATCTTCTGGAGCTGGTCATCTGGAGCGCTTCAGTGGAGAACTTCACTGGTGGAATACCAGTATTGGTCACTGAAGAATCTTGCCACTGGAGAAGTGTTGCTAATGGTGACTGGACTGGTTCAGAAAAGATTTGTCTGAAATGGCCCACTGCTGGCAGAATCAACATAGCTTGTTCAGATGGCATTATCAGCTCAGTTTCCTTCAGATCAGTTAGCTTCTTCAGTTCGCTGGGTTCCTCCAGTTCAGTGAACCTGGACATTTTTGCATCACTTTTCCACCTAATTCTCTACAACCACGTCTCTGATACCATTCTGTAACACCCCACCGTTGGCGGAAACATGAGGTGTCATGAAAAGTACAGCACGACATGGAATTACATAGATACTGCTAAATGAAATAGAATATAATGAATATATTCCCAAAACATAAGTCTCAAGTCATAACAATGCTAGAACAACTTATTACAATAGTCCCATAAAAGAAAGTACAAGGCATATATTGTTTGATTGATTACGCACTCGATTATGATTATATGTTGTTATTAGGATAGTTGTACATACATGGAAGACGATAATAAGAGTTATAGATGTGGTGGAAAGGCTGCGGGTGACCCTATATATAAACATCTATGATTCCTTGAATGTAGAGTCGTATGAAGTGTATGTGCATTGTGGTTTTGGTTGATTGTTGGACATTGGACTTGTGATTGAGATGGACATTTACGCATTGTTACACTTGACGAGTTGTCACGCATTTCAAGTATTGTGATACTTGACGATTATTGTTGAGACGCTAGACGCCCCGATTAGGGAGCCAAGTACTTCCAAGTACTTGATGCCGAGTATTGGCCACACTCGATGATTTGGTACATGACCCCAAGCATATAGATAAATATTTTTGATGATTTTGATGATTTGGTGCATGACCCCAAACATATATATATATATATATATGCTTGATGATTTTGAGATGACACATTGGTCGAGTCGACGACATCGTGAGTATCGCTGCATTTGATGATGATGTGTGACACATGTGGCACATATATCGATATTGACATCTCATGTGCATATTTATTATACGCATTTACATTACTCTGTGTAATCCTTGTATTGATTGTTGTGACAAGGTTATGCTATAAGCAAACCTAACTTGTTTGACGTATGGATATAAAGGCTACTTGTAAGTTATTACTTGCCTTTATCTTTATATCTTGTGACTATTGATGATGGCTCCTTGTGATCCATTACTACGAACTCACCAACCTAGTGTTGACATCGTTTAGTACACTTTTCACGTAATCAGGTGAACCAAGGACGCGAAGTTTAATTGATGCATGTGCTAGGACTCGGGCTTGGACATTCATGGATTCAAGATTCATTTGCCCATTATTTTGCATTATGCTTAGGATCGATAGCCATCTTTTTGGTTAATGGGATATTCCCTGTGAATTTTATACCATAACCAAAACATTACAAAACAAGTAGTATGGCTAGAATACCATACTAGTTCATATGCATGACAAGCCATGCAATGTTACAAGCGATACCGCATGCTAGAAAAAACTATGATCAAAAAAACCTAAACGCTAGCTAAATCAATATATAAATATATAGCAACAAAATCAGCCTATTAGCTAGCTAATCCTTATGGATTAAGGGTTGTATATCACCAGCCCTCTTGGCAAGTTCCACGCCTCCACAAATCTTCCAACTTGATTCGAATTCTTGAATCTCAAAGTGACAAGCTTTAAACGCACACTTGTAGCCACAAGGTCTCGAATCTGCTCTTCCTTTCTTACTTCATTAGAGAATAATCTTCTATTCCGCTCTTGCCATATAAAGTAAGTTGTTGCAGCCACTAGTAGCTTCCCAATTACACTCTTAGCCGATCTGGAATTAGCTCGTTTATTTAGCCAATCCTCAATGTCATCCCATTTAGAGCTCACGTGATGCATTTGAGCTAAATGGCGCACTTGACTCCATACCTGCTTAGAAAACGTACAATCAAAGAACAAATGGTTATGGGAATCAGGTCCTTGTGTACAAAGGGGACAGCACACGAGATTGAAATTCATGTTTCCCCAAGTACCCCACTGCATCATCAGATCTTGCATCCTCAATTTGCGTCTCATGATAAGCCACATCAAGAAAGCATGTCTTGGTATCATTTGGGGAAACCAAACAGCCTTATGCCATGTAACAACCTCTTGCTTGAAGCGTAGAGAATCCCATACAATAGTCGAACAAAAGGGTTTTTCTATGCCTTGTGCGTCCTTCCAAATCAAAGAATCATGAATACCTCTAGACAATTGAAGGTTAGGAAGATCGATTAAAACAGGAAACAAGTCAAGCCAGGCGATAGGCCATTTCCAAATACCATCCTCAATGAGGTCTGAAACAGTGGACTGAAGAGAAAGACCTGCTCGCATAATATCTCTAGGTGAAATATATCGATAGCCATCTTTTGATAGTCTTTTGTAAACGTTTGATGGTTACTTGCTCCTTGTGCATATTGTACTTGATACTTGTGCATTTTCTATGCCTTGTGCGTCCTTCCAAATCAAAGAATCATGAATACCTCTAGACAATTGAAGGTTAGGAAGATCGATTAAAACAGGAAACAAGTCAAGCCAGGCGATAGGCCATTTCCAAATACCATCCTCAATGAGGTCTGAAACAGTGGACTGAAGAGAAAGACCTGCTCGCATAATATCTCTAGGTGAAATATATCGATAGCCATCTTTTGATAGTCTTTTGTAAACGTTTGATGGTTACTTGCTCCTTGTGCATATTGTACTTGATACTTGTGCATTTTCTATGCCTTGTGCGTCCTTCCAAATCAAAGAATCATGAATACCTCTAGACAATTGAAGGTTAGGAAGATCGATTAAAACAGGAAACAAGTCAAGCCAGGCGATAGGCCATTTCCAAATACCATCCTCAATGAGGTCTGAAACAGTGGACTGAAGAGAAAGACCTGCTCGCATAATATCTCTAGGTGAAATATATCGATAGCCATCTTTTGATAGTCTTTTGTAAACGTTTGATGGTTACTTGCTCCATGTGTATTTTGTACTTGATACTTGATGTTTGGATTCACCGAATCCCTTTTATTCTTTAGTGTTTCTGCATTACCATACCAGCCTTTTCCCCATAATGAGTGGAGTAAGCATTAATCGGATCAGGAGGAAGTTTAGGGAGATCGGGCATAGGTGGAACCTCCTGATTTTTCTTCAGCACTTCATCGTGAACATCAATCGATGATGTGTCATTCTTCTTCTTTTCTTGAGAGCACTTATCATCCATCGAACCAGACTTCATATTATCAGCAACTAAATTAGGGTTTTCTTCACGACTCAAAACCCTAACAGGTTTCTTTTTTCCAGATTCAGTCATACTACGTATCTTTTCAAAACGTAAACGTAAAGTATCTAAACTAAACTCAGGACTAGAACAAGCTCTCTTCATTCATCACTAACCAGAACACAAAGACAAAAACAGGTGAAAGATAACGATAAGCAGTAATTAAACCCTAGACTCTAGAAACCCTAAAAACCAAGAACTGGACCCTTGATGAATTAATAATCATAATTAGTTCTAGGAATATGGTCGACCAAACCATAGACCGACAGATTCTGATCAGTTATCATTAGAATTGCAGCAACTCGATCTCAAAGGTTAGACGAAAAAGAAAGAACCCTAAAACGAACAAAAACCCTAGAGAATGCAAACACAAATCTAATTCAATCAACAAAGTGATTGAATCACATCCATGATCACATTAAGCAGGAAGTTTAGGCACGAATCCAGGAAGAAAAAAGAGGATGAAATCGCCATGCTAGAGAGAGAGCATTAGGTTTTTTTTTTATATTATTTATTTTTGCCAGAAGAGTTTTTTTGGTTAATGGGATATTTCCTGTGAATTTTATACCATAACCAAAACATTACTGATGCGGAAATGTCCAGGTTCATTGAACTGGAGGAAGCCAGCGAACTGAAGAAGCTAGCTGAACTAAAGGAAGCTGAACTGATAATGCCATCTGAACAAGCCATGTTGATTCTGCCAGCAGTGGCCCATTTCAGACAAGTCTTTTCTGAACCGGTCCAGACACCAGTAGTAACACTTCTCCAGTGGCAAGATTCTCCAGTGACCAACTCTGGTAGTCCACCAGTGAAGTACTCCAGTGAAGCACTCCAGATGACCAGCTCCAGATGACTGCTCCAGATGAATACTCCAGTGACCAACACTGATGGCCCTCCAGTGGAAGTCCAGATTTTGTCTCCAGTTCCCAGATAATAAAGTTTCCACTGAAGTCGTTTGTGGGCCCAATAAAGAAGAATGACAGCTGTAAAGGAAGGCGCGTGTGACGATGACATTTCTAACGGTATTGTGGGACCACTTGCAGAGGAATGTTCCTAGAAACCCCACGCTGTCCATTTTCTATTGGTCAAAATAAATTAGTGGCTTAGCATATTTTACAGCTTTTATGTATTATTTTATTATGTCGTTAATTCCTAGAAAATAGCATGTGGCTATAAATAGAGGTTGTATTTCTCATTGTAAAGTTAGTGGATGTTGAATGAAAATTAATAGAGCAACCTCTATTTCTTACAAAAATCTTCTTTTACCTTTATAGATCTTTGATCTTGGTGGTTATGAGTGACCCCTTTATCAATATTTTTGGTGACTTGTTCTTTATCAAATATTGTGGTGAGGTCTTAAATCTTCGGTTTCCTTTATATATAATCGTGGTGGCTAGACCTTTATCGATTGTAGTGGTGGAGCGGAGTGTTTCCTTTATCCTTGATTCCGGTGGCTTGGCCTTTACGAATCTTGGTGGTGGATTCTTTTATCTATCATTTTAATTTTATTGTCTTGTTGTTGTTTGTTTCATATTAAACCCAGAAAATACCAAAAATAGTCTTCCGCTGTCGTTGTCGCGTGATTTACGCATCAAATTTGGTATCAGAGACAGGTTTAAAAGGTTTCTTAATCTTTTTGTCCGTTGGGGTATTGTTTGTTTAGATCTCATTTCGATTTAGTCAGATCTGTTTGTTGGTCGCTTAGATCTAGTGGTTATTTGCTTAGATCTATTGATTGTGAGTTGTTGTTGGTTATAAATGGCATATAGGCGAGATATGACTTTAGAGGAAGCTCATAATGTTAGAAGAGATAGGCAAATAGAAGATCTACAAGAAGCTCTTGGTAAAATAGTCCACATGTTAGAAGATGGTGGTTTACGATTTAATCGAGAAAATATTGTTACTAGTGAAAGAGATTCTGAATCTCAAGGTCCTAGTGAGAGATCTGATAGTAACCCTAGAAACTCTAGTGATTCTGATGAACCACATCCTAGAGAAAGGCGTAGGAGGCATAAGGGTGATGATACTAGGGATATTAAGATAGATCCACCAGATTTTAATGGGTCTTCTAACCCAGAAGAGTATTTTGAATGGGTCCAGGTGATGGACAGAATAATGGAAATAAAAGGTTATGATGATAGAAAAGGTTTCAAGGTTGCCATTATTAAACTTAAGAAATATGCTTCATCCTGGTATGATAATATGAAATCTGAAAGGGAGTATAAGGGTAAGAGTAAAATCAAGACCTGGTCCAAACTGAAGGAAGTTATGCAGAAAAGATTTGTTCCCCAGTCGTACAAACAAGATCAGTATCTACTGATGAATAATCTGAAGCAAGGTGCTAAAGAAGTTGTGGAGTATATTAGAGAGTTTGAGCAACTGAAGACCAGAACTGGTGTGAATGAAACTGAAGAGCACACTATTGCCAGATTTCTTGGTGGTCTGAACGCTGCCATCACTGAGAAGATTGAGTTGCAGCCTATCTGGACATCATGCAAGATGGCTATCCAGATTGAAAGACAACTGAAGAAGAAGGTTCCGTACAAATCATTCAGTAAGGTTCCTGCCAGTGCAAGTCAACCAGTTACCAGTCAACCAGTCCCCAGATTTACTGAAGCTGTTCAGAAATCCTTCAGAAACAAAGAAAAGGAAACTGGAGGATCAAAAGAACCAGTTGGAAGAAAATGTTTCAAGTGCCATGGCTTTGGTCACTTCCAGGCCCAGTGTCCTAATCAAAGAGCTTTGACTGCCAAAGAAATTGAATGTTTGCCAGATGTCGACACTGAAGAAGGTGAGCCAGTGTATGATGAAGATGAAGAAGAAGATGAGTCTTATATTGGTACAGATGTGGGAGAAATGTTGGTTGTCAGAAGAGTGATGCATGCTGATGAAGTTACCACTGATACTGCTCAGAGAGAGAACATTTTTCACTCCAGATGCACAGTCAAAGGGAAAGTTTGTGATCTGATCATTGACGGTGGGAGTTGTGCTAATGCTGCTTCAACTTACATGGTAGAAAAACTGGCACTACCTACAGTTAAGCACCCTCGTCCATACAAGTTGCAATGGCTCAGTGAAGGATCTGAGGTAAAAGTTAACAGACAAGTTACTATTCCTTTTTCCATTGGATCTATTTATCAAGATAAAATTGTGTGTGATGTTGTTCCTATGGATGCTTGTCATATATTACTGGGAAGACCTTGGTTATTTGATAATAATGTTTTTCATAATGGTCGTATGAATTCATATTCAGTATTTGTAAGTGGGAAGAAGGTCACTCTGACTTCTTTAAAACCCAGTGAAATATTGAAAATTAATAAGAAAGACCAGCCCAGTAAGTCTTTGTACATTTTTTTTTGGTTAATGGGTATATCCCTGTGAATTTTATACCATCACCAAAAAACATTACAAAGCAAGTAGCATGGTTAAATACCATACTAGTTCATGAGCATGAAACATTGATGCTATGTTAACAAGCGAAAACGCTACCTATTAAAGAAACAAGAGACATACTAGCTATACAAAAAAACTAATATGTATCAAACAAGACGATTGCAGCTTCAAACATCATAGACCACAAGAGAATGTGGTAACCTCCAAGCTTTGACAAAGCGCTCAACTTGTGACGTATTTTTGAAACGCAAAGTAACAAGTTTCAGTCGTACATTAGTTGCCACAAGATCCCGAACCTGCTCCATCTTCCTTGACGTGTTAGAGAATAACCTGTTGTTCCGCTCTTGCCAGATGTAGTAAGCAGTTGCAGCGACCAGCAGCTTGCCAATAACCGTCTTTACAGATTTCGACTTGGCACGCTGAATAAGCCAATTTGTAATATCATCCCAAGAAGCACTCACAGAAGCCATTTGAGCTAAGTGTCGAACTTGATTCCAAACCTGGCTGGAAAACGAACACTCAAAGAAAAGGTGATTACACGAATCGGGTCCATGTTGGCATAATGGACAGCAAGTCAGATTATAGTTCATATTCCTGCCTTTAGACCATTTAATCATCCTAACTTGGGTCGACAATTTATCTTGCATAATAAGCCACATTAAGAAAGCATGCCTTGGTATCATTTGAGGGAACCAAACAACATTACACCAAGGTACAACATCACGTTTGACCCGAATAGTTTCCCAAACAACAGAAGAAGAGAAATTCTGTTCATTCCCCTTATCGTCCTTCCAAATTAAGAGATCAGTAGAGTGAGCTGCAAGATCGCATGGGGGTAGGTTAATTAACACAGGAAAAAGGTCATACCAAGCAATTGGAAACTTCCAGCAGCCCTCATCAGATAAATCAGCAACTGTATCATTAAGATTAAAACCTGCATTAGCTATCTCACGCGGAGTGATATAATTCCGAATGGGGCAAATCTCATTCCATTTATCAAACCACATAGATGTAGTCTTGCCATCACCGATTTGTTTCCACAAAAAAGGTCGAATATACTCTCGTAATTGTAACAACTTACGCCAACCCCAAGAACAATTCTGTGGAATTGGGACATCCCAAAAGCTTCGACCCTTCAATCTATATGACTGAATCCACTTAACCCATAGAGAGTCCCTATTACTTAGAAGGCTCCATATATGTTTAACCATGAGAGCTCTATTCACATCTACAGTTCGTCGAATGCCAAGCCCTCCCTCAGCCTTCGGAGTACATAGGGATTTCCATGCAACTTTGGCTTTTCCTTTGATCGAATTCCCTTGATTCCATAAGAAAGCCCTCATTTTCATCTCTAGGTCCTCTATAATTCTTTTTGGCAGAATAAAGACCGAAGCCCAGTAGACATGTAATGAAGACAGGACCGATCTTATAAGTTGGAGCCTCCCAGCAAAAGACAGAGACTTATTCTTCCAGTCAGTTATCCGTTTTTCCATGCGTTCAACTAAAACCTTGCAATCCTTATACAATAATCGAGTAGAAACAAGTGGGACTCCAAGGTATTTGACAGGCAGTAAACCTTCTTCAAATGGCATAATATCCAAGATAGATTGCTTTACCTGATTCGACACATTGCAAAAGAAAATGGTACTTTTAGGCAGACTTGGTAAAAGACCCGACATGCTACTGAAAGTATTGATGGAGTCCATAATGCTTCTGGCAGATCTTGTATCACCACGAGAGAAGATGAATAAATCATCAGCAAAACATAGATTAATGATGCTTTGTTTCTCACACTTGTTATGCAACCTGAAGTTGGAAGACAAAGACATAGAATTATTCAAAATTAACGTTAGTACTTCCATAACTAAGGTAAATAAATATGGTGACATAGGGTCTCCTTGTCTCAATCCTCGCTTCCCTTTGAAATACCCGTGGAGATTGCCATTGATACTTAGAGAAAACGATGCAGTAGAGATACAAATCTGGAGAGAAGGAGTTCACAGGTGTCCCCAGTCTCCTGAAGACTTTACTGAAGGAATTCTCTGACGTTTTCCCAGAAGACCTACCTGAAGGTTTGCCACCAGTAAGAGGAATTGAACACCAGATTGACCTGGTTCCAGGATCAGTTCTTCCAAACAAAGCTGCTTACAGATGTTCGCCTACTGAAGCAAAGGAGTTGCAGAGGCAAGTAGATGAGTTGGTTGCCAAAGGTTATGTCAGAGCAAGCATAGTAGTTGGTTGAGAAGGGTTATGTGAGAGCAAGTATGAGTCCTTGTTCAGTGCCAGCTCTCTGGTTCCAAAGAAAGATGGTACAATGAGAATGTGTGTTGATAGCAGGGCCATCAACAATATAACCATTAAGTATAGATATCCCATTCCCAGATTGGATGATATGCTTGATGAGTTACATGGCTCCAAAGTATTTTCAAAGATCGATCTCAGAAGTGGCTATCACCAGATAAGGATGAAAGATGGAGATGAGTGGAAAACTGCTTTCAAAATCAAGGGAGGTTATATGAATGGTTAGTTATGCCTTTTGGCTTATCTAATGCTCCCAGTACTTTCATGAGACTGATGAACGAAGTTCTCAGGCCACTCATTGGTCAGTTTGTTGTTGTTTACTTTGATGATATTCTGGTATATTCAAAATCTGAAGCTGAACATGTTAGCCATCTGAAGAAGTATTTGAACTATTGAGAAGACACCAGTTGTATGGCAAACTGGAGAAATGTGATTTTATGGTGGAAAGTGTGATATTTTTGGGATATGTTGTGTCTAAGAATGGAATTTCTATGGATCCCTCTAAGGTTGATGCCATCAGATCATGGCCAGTTCCAACTTCAGTGAGGAGTTTTCATGGACTGGCATCATTTTATAGGAGATTTATCAAAAATTTCTCTACAGTTGTGGCTCCAATTACTGACTGTCTGAAGAAAGGTGTGTTCAACTGGCCGAATTCAGCCCAACTGGCGTTTAAGGCACTGAAGGAGAAGCTCAGTTCAGCTCCAGTCTTATCCTTACCAGATTTTGATATGTTATTTGAGCTAGAATGTGATGCAAGTGGGGTAGGTATTGGTGCAGTTTTAATGCAAGCAGGGAGACCAGTTGCATACTTCAGTGAGAAGCTGAATGGATCTAAACTGAAGTACAACACTTATGATAAAGAATTTTTTGCCATTATTCGTGCTATCACTCACTGGTCACATTATCTGAAGCCAAAGCAGTTTGTCTTATTCTCTGATCACGAAGCACTGAAGTTTATAAATGGTCAGCACAAGCTTAATGCCAGGCATGCCAAATGGGTAGAATTCTTACAGTCTTATTCATTTGTTTCAAAGCATAAAGCTGGAGTTTGTAATGTTGTTGCTGATGCATTGTCACGAAGATACTCATTGTTGTCTATTCTAGAGGCAAGAGTGCTTGGGTTTTCATTTATAAAAGAGTTATATGCTGCAGACCCAGATTTTTCTGAAAAATTCACTGAAGCTAATCAGAAGGGACCATTTACTGTACAAGATGGTTTCTTATTTAAGAATGGAAAGTTGTGCATTCCCAAAGGTTCGATTAGAGATTTACTGATAAGAGAAGCACATGGAGGAGGTCTAGCTGGTCATTTTGGAATCAACAAGACTGGAGAGATCTTGACTGAACATTTCTACTGGCCAAGTCTACTGAAGGACGTCCAGAATATTATCAGTCGCTGTCCAACTTGTCACCAGGCGAAGACAACTTTTCACAAAGGGTTGTATACTCCTCTTCCAGTACCAAACCAACCATGGGAGGATCTCAGTATGGATTTTATTGTTGCACTGCCCAGAACCCAGAGGGGAAAAGATTCAATTATGGTGGTTGTTGATCGATTTTCAAAAATGGCGCATTTTATTGCTTGTAACACAACCAATGATGCTTCAGCGGTAGCAAATCTGTTCTTTAAGGAGATTGTCAGATTGCATGGAATCCCCAAGACAATTGTGTCAGATCGAGATGTGAAGTTTCTGAGTTATTTCTGGAAGACTCTATGGAGATTGATGGGTCCAGATTGATGTTCAGTACGTCTCACCATCCTCAGACTGATGGACAGACTGAAGTTACGAACAGAACATTGGTATGTTGTTAAGAACACTGGTGAAGAAGACACTGAAGGATTGGGATCTGAAGCTTGCTCATGCTGAGTTTGCTTTCAACAGAGCTCCTAACTATTCTACCAGTAAATCCCCATTTGAAGTCTGTTATGGTGTCAATCCACTGACTCCCATTGATTTAATTCCATTTTTGATTGAACCAAAAGCCAATATTGAAGCTGAAGCCAGAGCGAAAGAAATCAAGAAAATTCATGCAGAAGTGAAGGCCAGAATAGAGAAAGCGAATGCCAGTTACAAGGCCAGAGCAAACAAGAATAGAAAGCAACCCAGTTTTGCACCAGGTGATCTTGTGTGGGTGCATCTGAGAAAAGAAAGGTTTCCAGCAAAAAGGAAGAGTAAACTGATGCCCAGAGCTGAAGGTCCGTTCAAAATTCTGGAGAGATATGGTGATAATGCTTACAAGGTTGAGTTACCTGGAGATATGGCAGTTTCAAGTACTTTTAATGTAGGTGATCTGATGCCTTATCTGGAGGATGAGTACCTCGAGGACTTGAGGACAAGTCCCTTTTCAGAGGAGGAGAATGATGCGGAAATGTCCAGGTTCACTGAACTGGAGGAAGCCAGCGAACTGAAGGAAGCTGAACTGATAATGCCATCTGAACAAGCCATGTTGATTCTGCCAGCAGTGGCCCATTTCAGACAAGTCTTTTCTGAACCGGTCTAGACACCAGTAGTAACACTTCTCCAGTGGCAAGATTCTCCAGTGACCAACTCTGGTAGTACTCCAGTGAAGCGCTCCAGATAACCAGCTCCAGATGACTGCTCCAGATGAATACTCCAGTGACCAACACTGATGGCCCTCCAGTGGAAGTCCAGATTTTGTCTCCAGTTTCCAGATAATAAAGTTTCCACTGAAGTCGTTTGTGGGCCCAATAAAGAAGAATGACAGCTGTAAAGGAAGGCGCGTGTGACGATGACATTTCTAACGGTATTGTGGGACCACTTGCAGAGGAATGTTCCTAGAAACCCCACGTTGTCCATTTTCTATTGGTCAAAATAAATTAGTGGCTTAGCATATTTTACAGCTTTTATGTATTATTTTATTATGTCGTTAATTCCTAGAAAATAGCATGTGGCTATAAATAGAGGTTGTATTTCTCATTGTAAGTTAGTTGATGTTGAATGAAATTAATAGAGCAACCTCTATTTCTTACAAAAATCTTCTTTTACCTTTATAGATCTTTGATCTTGGTGGTTAGAAGTGACCCCTTTATCAATATTTGTGGTGACTTGTTCTTTATCAAATATTGTGGTGAGGTCTTAAATCTTCGGTTTCCTTTATCTATAATCGTGGTGGCTAAACCTTTATCGATTGTAGTGGTGGAGCGGAGTGTTTCCTTTATCCTTGATTCCGGTGGCTTGGCCTTTACGAATCTTGGTGGTGGATTCTTTTATCTATCATTTTAATTTTAGTGTCTTGTTGGTTGTTTGTTTCATATTAAACCCAGAAAATACCAAAAATAGTCTTCCGCTGTCGTTGTCGCGTGATTTACGCATCAATTACAAAACAAGTAGTATGGCTAGAATACCATACTAGTTCATATGCATGACAAGCCATGCAATGTTACAAGCGATACCGCATGCTAGAAAAAACTATGATCAAAAAAACCTAAACGCTAGCTAAATCAATATATAAATATATAGCAACAAAATCAGCCTATTAGCTAGCTAATCCTTATGGATTAAGGGTTGTATATCACCAGCCCTCTTGGCAAGTTCCACGCCTCCACAAATCTTCCAACTTGATTCGAATTCTTGAATCTCAAAGTGACAAGCTTTAAACGCACACTTGTAGCCACAAGGTCTCGAATCTGCTCTTCCTTTCTTACTTCATTAGAGAATAATCTTCTATTCCGCTCTTGCCATATAAAGTAAGCTGTTGCAGCCACTAGTAGCTTCCCAATTACACTCTTAGCCGATCTGGAATTAGCTCGTTTATTTAGCCAATCCTCAATGTCATCCCATTTAGAGCTCACGTGATGCATTTGAGCTAAATGGCGCACTTGACTCCATACCTGCTTAGAAAACTTACAATCAAAGAACAAATGGTTATGGGAATCAGGTCCTTGTGTACAAAGGGGACAGCACACGAGATTGAAATTCATGTTTCCCCAAGTACCCCACTGCATCATCAGATCTTGCGTCCTCAATTTGCGTCTCATGATAAGCCACATCAAGAAAGCATGTCTTGGTATCATTTGGGGAAACCAAACAGCCTTATGCCATGTAACAACCTCTTGCTTGAAGCGTAGAGAATCCCATACAATAGTCGAACAAAAGGGTTTTTCTATGCCTTGTGCGTCCTTCCAAATCAAAGAATCATGAATACCTCTAGAAGAGGGTGGGCTTGGTATTCGCAAGATTCGCCCTTTTAATGTTGCTCTATTCTCGGTGCATATATGAAATATCCTTACTGACAAAGAAAACTGCCCATGAAATATTCTCGGTGCATTTGAAGAAGGAAAACTGCCCGTGAAATATCTTGGAGTACCTCTGGTTTCATCTAGATTGGTTCTTCAAGATTGCAAACCGTTGATTGAAAAGGTTCGTAAGAGGGTTAATGGTTGGCGCAATTAGTTGATGCGGAAATGACCAGATTCATTGAACTGGAGGAACCCAGTGAACTGAAGAAGGCAACTGAACTGATCATGCCCTCTGAACAAGCCATGTTGATTCTGCCAGCTGTAGCCCATTTCAGACAAGTCTTTTCTGAACCAGTTCAGTCTCCAGTAGTAACATTTCTCCAGTGGCAAGCTCCAGATGACTGCTCCAGATGAATGCTCCAGTGACCCCTACTGAAGGTCCTCCAGATGACGTGCTCCAGTGACCACTACTGAAGGTCCTCCAGATGACGTGCTCCAGTGACCACTACTGAAGGTCCTCCAGATGACGTGCTCCAGTTTTGTCTCCAGTTGCGGTCCAAATTTATGTTCCAGTTGCCAATTAATAAAGTCTCCACTGAAGTTGTTTGTGGGCCCAATAATAAAGAAGAATGACAGCCGTTAAAGAAGGCGCGTGTGACAGAACGTTTCTAACATATTATGGGACCACTTGCAGGGGAATGTTTCTAGAAGCTTACGTGTCCATATTTTATTGGTCCAAATTACTTAGTGGCTTGCACATGACAGCTTTTATGTATTATTTTATTATTATGTCGTTAATTCCTAGGTAGAGCATGTGGCTATAAATAGAGGTTCTATTTCTCATTGTAAAGGAGTTGATGTTGAATGAAAATTAATAGAGCAGCCTCTATTTCTTACAAATCTTCTTTTACCTTTATAGATCTTTGATCTTGGTGGTTAGGAGTGACCCCTTTATCAATATTGTGGTGACTTGTTCTTTATCAAATATTGTGGTGAGGTCTTTTAAATCTTCGGTTTCCTTTATCTATAATCGTGGTGGCTAGACCTTTATCGGTTGTAGTGGTGGGGCGGAGTGTTTCCTTTATCCTTGATTCCGGTGGCTTAGCCTTTACGAGTCTTGGTGGTGGATTCTTTTATCTATCATTTTACTTTATTGTCTCGTTTAGTTGTTTATTTCATATAAAATCAGAAAATACCAAAAATAGTCTTCCGCTGTCGTTTGTCGCGTGATTTACGCATCAAATTTGGTATCAAAGACAGGTTTGCAAAAGGTTTCTTAATCTTTTGGTTGTCGTTGTTTGATTGTTTAGATCTGTTGAAGTTTTGATTAGATCTGTTGTTTGAACGTTTAGACCTATTGATTGTGAGTTGTTTGCTGGTTATAAATGGCGTTTAGAAGAAATATGACTTTAGATGAAGCTAATAATGCTAGGAGAGATAAACAGATAGAAGATCTACAAGAAGCTCTTGGTAGAGTTGTTCATATGTTAGAAGATGGTGGTTTAAGATTTAATCGAGAAAATGTTGTTCAAAGTGAAAGAGATACTGAATCTCAAGGTGGTAGTGAAAGATCTGAAAGTGTAGCCAGAGGTTCTAGTGATTCTGATGAGTCACGTCATAGAGAAAGGCGTAGGAGGCATAAGGGTGATGATACTAGGGATATTAAGATAGATCCACCAGATTTTAATGGGTCTTCTAACCCAGAAGAGTATTTCGAATGGGTCCAGGTGATGGACAGGATTATGGAAATAAAAGGGTATGATGATAGGAAAAGCTTCAAAGTTGCCATTATTAAACTGAAGAAATATGCTTCATCTTGGTATGATAACATGAAATCTGAAAGAGAATACAAGGGCAAAAGTAAAATCAAGACCTGGTCCAAACTGAAGGAGGTTATGCTGAAGAGGTTTGTTCCCCAGTCGTACAAGCAAGATCAGTATCTACTGATGAACAATCTAAAGCAAGGAGCCAAGGAAGTTGTGGAATACATTAGAGAGTTTGAGCATCTGAAGACCAGAACTGGTGTGAATGAGACTGAAGAGCACACCATTGCCAGATTTCTTGGTGGTCTGAACGCTGCCATTACTGAGAAGATTGAGTTGCAGCCTATCTGGACGTATGAAGGTGCATGCAAGATGGCTATCCAGATTGAGAGACAACTGAAGAAGAAGGTTCCGTACAAGTCATTCAGTAAGGTTCCTGCCAGTGCAAGTCAACCAGTTGCCAGCCAACCAGTTGCCAGATTTACTGAAACTGTCCAGAAAGCCTTCAGAGGCAAAGAAAAGGAAACTGGAGGAACGAAAGAACCAGTTGGAAGAAAATGTTTCAAGTGCCATGGCTTTGGCCACTTCCAGGCCCAGTGTCCTAATCAAAGAGCATTAACTGCTAAAGAAATTGAATGTTTACCAGATGTCGACACTGAAGAAGGTGAGCCAGTGTACGATGAAGAAGAAGATGAAGAATCATATGTTGGTGCAGATGTGGGAGAGATGTTGGTTGTCAGGAGAGTGATGCATACTGATGAAGTTACAGCTGATACTGCTCAGAGAGAGAATATTTTCCACTCCAGATGCACAGTGAAAGGCAAGGTATGTGATCTGATCATAGATGGTGGCAGTTATGCAAATGCTGCTTCAACGTACATGGTAGAGAAACTGGAACTACCAACAGTGAAGCATCCCAGACCTTACAAGTTGCAATGGTTAAGCGAAGGTTCTGAAGTAAAGGTAAATCGACAAGTCACTATTCCCTTTTCAATTGGGTCAGTTTACCAAGATAAAATTATATGTGATGTTGTTCCCATGGATGCCTGTCACATTTTGTTGGTCGACCATGGTTATTTGATAATTATGTTCATCATGATGGTCGTATGAATTCATATTCTCTGAATATAAGTGGAAAGAAGGTCACACTGACTTCTTTGAAGCCCACCGAACTAATGAAAGTCAAGAAGGATCAGTCCAGTAAGCCTTTGTTTTTATCTCAATCTGAAGTTGAAGAAGAGTTATCTGAAGGCTCTCCAGTTCTAATGCTACTGGTCGTTGAAAAGTCTGAAGAGAAGAAGTCCACTGAAGTCCCCAGTTTACTAAAGTCATTACTGAAGGAGTTCAGAGATATTTTTCCTGAAGATCTACCTGAAGGTTTACCTCCAGTTAGAGTATTGAGCACCAGATTGACTTGGTTCCAGGCTCAGTTCTTCCAAACAAAGCTGCTTATCGTTGTTCTCCTAATGAAGCCAAAGAATTGGAAAGACAAGTAGATGAACTGGTCGAGAAGGGTTATGTCAGAGCAAGCATGAGTCCTTGTTCAGTTCCTGCTCTACTGTCCCAAAGAAAGATGGAACGATGAGAATGTGTGTTGACAGCAGAGCCATCAACAATATAACTATTAAGTATAGATATCCCATTCCCAGATTGGATGATATGCTTGATGAGTTACATGGCTCCAGGGTATTTTCCAAGATTGATCTCAGAAGTGGCTATCATCAGATAAGAATGAAGGATGGAGATGAGTGGAAAACTGCTTTCAAGATCAAGGGGGGTTGTATGAATGGTTGGTTATGCTTTTTGGCTTATCTAATGCTCCCAGTACTTTCATGAGACTGATGAACGAAGTTCTCAGGCCACTCATTGGCCAGTTTGTTGTTGTATATTTTGATGATATTCTGGTATACTCAAAATCTGAAACTGAACATGTTAGCCATCTGAAGAGGGTATTTGAACTGTTGAGAAGACACCAGTTGTATGGCAAACTGGAGAAATGTGATTTTATGGTGGAAAGTGTAATATTCTTAGGATACGTAGTGTCTAAGAATGGTATTTCTATGGATCCTTCTAAAGTTGATGCCATCAGATCATGGCCAGTTCCAACTACAATCACTGAAGTAAGAAGTTTTCATGGACTGGCTTCTTTTTATAGAAGATTTATCAAGAATTTCTCTTCAGTTGTAGCTCCAATTACTGACTGCCTGAAGAAAGGTGTGTTCAACTGGCCGAGTTCAGCCCAACTGGCGTTTGAGTCACTAAAGGAAAAACTCAGTTCAGCTCCAGTTCTATCTTTACCAGATTTTGATCAGTTGTTCGAACTAGAGTGTGACGCCAGTGGAGTTGGTATTGGTGCAGTACTGGTGCAGAGTGGGCGTCCAGTTGCTTATTTCAGTGAGAAACTGAACGGATCAAAATTAAAGTATAGCACTTATGATAAAGAATTTTATGCAATAATTTGTGCTATCACTCACTGGTCACATTATCTGAAGCCAAAACAGTTCGTATTGTTTTCTGATCATGAAGCCCTGAAGTTTATAAACGGCCAACACAAGCTTAATGCCAGGCATGCCAAATGGGTAGAATTCTTACAATCTTTTTCGTTTGTTTCAAAACATAAGGCTGGAGTTTGTAATGTTGTTGCTGATGCATTGTCACGAAGATATTCCTTGTTATCAATTCTGGAAGCAAGAGTCCTTGGATTTTCTTTCATTAAAGATTTGTATGCTACTGATCCAGACTTTGCTAATCACCTCACTGAAGTTCACCAGAAAGGACCATTTGTTGTTCAAGATGGTTTCTTGTATAAAAATGGAAAGTTGTGCATTCCCAGAGGTTCGATAAGAGATTTACTGATAAGAGAAGCACATGGAGGAGGTTTAGCTGGCCATTTTGGCATTAACAAGACTGGAGAGATCCTCACTGAACACTTCTACTGGCCAAGTCTACTGAAGGATGTCCAGAGTCTTATCAGTCGCTATCCAACTTGTCATCAGGCGAAGACTACTTTTCACAAGGGTTTGTATACTCCTCTTCCAGTTCCAAACCAGCCATGGGAAGATCTCAGTATGGATTTCATTGTTGCACTGCCCAGAACCCAGAGGGGAAAAGATTCGATAATGGTGGTTGTTGATAGGTTTTCAAAAATGGCACATTTTATCGCTTGTAACACAACCAATGATGCTTCAGCAGTAGCGAATTTGTTCTTTAAGGAGATTGTCAGGTTGCATGGAATTCCCAAGACAATTGTGTCAGATCGAGATGTGAAGTTTTTGAGCTATTTCTGGAAGACTCTATGGAGATTGATGGGCACCAGATTGTTGTTCAGTACGTCTCACCATCCTCAGACTGATGGACAGACTGAAGTTACGAACAGAACAATTGGTATGTTGTTAAGAACACTGGTGAAGAAGACACTGAAGGATTGGGATTTGAAGCTTGCTCATGCTGAATTTGCTTTCAACAGAGCTCCTAACTATTCCACCAGTAAATCCCCATTTGAAGTTTGTTATGGTGTCAATCCACTGACTCCCATTGACTTAATTCCATTTTCGATTGAACCAAAAGCAAGCATTGAAGCTGAAACCAGAGCAAAAGAAATAAAGAGAATTCATGGAGAAGTGAAGGCCAGAATAGAGAAGGCAAATGCCAGTTACAAGGCCAGAGCAAACAAGAATAGAAAGCAACCCAGTTTTTCACCAGGTGATCTTGTGTGGGTGCATCTTAGAAAAGAAAGGTTTCCAGCAAAAAGAAAGAGTAAACTAATGCCCAGAGCTGAAGGTCCGTTCAAGATTCTGGAGAGATATGGTGATAATGCTTACAAGGTTGAGTTACCTGGAGACATGGTAGTTTCAAGTACTTTTAATGTGGGAGATCTGATGCCTTATCTGGAGGATGAGTACCTCTAAGACTTGAGGACAAGTCTCTTTTCAGAGGGGGAGAATGATGCGGAAATGTCCAGATTCATTGAACTGGAGGAACCCAGTGAACTGAAGAAGGCAACTGAACTGATCATGCCCTCTGAACAAGCCATGTTGATTCTGCCAGCTGTAGCCCATTTCAAACAAGTCTTTTCTGAACCAGTTCAGTCTCCAGTAGTAACATTTCTCCAGTGGCAATGCTCCAGATGAATGCTCCAGTGACCACTACTGAAGGTCCTCCAGATGACGTGCTCCAGTGACCACTACTGAAGGTCCTCCAGATGACGTGCTCCAGTGACCACTACTGAAGGTCCTCCAGATGACGTGCTCCAGTTTTTGTCTCCAGTTGCGGTCCAAATTTATGTTCCAGTTACCAATTAATAAAGTCTCCACTGAAGTTGTTTGTGGGCCCAATAATAAAGAAGAATGACAGCCGTTAAAGAAGGCGCGTGTGACAGAACGTTTCTAACAATATTATGGGACCACTTGCAGGGGAATGTTTCTAGAAGCTTACGTGTCCATATTTTATTGGTCCAAATTACTTAGTGGCTTGCACATGACAGCTTTTATGTATTATTTTATTATTATGTCGTTAATTCCTAGGTAGAGCATGTGGCTATAAATAGAGGTTCTATTTCTCATTGTAAAGGAGTTGATGTTGAATGAAAATTAATAGAGCAGCCTCTATTTCTTACAAATCTTCTTTTACCTTTATAGATCTTTGATCTTGGTGGTTAGGAGTGACCCCTTTATCAATATTTGTGGTGACTTGTTCTTTATCAATATTGTGGTGAGGTCTTTTAAATCTTCGGTTTTCCTTTATCTATAATCGTGGTGGCTAGACCTTTATCAGTTGTAGTGGTGGGGCGGAGTGTTTCCTTTATCCTTGATTCCGGTGGCTTAGCCTTTACGAGTCTTGGTGGTGGATTCTTTTATCTATCATTTTACTTTATTGTCTCGTTTAGTTGTTTATTTCATATAAAATCCAGAAAATACAAAAATAGTCTTCCGCTGTCGTTTGTCGCGTGATTTACGCATCATTAGTTCTTATCATTTGCCAGAAGAGGCTTAATGATTGAGCAAATTATGCGTGGATTCATGTGGTGTCAGGGTGAGATGAACTG
>CM067171.1:122665987-122739092 GCA_034093135.1 Erigeron breviscapus | reverse complement strand
TTATTCACCCCCCTCTACAACTATTCCGTGTACAATATACTTTGGTATATTGATACACTTGGGACGTATCAATTGGTATCAGAGCAGGGGTTAAGAATTAACTTGACTAGATCCTTGCTTATTTTCTTTATTAGTAAAGCATTATGTCATCCTATATTGATTATGGTTCTTCAACCAGACCACCCATGTTTGATAAAGATGATTTCAGTGGGTGGAAAGGTCGAATGTCTTTGTTCCTTGAATCCATCGATAACAATATGCCTGACATCCTTTCGGATGGTCCTTATGTTCCTACACAGACCATTGTGGTAGAGGCTGTGGTCAGAGAATGTTAGAAATATAAATGGTGTTAAATTGTAATATTTCTAGCTGTATAAGGGGTATTAGTGTTAAGTTGTTAATGTATAAGGATTTCTGGACAGTTTCGGTAAATCTGGTTACTGGTTGACTGGTTACTGGTTGACTTGCACATGCAGGAACCTTACTGAATGACTTGTACGGACCCTTCTTCTTCAGTTGCCTTTCAATCTGGATAGCCATCTTGCATGCACCTTCATATGTCCAGATAGGATGCAACTCAATCTTCTCAGTAATGGCAGCGTTCAGACCACCAAGAAATCTGGCAATAGTGTGCTCTTCAGTCTCATTCACACCAGTTCTGGTCTTCAGATGCTCAAACTCTCTAATGTACTCCATAACTTCCTTGGATCCTTGCTTCAGATTGTTCATCAGTAGATACTGATCTTGCTTGTACGACTGGGGAACAAACCTCTTCTGCATGACCTCCTTCAGTTTGGACCAGGTCTTGATTTTACTTTTGCCCTTGTATTCCCTTTCAGACTTCATATTATCATACCATGATGATGCATATTTCTTAAGTTTAATAATGGCAACCTTGAAACTTTTTCTATCATCATAACCTTTTATTTCCATTATTCTGTCCATCACCTGGACCCATTCAAAATACTCTTCTGGGTTAGATGACCCATTAAAATCTGGTGGATCTATCTTAATATCCCTAGTATCATCACCCTTATGCCTCCTACGCCTTTCTCTAGGATGTGATTCATCAGAATCACTAGAGTGTCTAGGATTACTATCAGATCTTTCACTGGGGCCTTGAGATTCAGAATCTCTTTCACTGGCAACAACATTTTCTTGATTAAATCGTAAACCACCATCTTCTAACATATGAACAACTCTACCAAGTGCTTCTTGTAGATCTTCAATTTGCCTATCTCTCCTAGCATTATTAGCTTCATCTAACGTCATATTTCTTCTAAAAGCCATTTATATTCAACAAACAATAGATCTATACTAGCAACAACTAGATCTAAACAACAACAAACAGATCTGACTAAATCGAAATGAGATCTAGACAAACAATACCCCAACGGACAAAAAGATTAAGAAACCTTTTTAAACCTGGCTCTGATACCAAATTTGATGCGTAAATCACACGACAGACAACAGCGGAAGACTAATTTTGGTATTTTCTGGATTTTATATGAAATAAACAATCAAACAAGACAATAAAATAAAAATGATAGATAAAGAATCCACCACCAAGACTCGTAAAGGCTAAGCCACCGGAATCAAGGATAAAGGAAACACTCCGCCCCACCACTACAACCGATAAAGGTCTAGCCACCACGATTATAGATAAAGGAAACCGAAGATTTAAAAGACCTCACCACAATATTTGACAAAGAACAAGTCACCACAAATATTGATAAAGGGGTCACTCCTAACCACCAAGATCAAAGATCTATAAAGGTAAAAGAAGATTTGTAAGAAATAGAGACTGCTCTATTAATTTTCATTCAACATCAACTAACTTTTTACAATGAAAATAAGTCTCTATTTATAGCCACAAGCTATTTCCTAGGAATCATCGAAATAATAAAATATTACAATAAAAGCTGTCATGTGCAAGCCACTAATTAATTTGGATCAATAAGAAATGGACACGTAAGCTTCTAGAAATATTCCCCTGCAAGTGGTCCTACAATACCGTTAGAAACGTCTTGTCACACGCGCCTTCCTTAACAGCTGTCATTCTTCTTTATTGGGTCCACGGACGACTTCAGTGGGAACTTTATTAATTGGAAACTGGAAACATAAATCTGGACCGCCACTGGAGACAAAATCTGGAGCACTTCACTGGAGGAGCTTCAGTAGTGGTCACTGGAGCATTCATCTGGAGCAGTCATCTGGACCTGGTTACTGGAGCATTCATCTGGAGCTGGTCACTGGAGAACTTTTACTGGTGGATTATCAGTGTTGATCACTGGAGCTTGCCACTGGAGAAATGTTACCACTGGTGACTGGACTGGTTCAGAAAAGACTTGTTCAGATGGCATGATCAGTTCGGTTTCCTTCAGCTCAGTTAGCTTCTTCAGTTCACTGGGTTTCTCCAGTCCAATGAATCTGGACATTTCCGCATCAGTACCATCTAACCATATGACTCTCTCCGAAAGTAAATTCCATATTTGAACAGCCCTTAGAGCGATATTAAACCTGGCTCTGATACCAATTTTGATGCGTAAATCACGCGACAAACGACAGCGGAAGACTATTTTTGGTATTTTCTGGATTTTATATGAAATAAACAACAAACAAGACAATAAAATTAAAAATGATAGATAAAGGAATCCACCACCAAGACTCGTAAAGGCCAAGCCACCGGAATCAAGGATAAAGGAAACACTCCGCCCCCACTACAATCGATAAAGGTCTAGCCACCACGATTATAGATAAAGGAAACCGAAGATTTAAAAGACCTCACCACAATATTTGATAAAGAACAAGTCACCAGGTCACTCCTAACCACCAAGATCAAAAGATCTCTAAAGGTAAAAGAAGATTTTTGTAAGAAATAGGGGCTGCTCTATTAATTCCATTCAACATCAACTAACTTTTTACAAGGAAAATAAGCCTCTATTTATAGCCACATGCCTACTGAATTAACAAAATACAATAAAATATTCGAAAAGCTGTCATGTGCTACGGACCACCACTAATTAATTGACCAATATAAAATGGACAAGTAAAGCTTCTAGAAACATTCCCCTGCACGTGGTCCCACAATACCGTTAGTCACACGCTCCTTCCTTGACAGCTGTCATTCCTTCTTTATTGGACCCACAGACATAGGACTTCAGTGGGGACTTTATTATCTGCAACTGGAGACAAATATCTGGACTTCTACTGGAGACACAATCTGGAGCGCTTCACTGGTGGCCTTCAGTAGTGGGCACTGGAGTATTTATCTGGAGCAGTCATCTGGAGCGCTTCAGTTGAGAACTTCACTGGAGGAGTGTTACTACTGGCGACTGGACTGGTTCAGAAAAGACTTGTCTGAAATGGGCCACTGCTGGCAGAATCAACATGGCTTGTTCAGATGGCATGATCAGCTCGGTTTCCTTTAGTTCAGTTGACTTCTTCAGTTCACTGGGTTCCTCCAGTTCAGTGAACCTGGACATTTCCGCATCATTCTCCCCCTCTGAAAAGAGACTTGTCCTCAAGTCTTCGAGATACTCATCCTCCAGATAAGGCATCAGATCTCCCACATTAAACGTGCTAGAAACTGCCATATCTCCAGGTAATTCAACCTTGTAAGCATTATCGCCATATCTCTCCAGAATCTTGAACGGACCTTCAGCTCTGGGCATCAGTTTACTCTTTCTCTTCGTTGGAAACCTTTCTTTTCTCAGATGCACCCACACAAGATCACCTGGTGCAAAACTGGGCTGCTTTCTATTCTTGTTTGCTCTGGCCTTGTAACTGCATTTGCCTTCTCTATTCTGGCTTCACTTCTCCATGAATTTTCTTTATTTCTTTTGCTCTGGTTTCAGCTTCAATGCTTGCTTTTGGTTCAATCGAAAATGGAATTAAATCAATGGGAGTCAGTGGATTGATACCATAACAAATTTCAAACGGTGATTTACTGGTAGAATAGTTAGGAGCTCTGTTGAAAGCAAACTCAGCATGAGCAAGCTTCAGATCCCAATCTTCAGTGTCTTCTTCACCAGTGTTCTTAACAGCATACCAATCGTTCTGTTGTGACTTCAGTCTGCCCATCAGTCTGAGGATGGTGAGACGTACTGAACAACAATCTGGTACCCATCAGTCTCCATAATGTCTTCCAGAAATAACTTAAAAATTTTACATCTCTATCTGAAACAATCGATTTGGGAATCCCATGCAATCTGACAATTTCTTTAAAGAACAGATTCGCCACTGCTGAAGCATCATTTGTTGTATTACAAGCAACAAAATGTGCCATTTTTGAAAATCGATCAACCACCACCATAATTGAATCTTTTCCCCTCTGGGTTCTGGGCAGTGCAACAATAAAATCCATACTGAGATCTTCCCATGGTTGGCTTGGAACTGGAAGAGGGGTATACAAACCCTTGTGAAAAGTCTCTTGGCCTGGTGACAAGTTGGGCAGCGACTGATAATATTCTGGACGTCATTCAGTAGACTTGGCCAGTAGAAATGTTCAGTCAAGATCTCTCCAGTTTTGTTGATTCCAAAATGACCAGCTAGACCTCCTCCGTGTGCTTCTCTTATCAGTAAGTCTCTAATCGAACCTCTGGGAATGCACAATTTTCCATTCTTAAATAAGAAACCATCTTGTACAGTAAATGGTCCCTTCTGATTAGCTTCAGTGAATTTTTTAGAAAAATCTGGGTCTGCAGCATATAACTCCTTTATGAATGAAAATCCAAGCACTCTCGCTTCTAGAATAGACAACAATGAGTATCTTCGAGACAATGCATCAGCAACAACATTACAAACTCCAGCTTTATGTTTTGAAACAAATGAATAGGACTGTAAGAATTCTACCCATTTGGCATGTCTGGCATTAAGCTTGTGCTGACCATTTATAAACTTCAGTGCTTTGTGGTCAGAGAATAAGACAAACTGCTTCGGCTTCAGATAATGTGACCAGTGAGTGATAGCACGAATTATTGCATAAAATTCTTTATCATAAGTGTTGTACTTCAGTTTAGATCCATTCAGCTTCTCACTAAAGTATGCAACTGGTCTCCCTGCTTGCACTAAAACTGCACCAATACCTACCCCACTTGCATCACATTCTAGCTCAAATAACATATCAAAATCTGGTAAGGACAACACTGGAGCTGAACTGAGCTTATCCTTCAGTGCTTCAAACGCCAGTTGGGTTGAACTCGGCCAGTTGAACACACCTTTCTTCAGACAGTCAGTAATTGGAGCCACAACTGTAGAGAAATTTTTGATAAATCTTCTATAAAATGACGCCAGTCCATGAAAACTTCTTACTTCAGTGATTGTGGTTGGAACTGGCCATGATCTGATGGCATCAACCTTAGAATTGACCATGGAAATTCCATTCTTAGACACAACATATCCCAAAAATATTACACTTTCCACCATAAAATCACATTTCTCCAGTTTGCCATACAACTGGTGTTTTCTCAACAGTTCAAATACCTTCTTCAGATGGCTAACATGTTCAGCTTCCGATTTTGAATACACCAGAATATCATCAAAGTAAACAACAACAAACTGACCAATGAGTGGTCTGAGAACTTCATTCATCAGTCTCATGAAAGTACTGGGAGCATTAGATAAGCCAAAAGGCATAACTAACCATTCATACAAACCTCCCTTGATTTTGAAAGCAGTTTTCCACTCATCTCCATCTTTCATCCTTATCTGGTGATAGCCACTTCTGAGATCAATCTTGGAAAATACTCTGGAGCCATGTAACTCATCAAGCATATCATCCAATCTGGGAATGGGATATCTATACTTAATGGTTATATTGTTGATGGCCCTGCTATCAACACACATTCTCATTGTACCATCTTTCTTTGGAACCAGAAGAGCTGGCACTGAACAAGGACTCATACTTGCTCTCACATAACCCTTCTCAACCAACTCATCGACTTGCCTCTGCAATTCTTTAGCTTCATTAGGCGAACATTTGTAAGCAGCTTTGTTTGGAAGAACTGAACCAGGAACCAGGTCAATCTGGTGTTCAATTCCTCTTACTGGTGGCAAACCCTCAGGTAGGTCTTCTGGGAAAACGTCAGTGAATTCCTTCAGTAAAGTCTTCAGGAGACTGGGGACTCCAGTGAACTCCTTCTCTTTAGTACGCTCAAGCACCAGTAACATCATAACTGGAGAGCCTCCAGTTAACTCTTCTTCTACTTCAGTTTGAGACATGAACAAAGATTTGATGGGCTGGTCTTTCTTATTAATTTTCAATATTTCATGGGTTTTAAAGAAGTCAGAGTGACCTTCTTCCCACTTACAAATACTGAATATGAATTCATTCGACCATTATGAAAAACATTATTATCAAATAACCATGGTCTACCCAGTAATATATGGCAAGCATCCATAGGAACAACATCACAAACAATTTTGTCTTGATAAACTGACCGAATGGAAAAAGGAATAGTAACTTGTCTGTTAACTTTTACCTCAGACACTGAGCCATTGCAACTTGTATGGACGAGGGTGCTTAACTGTAGGTAGTGCCAGTTTCTCTACCATGTAAGTTGAAGCAGCATTAGCACAACTACCACCATCAATGATCAGATCACAAACTTTTCCTTTGACTGTGCATCTGGAGTGAAAAATGTTCTTCCTATGGGCAGTATCAGTGGTAACTTCATCAGCATGCATCACCCTTTTGACAACCAACATTTCTCCCACATCTGCACCAACATAGGACTCTTCATCTTCTTCTTCATCGTACACTGGTTCACCTTCTTCAGTGTCGACATCTGGCAAACATTCAATCTCTTGGGCAGTCAAGGCTCTTTGATTAGGACACTGGGCCTGGAAGTGACCAAAGCCATGACACTTAAAACATTTCCTTCCAACTGGTTCTTTTGATCCTGCAGTTTCCTTTTCTTTGCCTCTGAAGGATTTTTGGACAGTTTTAGTAAATCTGGGAACTGGTTGACTGGTAACTGGTTGACTTGCACTGGCAGGAACCTTACTGAATGACTTGTACGGAACCTTCTTCTTCAGTTGTCTTTCAATCTGGATAGCCATCTTGCATGCACCTTCATATGTCCAGATAGGCTGCAACTCAATCTTCTCAGAGATGGCAGCGTTCAGACCACCAAGAAATCTGGCAATAGTGTGCTCTTCAGTTTCATTCACACCAGTTCTGGTCTTCAGTTGCTCAAACTCTCTAATATACTCCACAACTTCTTTAGCACCTTGCTTCAGATTATTCATCAGTAGATACTGATCTTGCTTGTACGACTGGGGAACAAACCTTTTCTGCATGACCTCCTTTAGTTTGGACCAGGTCTTGATTTTACTTTTGCCCTTGTACTCCCTTTCAGATTTCATGTTATCATACCATGATGAAGCATATTTCTTAAGTTTAATAATGGCAACCTTGAAACCTTTTTTATCATCATAACCTTTTATTTCCATTATTCTGTCCATCACCTGGACCCATTCAAAATACTCTTCTGGGTTAGAAGACCCATTAAAATCTGGTGGATCTATCTTAATATCCCTAGTATCATCACCCTTATGCCTCCTACGCCTTTCTCTGGGATGTGGAACATCATAATCACTAGAGTTTCTGGGTGTACTATCAGATCTTTCACTAGGACCTTGAGATTCAGAATCTCTTTCACTAGCAACAATATTTTCTCGATTAAATCGTAAACCACCATCTTCTAACATATGGACTATTTTACCAAGAGCTTCTTGTAGATCTTCTATTTGCCTATCTCTTCTAACATTATGAGCTTCTTCTAAAGTCATATCTCGTCTATATGCCATTTATATTCAACAAACAATAAATCTATATCAGCAACAACTAGATCTAAACAATCAACAAACAGATCTGACTAAATCAAGATGAGATCTAAACAAATTATACCCCAACGGACAAAAAGATTAAGAAACCTTTTTCAAACCTGGCTCTGATACCAAATTTGATGCGTAAATCACGCGACAAACGACAGCGGAAGACTATTTTTGGTATTTTCTGGATTTTATATGAAATAAACAACAAACAAGACAATAAAATTAAAAATGATAGATAAAGGAATCCACCACCAAGACTCGTAAAGGCCAAGCCACCGGAATCAAGGATAAAGGAAACACTCCGCCCCACCACTACAATCGATAAAGGTCTAGCCACCACGATTATAGATAAAGGAAACCGAAGATTTAAAAGACCTCACAACAATATTTGATAAAGAACAAGTCACCAAAAATATTGATAAAGGGGTCACTCCTAACCACCAAGATCAAAAGATCTCTAAAGGTAAAAGAAGATTTTTGTAAGAAATAGAGGCTGCTCTATTAATTTCATTCAACATCAACTAACTTTTTACAAGGAAAATAAGCCTCTATTTATAGCCACATGCCCTACTTAGGAAATAACGAAATACAATAAAATAATCAAAAAGCTGACATGTGCTACGGACCACCACTAATTAATTGACCAATAGAAAATGGACAAGTAAAGCTTCTAGAAACATTCCCCTGCACGTGGTCCCACAATACCGTTAGTCACACGCTCCTTCCTTGACAGCTGTCATTCCTTCTTTATTGGACCCACAGACATAGGACTTCAGTGGGGACTTTATTATCTGGCAACTGGAGACAAATATCTGGACTTCTACTGGAGACACAATCTGGAGCGCTTCACTGGTGGCCTTCAGTAGTGGGCACTGGAGTATTTATCTGGAGCAGTCATCTGGAGCGCTTCAGTTGAGAACTTCACTGGTGGATTACCAGTATTGGTTACTGGAGAGACTAGCCACTGGAGGAGTGTTACTACTGGCGACTGGACTGGTTCAGAAAAGACTTGTCTGAAATGGGCCACTGCTGGCAGAATCAACATGGCTTGTTCAGATGGCATGATCAGCTCGGTTTCCTTTAGTTCAGTTGACTTCTTCAGTTCACTGGGTTCCTCCAGTTCAGTGAACCTGGACATTTCCGCATCAACCTCCTCAGTTGGAAGACAAACAACCTCCCAAGCAACTTTCGATTTTCCTTTCTTCAATGTACCCTGTGACCAAATGAAACAAACCTTTGATAATCTGTTCTATCTCAAGAACAACTCTAGTCGGTAACATAAACATGGTGCCCCAGTACACATGCATTGAATATAATACTGATTGAACCAATTGTAGTCTGCCCACAAATAATAGAAATTTGTTTTTCCAATCTAATACTCTGTTTCGAACCCACCAATTCAGGTCAATCTTTGATTCGATTTGCAATAATCTTAGTAATGCATTTAAGCACATTGCAAAGAGATATCGGTCTAAAGTCCGTTATTCTACTTGGGGATTCAACTTTAGGCAATAAAGAGATAATGGTATGATTTATGATTTGAGTGTGCATAAACAGTTCGTGGCCAATAGACCTTGGTGTATTCTTGGGGACTTCAATTCATCGCTCAACTTGAATGATAAGTTTGCGGGCTCATCCAAGATTTCTATTGGAATGAGAGAATTTAAAGAATGTGTTGTTGACATTGAAGTCATGGATATCAATAGTTCAGGCCTCCATTTTACATGGAATCAAAAGCCAAAGAAAGGAACTGGAATTCTCAAGAAAATTGATAGAGTTATGGGTAATGTTCAACTTATGGTTGATTTTCCCGCGTCTCATGCTATTTTTCAGCCATATAGAGTTTCGGATCACAACCCATGTGTTCTAAAACTCCCTTCTGTCACGAGGCACAGGCCTCAGCCGTTTAAGTTTGCAAATTTCCTTGTCACCAAACCAGAATATAGAGAGATTATTGATCGATTTTGGAAAACTGAAGTAGAGGGCCACAAAATTAAAGGCTCTTAAGAATCCTCTAAGGAGTCTTCTTCACAAACAAGGGAACCTGCATGAAAGAGTCACTAATCTAAGGAAACAACTTGATGATCTTCAACAAGCAATTGATAAAGATCCTTCAAATTGTAGTTTACGAGATCAGGAGGCAGATTGTTTAAAAGAATACAAGAGTGCTATACTGGATGAGAAGGGTTTTCTTAAACAGAAAGTGAAAATAGAATGGCTGAAAGTGGGTGATTCTAACACTGCCTATTTCCACAAGTCTGTTAAAAGTAGGAATCATCGTTGCCGTGTTGATGTGATCAAAGACTCCAATGGCCATGTCTTTGAGGGTAGCGAAGTACCAACTGCGATTGTTTATCATTATGATTTATTTCTAGGCAGGGAAGGGGTCGTTACTACAAGTCCTAATGACAATATTTTCACCAACAAAATAGACCGGCAGAAAGCTCTAGCTATGACCCGACATGTGACAGATGACGAAATCAAGTTGGCTATGTTTTCAATTGGATGGTTTTTCTTCAGTGTTCTTCAAAAATGATTGGGATTTAATGGGAAAAGAGGTTTGTCTTGCAATTAAAGATTTCTTTCGTAATGGTAGATTGCCTAAAGGTATTAACCGTACCACTATTGCTCTTATCCCTAAGAAAGCATCCCCAACTCTTATACTGATTACAGGCCGATTTCATGTTGCAATGTATTTATAAATGTATCAGTAAAATTCTTACTAACAGGTTGAAGGATGTTTTAGATGATATTGTGAGTACCTCCCAATCTGCTTTCGTTCCAGGTAGGAGCATCTCAGATAATATACTTCTCACTCAGGAATTGATGCAAAATTACCATTTGGATAGAGGAGTTGCGAGGTGTGCATTTAAAATTGACATTCAGAAAGCCTAAGACACAGTGGATTGGAAATTCTTGCGAACCATTATGCTCAAATTCGGATTTCATCCAAAGATGGTTGCATGGGTCATGGCTTGTGTTACTACTCCTACGTACTCCATCAGTGTTAATGGTAATTTACATGGCTTCTTTGAGGGGAAAAGAGGACTTAGACAGGGGGATCCTATGTCACCATACCTATTTACACTAGTTATGGAGGTCCTCTATCTCCTTCTCAAACAAGCTGCCAAAGACACTAATGGTTTCGGTTTCATAAGAAGTGTGAAGAACAACGTATCATCAATGTGTGCTTTGCGGATGATTATTCCTCTTTGCCCATGGTGATATCATTTCAGCTAGAATGATAATGGAAACCATGAACAACTTCAAGAACATGTCAGGTCTGGTTCCTAGCATTCCAAAAAGCCCCATATTTTTTTGTAACGTTTCTGATCAGGTGAAACAGGAAATTCTTGCTATTATGTCGTTCGAAGAAGGTAGTTTTACCCATTATGTATTTGGGTGTTCCTCTTATATCATCTAGGCTGTTATATCAAGATTGCAAAGTCTTATTGGAAAGAATGGAGAACAGAATAAATGATTAGCGAAACAAATCTTTGTCATTTGCAGGAAGCCTTCAGTTAATTATTTATGTCCTTTCATCGTTATTTAACTAATGGGCCTCTGTTTTTGTTCTTCCAACACGCCTTGTTGTTGAATTAGAACAAAAAATGAGAAAGTTCCTTTGGAGTCATGATTCGATGCAAAAAGGAAAAGCAAGGGTAGCATGGAAAGCTATTTGTGTACCGAAATATGAAGGTGGTTTGGGAATACGGAGGGTGGCTGATGTTAACAAATCGCTCATGACAAAACATATAGTTAGCATCCTATCTAAGCGTAATTCCTTATGGGTCAATGGATGCACAATCATAAGCTAAGAGGAGCTAATTATTTGCAAGTGCAACCAAAGGGTAGTATGAGCTAGGGATGGAGGATTTATTAAAACATAAGATTGGTGATGGCAGATCCACTTCAATGTGGTATGATAATTGGAGTCATATTGGTCCACTTTGCAATTTTATATCTCCTCGGGAGATCTATAGGACAGGTTTCTCCTTGACAGATACAGTTGCTGAACTCATGGAAAATGGTGTTTTGGGTGGCCTATTGCTTGGTATGTTCTATTTCCTGTGTTAATAGATTGTACAGTTCCAATTCTTAACTACAACATAAAAGATAGGCTTCTATTGTGCACTTTTGAGGGCATGGAAATGGATTATTCAGCTTCTAATGTTTGGGAGCTGATGAGGTATAAAAGAGATCCTGTAAAATGGGTTGACCTGGTTTGGTTTTCGAGTTGTATACCAAGTCACTCATTTCTGTTATGGATGGCAATGAATAAGAAACTAAAGACCCAGGACAGGTTGAAACCGTGGGAGGTAGGGGGAGCTGTTAACCTTAATCTTGTTTGTTGTTCTCTTTGTAAAACAGGTAGAGACTCTCATGATCATCTCTTTTTCGGATGCTCTTTTGCTACTCAAGTGTGAAATCTGGTTCGTGACATGGCGGATATGCAAGACATTCCAGCTAAATTAGAAGATATATCTGATTACTTGATTCCCCTTGCAAAAAGTAAATCAGCAAACAGCATCATTGGCAGGCTGATCTTTGCAGCTACAACTTATTTTGTTTGGCAGGAGCGGAATAATCGGATGTTCACAAATGATACTCGTTCGCCAGCCCAGATGAAGAATATAATTATTGATACGGTTCGCTTTAAGATAGCGACGGTGAACTTCAGAGGAGGATACCGTGACACTAAATTGTTAGAGAAATGGAATTTGGCAAGCCGAATTGCAAGTCAAGATAGACCAGCTTAATGAGTTCCATGTGTAACCTATTAGTGCATTTTATTTGTAGTAATAGGGCGATATCTATTTTAGTAGTTTGTCTTTCTTTTGATTAACCAAGATGTGGCATGTCACATCGTTGGAACTAATATGGTACTCAGCCATATTACTTGTAATAATTGTTTGATGATGATATAAAAGTTGAAACGGGGTAACCCTTTACACATAGCATGAGCACCTACAAACTCAGCAAGGAAAACCTGATTTGCCATAATTCTATCCAATTTTTTCAAAATACCTTGATCTACCTTGAGGTTTTTGATTCCAAGTGAATTGTAACCCCGACCTTAACATCAGTAACTTCAATCATCTCTAACACATTCTTTGTTGTTGCTATATCAATTTGAGAGGAACCAACATCTTTATCATCAAGGAAAAGAGTTGCATTAAAATCTCCAAATAAAACCCATGGCTTATCATGAACAAAAGCCTTATGGACAATTAGATTATGCCATAATTCTCGTCTATGAACATAATAGTTATGAGCATAGATAAAAGAACAAAACATAACCTTCTTGTCAGCCTTAAAGATGACTTGAGCATGAATTACCTGGTCCGACTGAGAAACCACCATTAAATCAACAAAACAAGGATCCCATCCCAAAATAATCCTAGAGTTTTTATCACACATGATAGCATTTGACGTCCAATTCCACCGATGAGAAACACGACTACATAAAATATCAAGTTGCGACATAGAGACATGAGACTCGAGAATAGCACAAACAGATAATTTATTCTCATTGTGATGCGGGAATGTCCAGATTCACTGAACTGGAGAAACCCAGTAAACTGATAATGCCATCTGAACAAGCAATGTTGATTCTGCCAGCAGTGGCCCATTTCGGACAAGTCTTTTCTGAACCAGTCCAGTCACCAGTGGTAACACTTCTCCAGTGGCAAGCTCCAGTGACCAACTCTGGTAATCCACCAGTGAAGATGTCCAGTAACTTGCTCCAGATGACTGCTCCAGATGAATGCTCCAGATGACATCTGACGAGCTCCAGTAGTGAAGACTGAAGGCCACCAGTGAAGTGCTCCAGATAAATGCTCCAGTTGTCTATAATAAAGTTTACTTTAACTGAAGGTTGTGTGGGGTCAATAAGGACGTGGGTATGGACGCGTGGCAGCTTTTTAGTGGTTCAAGAAGGAGCGTGCAAAAGCATTGATATTCCTAACGATATTGTGGGCCACTTGAAGAGGATTGTTTCTAGAAGCCTTATGTGTCTATTTTCTATTGGTCCAAATTAATTAGTGGCTTGCACATGACAGCTTTTGTATTATTTTATTATTTTGTCGTTGATTCCTAGGTAAGATTATGTGGCTATAAATAAGGCCTTTATTTCTCATTGTAAGTTAGTTGATGTTGAATGAAAATTAATAGGGCAGCCTCTATTTCTTACAAATCTTCTTTTACCTTTATAGATCTTTGATCTTGGTGGTTAGGAGTGACCCCTTTATCAATATTTGTGGTGACTCGTTCTTTATCAAATATTGTGGTGAGGTCTTTTAAATCTTCGGTTTCCTTTATCTATAGTCGTGGTGGCTAGACCTTTATCGATTGTAGTGGTGGGGCGGAGTGTTTCCTTTATCCTTGATTCCGGTGGCTTGGCCTTTACGAGTCTTGGTGGTGGATTCTTTATCTATCATTTTACTTTATTGTCTCGTTTAGTTGTTTGTTTCATATAAAACCCAGAAAATACCAAAAATAGTCTTCCGCTGTCGTTTGTCGCGTGATTTACGCATCACATTGATTACCTGTCGAACCTCAGTTTGTTTCGGGGAGTGGTTCATACCCCTTATGTTTCAAGATGCAATGCTATACATGATGAAACTCTTGTACGGGAGTGCTTGCCCCCTCAGAATTTGCCATAAATGTAGCTGTTTCATCATATACAACTTCTATATCGTCCTGATCATCATCCTTACTCTCCATTTGGACACTTTTTGAAATAAAATCAGATCCAGACTCCTCCTCAGGAAACACATCAGCTTCATTACCTGCAAGAACATTGTAAGGATTCTTTAAAGAAACCCCTTGGGCAACGGATGTACTGCTAGTACATGCCCCATTGGTAGTTTTTTCACCACTCTGGCCCTGCTTAACTCTGTATATAAAATGGGGCTTCGGCTTAGATAGCTTCACTCCTTCAAACTGTTTTTCTTGCTGCCACTTTCCCTTTCCCTTTTTTCCTGGATACCTTAGTAAAACCATCCACATCTTGAGGCTCAACCACACTAGTCTTTTTCACTTGTTTTGGACAGTTTTCACCCGCATGATTGAACACTTTTCATCCACTCATATTCAATCTGAATTTTTTCTTTTGATATCCCATCCCCAACCATACTTGGAATACCCACAACCAACTCAGTCTTAATCTCAAAATCTGAGTTCAACTCTATTAAAGCACGAGCATAACTACTTCGTCCCCAAGAATCCATACACATAGAGCTTGTATATGCATCCAAAGCAATTGGCTTACCTATTTTTGTTGCAAGCATACTCAAACCATCTTCAGTAAAAGCCACAAGAGGTACGTTATGCATTCTCACCTACATAGGAACCTTCTTAATTTCACAAATACTCAAACTAGACTCAGGCGTGCATAAGTTCAAAAATAATGGAACAGATCGAATTAACCAAGGCCCTTACTCCATAACCTTTTCCATACCAGATTTTGATTCAAATTTAAAGAAAAAGAAACCTGATGAATTCATCATAGCCCGCTGAAACCCATAGTTGGCCCAAGCATTCTTTACATAAGACTTAACAACCGGATATGCAAGACGTTTTTCTAAACAATAACCCACCAGAGTATTAGCAAATTTATTAGTTACCTCAGCCACAGATGCCTTGGGAATAAGTAAATCAACACCATCTATTCCAGATTCTACCACCAAAGATCGAAAATTTGGCTTCCTCTTTACATTATTGTCAACCTGGACAACTTTAGCATAGGATTTCACAGTAGTCTGTTCAGAAGTTGTACTATCATTGTCCACACCCATACCACCCTTTGTTGTAGCACCATTAGTCCCATCTACATGAGGTTTAGGGTATTCGTGTACCTCATCATGATCATGCAAATCTGACGTGACTTTGGTGGGACTCACACTTTCACTATAACCCTTCTCCACATGAACATCATCAGCTGGTTTTGAACTAGCAGAAAAAGAACCCGATTGAAACCTAGGAGTTTCATTGGACTTAGAACCACCACCTAGGGTTTCACTTTTATCCGCCAGCTTTGGATTTTTAAGGATACCACGAACAGGAAGCCATTTGCCATCGATGTTTTTCACTTTCCCAACCAAACCAGATTGAACCTGGTTACCTTTAAGATTAACGCCTCTCTCCATACTAAATTATTCCATGCAAACAAAAAACTCGAAAAATAGTTATAAAAGAAAGAAGGAAAAACCCTAACCCTAGAGAAAACCCTAATAAGGTAATCAATCCCCTTAATCAATTAACAAGCTCAATTGAACTAACTGGACTAATCAAGTTAGCCGCGATCATAAGCAAGGTAATCAATCAGAAGAAAGAAAAACAAAATTAGGGTTAAATTGACAAGAAAACTAGAAAGAACCCTAAATCATGTAAAATCTAAACTAAAAACAGAAAATTAAAATATGATCAGATCACCAAAAGAGATACAATGATCACATATAATCTCCATTATCAGCCAGAAATCACGAAATTAAGGTTGAGAAAGAACGAACAGGTCGCCAAATCACCAAGGAGTTTAAAAAGTTGCTTTTCATGTATGATTATACTTGTTTTTGGTTGTGTCAAAGTTTAGTAACTCGATGTGGCTGGAGATGGTCAATTTGAGGTCAAAACCGTTTTTCATTGACGGACTTAACGACCATTAGTCATTAATGTCCGTTTAGTGTTCTAAAGTGTCTAAACCTCTAACGATTAACCCAAATTCATATTTTCTCTCAACAATCTATCTCCAAGGCTATGATAAGGCCCATGTAGTTGAGCCAAATCATGTGGGGTCCATTGTATTAACTTGTTGGTGTTGTAGTAGGTTGAGATCGTTGTTCTCACTCGCTCGCTTATTCAATTTGGGTATTTCATTGCTTGGCTAAGGTGAGTTTCATAGCCCCTATCTTTGATAACTTTGAGGTGGAAAGTGTACTCGGTTTTATAAATCAAGTGTCGATGTCTTTTATTTGGTACAATATGTAGATGATAGTTGAATGCTTATGTGTTTGCCTTAAGGGGATTCGTCGCGGCCACATAGACATAGTAGCCACAAAAAGGATGAAGTAACCTACCCTGTTCACCACAACTGAGTACCATGTTCCCAAAACGAAGTAACTGATGAGCGTTCATTTTGTGATAAATTCCCCCATCATAAGGCCACATTTTAATGTCTAAATGAGTTAATATTCGTGAACTATTGGTACTTAATGGATTCGATATAAATGCAGGTTCACAGAAGATGCGAGCGAGGGTGAATGGCATCTATCAACTCAACATGAAGGCCGATGAAGTTACAAGACACAAGGAGGCAAGCCGGGAGTCGAATGAAGCAATACGAGAAGACGGAGCAGCTGCTAGCGCCGCTGGAGCCCATCTCCAGTGCCGCTGGGTGCCCAGGTCCATTTACGACTTTCAGCTTATAAATAGAACAAGAAACCCTCAAACCCTAAGAGAGAGCAGATCCAGCAGCCCTAGTCGACACCCATCAACCCTAGGTCGAATTTTGCAGATTCCAAGGAGGTTTTGGAGCTTCTAACACCTCTCGATCTTCATCTTCAACCTAGATCTTTCATCTTTATTTACTTTCTAGTTGGTAAACAATGTCTTTCATCTTTTCAGACTTTGTTATTCCTTTAATAATGTCAGGCTAGTAGGCTGAATACTTATTTGGATCAATGTGATCATGTAGACGTTTATTTATCTTATTTTATTTGTTAGATCTGTTGATAGTGATTACTGTTTATCGTAGATCCATGGTTAATGAGTTCTTCATATTGTTATAGGTTCTATATCTACATGTATTGATTTAATTCTGATGATCGGTCTATAATCATACACTAGGATTAATATAATAAAGATGGAAAACACTAATCGGTCTTTAATTAGATGTAAAAGGTGATTCAGTTCTAACAGACGGATCCAGAACCATAATAATTAGAATAAGTTGAACATGATACTTAACAATGTCAGACGCGATCTAGTGACATGGAAACGTGCACTATGGTCACCAGAGGGAATTATTATCTGGTCATGGCTTAAGAGCCGGGTATACTAAAAGATGAACTAGTTGTTGGGTCTTTTGGGTTTTTATCAAAGTAATATTATCCTTATAATATTAAAACGCAGCGGAAAAATTGAACCTTTCAATATGTGTATATAGTTAAAAACCAAAGTTTAACTTATAAAAGAAAACCCAAACAAAAAGGATCCATGTATATGAATAACATACATACAAAACAACAACCATAGGGTGTTTTAGAGAACTACCTTTCTTCCAAGCTAGTAAGGTAGAAATGAAGAATATGATGTCTTCAAATGGCAAGTCTTCAAACTAGAAGAACCTCAAGCTTGTATACCCCAAGCTACCAACAAACACCCCAAAATAAGCTAGGAATTAAACTTGAAAAGTCTTCCTTTTTCTTTCCCCTTTTTGGCCGAAAATTGCAAGAGAAAAGAAAGATAGAAAGCTAGTTGAGATTTAGAGAAAATGCTTGCTTTTGCATGTAAGAAAAGATGCAAACTTAGTGGTGTATGTGTTGTAAGCAATGCAAGACTACAAGTGTTATATGTTGAACAAAACATCTTCAAAAGCACATGGGGGGGGGGGCGGCCTCACATGAGGTGTAACAAACATTTTGTGGCAAATTTTATAAACCCATTTACTTGTACATTTTGTAGATAAAATTGCAACATAACTTGTTTTCTTTCCCCTTTTTGGCCGAAAATTGCAAGAGAAAAGAAAGATAGAAAGCTAGTTGAGATTTAGAGAAAATGCTTGCTTTTGCATGTAAGAAAAGATGCAAACTTAGTGGTGTATGTGTTGTAAGCAATGCAAGACTACAAGTGTTATATGTTGAACAAAACATCTTCAAAAGCACATGGGGGGGGGCGGCCTCACATGAGGTGTAACAAACATTTTGTGGCAAATTTTATAAACCCATTTACTTGTACATTTTGTAGATAAAATTGCAACATAACTTGTTACATATCTTATGTAACATATTACATATTATACACAACACACATAAGTGTTTATTTTGCCAAATAAACTTATTCACATTTCTCTCAAAATAAATCATCCATATAATTTATTTATATATCTCAAGTGCAATTATTTAGAAACTCACTTTCTAAATACTTCAAGTATTGATATTTATTTAAAGATCATATCATATAAATAAATATCATTGGTGTTTGTCTAGCTTGTTATTGGGTATGACCCGACTTGGATCATCACGTACTAGCCACGTCAATTTAATATGTGTCTTGGGCAGACGGATTCCTACAATCTCCCACTTGCACAAGATTCATAGAAGATTGACGCAAGCAGCAAATACCGCCTAACAACGGTTTGCTACCCCTAATACGTATGACGAAGTGCCATTCAATAACATCATCCCCTTCAAGTCCCTTTCTTGAAATGATTTAGGTGAATCGATCATTTATCCTTTTGTCACAGATGTCATGTTAAATCCTAGAGACACAGAGTGATCATTCTCTATTGATTTAACTTTGTAGCAGGCCTTAGACATCTTACTCTCAATGAATAAGAGGGACAAATTCCATCTCGACTACATATGTCTTTCACAATCACCTTATATCATACCTGAGCTTAGTCTTATGTACTGCCATGTTTCAGAGCAGCGAAGAACTAAGTCAAAGTATAATATTCAGTGAATTTCAAGACCCAATATGTATCTCAGGTCTGAGGATACAATGATATTCACCTTTTAACTCAAGATTACTTATGATCAATCACAAAGATTCCATGTAGTAATGCTTGAGAGCAGGTCAGTCCAATATTTGTATCCCACAAATATGATCGACTACGGATATTTAGAATAATTAACTTATTCATGGATTTAAACATGCAAAAAATGGAACATAACATAATTTAAAGTAGAATATCAATATTCATATAAGGTGTTAATAAATACAAGTGTTCCGATATCCAAATACATAAAATAGATCAAATCCAATCACTAGAATATCGAAGTCCCATGGCACAAGTATGACTCTCATGCTTGGGCCTTTCAAGGAGCTTCGTGAGTGGATCCGCAACATTTTGATCAGTGTGAACTTTGCAAATACATATCTTTCCTTTTTCAACTTCATCCCTTATGTAGTTGAATCTCCGCTCAATGTGTCTAGTCTTCTGATGCGCACGAGGTTCCTTGATTTGAGCAATCGCGCCCTCGTTATCACAAAGAATTTCTAGGGGTTCTTGAATGGAAGGAACAACCCCTAGATCGGTAATGAATTTCTTCAACCATGCAGCTTCTTGTGCTGCCAGAGAAGCGGCGATGTATTCCGATTCTGTAGTGGACAATGCAACCACATCTTGCTTTGAGCTTTTCCAAGAAACAGCTCCTCCGTTTAGAATGAAGATATACCCCGATTGTGATCGAGAATCATCTCGATCAGTTTGGAAACTCGCATCCGTGTAACCTTTTACAACGAGCTCCTCCTCACCAGATCCATATATTAAAAACATATCTTTAGTGTTTCTAAGATATTTCAATATATATTTGACAGCCATCCAATGACTATCTCCTGGATTTTGCTGGTATCTACTTGTCATGCTTAAAGCGCATGACACGTCCGGTCTCGTGCATATCATAGCATACATGATGGATCCTATAGCAGATGCATATGGGATTCCACTCATTCTCTCTTGCTCAGCTTTTGAGCTAGGAGATTGAGAAGTGCTCAATATAGTTCCTCTCTGAATAGGCACCAAACCTTTCTTGGAGTTTTCCATCTTGAACCTTTTCAAGATTTTGTCTATGTATGCACTTTGATTCAAACCTATTAAGCGCCTTGATCTATCCCTATAGATCCTTATTCCCAAAATAAAAGCGGCTTCACCAAGATCCTTAATGGAAAAGCAACTTCCAAGCCAGGCTTTTACACCTTCCAAGGTTGGAATATCATTTCCAAATAGTAGAATGTCATCGACATATAATACTAGAAAAGTAATGATGCTCCCACTAGCCTTCTTGTACACACAAGCTTCATCAGCGTTTTTGATGAAGCCAAATTTCTTGACTTCTTCATCAAAACGACGATTCCAACTTCTTGATGCTTGTTTCAATCCATAGATTGATTTCTTTAACTTGCATACTTTATTAGGATGTGTAGGATCGACAAAACCTTCAGGCTGATCCATATAGACATCTTCCTCAAGATATCCATTTAGAAAAGCGGTTTTGACATCCATTTGCCATATCTCATAGTCATAATGTGCGGCTATGGCAAATAATATCCTAATAGACTTTAGCATTGCCACAGGCGAAAAAGTTTCATCATAATCGACCCCTCGATTTTGAGTGAAACCTTTTGCTACAAGTCTAGCTTTATAAGTACTCAAGTTTCCATGCATATCGTGTTTCAATTTGAACACCCACTTACTTCCAACTACTTTGGAATTAGGAGGTGCAACAACCAATTCCCAAACTTGGTTGTCATACATGGATTGCATCTCAGCGTTCATGGCTTCTAACCATTTTTCCGAATCTGATTTGGATATTGCATCATGGTAGTTGGTTGGTTCATCAGAAACCACCATATAGCATTCATCCATGAGAAATCCATATCTCTCAGGTGGATAAGTAGCTCTACCAGATCTACGAACGTTTTGTGTCTTGATCAACTCTTTGATCATCTTCAACATCCTTTTGTTGAATACTAGTGTCAACCAAGCGTGTATCTGTTTGTGGTTCTTGATCTTCTTCAAGTTCCACTGTTCTAGAACTAGCTCCTTCCATAAGGAATTTAGTTTCCAAGAACTCAGCCTTTCGAGCAACAAATACATTTTGCTCATTAGGATTGTAGAAATAATATCCTAAATCATCTTTAGGATATCCTACAAAAATACATTTAGTGGATCGGGGCTCTAATTTGCTTGAGGCATCATGTCTTACATAAGCCTCACAACCCCATACCTTTAAGTATGACAAAGATGGAACTCTTCCATGCCATATTTCAAAAGGTGTTTTCTCCACTTTCTTGGTGGGAGCCATATTTAAAATTCGGGCAGCAGAGATTATGGCATAACCCCAAAATGATAGAGGTAGTGAGCTTTTGCTCATCATGGAACGAACCATATCTAATAGGGTTCGATTCCTCCTTTCAGATACACCATTATGTTGTGGTGTTCCAGGTGGAGTTAGTTGTGAGATAATCCCACAACTTCTAAGATGATCTTGAAAAGCATCACTTAGGTATTCACCTCCTCTATCAGAACGAAGAATTTTTATTGACTTGCTGAGTTGGTTTTCTACTTCATTCTTGAAGGTTTTGAACATTTCAAAAGCTTCATTCTTGTGTTTTAATAAGTACACATAACCGTAACGACTATAGTCATCGGTGAATGTAATGAAGTATCTCTCACCATTCCTAGTCATTGGCTTAAAAGGACCACATACATCCGAATGTATGATTCCTAATAAATCTTTTGCCCTTTCATTAGTGCCATTGAAAGGTGCTTTAGTCATCTTGCCTTGTAAACAAGATTCACATACATCGAATGAATCATTTGTTTTTGTCTTCAAAAGACCATTCTTTCGAAGTGTTAATATGCGATTTTTATTTATATGGCCAAGACGACAATGCCAAATATAGGTTTCACTTAAATCTAATTTAAGTTTCTTGGTGGTAGCTTGGTACATTGAGTTATCATATGTTGTGTCTTCATGAACCAATTCATAAATACCATTTACAGGCATGGCTTTAAAATAAAATACATCATTCATAGAAATATGGATATCATTGTTAACAAAATTAAAATCATATCCAACATGTCTTAAACGGGAAACAGAAATAATGCTCCTAGTCAAACTAGGGGCATACAAAACATTGTTCAACATTATTTCCAAACCACTTGGAAGTTTCAAAAGATAGTCTCCTTGGGCTTCAACTTGTACTCTTGCACCATTGCCCATAAAGAGACTAATGTCTCCCTTCTTGATGTACCTCTTTCTTTTGAACCCCTGTAACATATTACAAATATGAGTTCCACATCCGGTATCTAATACCCATATGTAAGAAAAAACATTATTAAGCTCAATATATATCATAAATATTGTACCTGAGGTATGCCCTGCATCCCTCTTAGCTTTCAACTCTTTGAGATAGGTTGGACAATTTCTCTTCCAATGTCCTATCTCCCCACACTCAAAGCATGGGTCATTAACAGCAACCTTTTGCTTCTTCGGTTTTTGGGTTTCCATTTTTGCCTTTCCCTTTCCTTTGTAGTTTTTGTTGAATCCTTTTCCTTTGGCAACATTTGCCTTTGGTCCGGGATTGGGCCTTTTCTTTCCGCCTTCATTGATCATGAGAACGGGTTGAACTTTTCTTCCCATGCTAGCCTCGGCCGTTTTGAGCATCCCATGAAGCTCAGAAACGGTTTTGTCCCATCCGTTCATGTTATAATTTAATACAAAAGTTTCAAAACTTTTGGATAAGGAGTTGAGGATCAAATCCGTAGCCAACTCTGTTGAGACGGGACAATTTAACCTTTCGAGGCGATCAATGTAACTTTTCATTTTAAGAACATAAGTTGAGACGGATTGTGAATCATCCATGCGACATGCATGAAGCGCTCGAACCGTTTCGAAGCGTTCTACCCTTGCCTTTTGTTGGAACATTTCCTTAAGTTGGGTAATCATGTCATATGCCCCATGGTGTTCGAACTCCTTTTGTAGTTCAGGAGTCATACTCGCTAACATGATGCAACTAACTTGCACGGAGTCCTCAGTATATTTAACCCAATCATTAAAGGCTTCAGCATCTCCCTCTTCGGGCTCATCGGGAATAGGATCGTCTAACACATAGGATTTCTTTTCGTGCCTGAGAACAATTCTCAAGTTACGAAACCAATCCACAAAGTTGTTTTGGTTCAGACGATCCTTTTCGAGAATGGATCTTAGTGAAAAATTATGGACGTTTTGGGTGGGGTTAATTGCATTGTTAGCGGCCATCTACAAATTAACAAAGTCCTTTATTAGTATTTTCGATATCAAATATAAATTTTAATTGTTAATACCCTTTTATGTCTCATGGACAATTAATAATTAAAATCTAGAATCCAATGTTACATTTAAATGATGGTTAGGTGACCTTTATCCCATGATCTAAATTAACAAGGTAGTCAACGTTTGACAATTGCAACACTTTACAATTTCTAGTGGTATGGGACTGATTTAATATCTTATATTAAGTCGCATGTTTAATCCCATCAACGCCTTTGGTTACCATGCTTCGGTGACCCTAATCACATGGCTTCCAAATCAAGTTGTCCTACTTACACACACATGTAAATTTATATATACAAGTGGTTAGGTGACCTTTATCCCATAAGTATATTAAATTTACCTTAACTTATAAGTTCCCTCAAGGTAGTTAGGTGACCTTTATCCTACAAAGAGTTCCCAAATAATTAAGTGTTGTATAAAAGATGGCGTTTTAACTTGTTTTTAAAGGGTCGTTTGAGTTTTTATATTCTAGTTAAAAACTATGTACCATAATGAATTTTGAAATTCATATTTCAAGGTTCTTTATAAAATCCATTTTTATAATTATAACCATTAACTTTTTAATAAAATCCATTTTTAATTTGCCAAGTTAATGTCAATTTTAGAACCAATTTTTAATTTTTATGTATGTCATTAAGTTGTAAGTTTTGAGCATCCACATGACAAAATAACAAACAACCACACAAACATAATAAGTGCACAACATTAGCCAACTAATTTGACCACACTTGTTAGCCGAAACAAGTGTGTCAAAAGGTCTCAACCTAAGGGACAAAGTGACACAAAATTTGTGTCGGTGAACTCCCACTTGATCTTGCATCCAAATGCTTCAAGTAACCTTTTGTGATGTGTTTTGAACACCTTTCTTCACCCTTTCTTTTGGCCTCCAACTTCAGCCCCAAACTTCTTTGATGCTTCCATGGAGATTACATTTACAAGAAAAATGCAACTAATCTACTTATTACATACCAAATGGAATAAATAAATTACATAACCAAATGAATGAAGAATATCCTATTTAACTATTACAACCATTTAATAATTAAATAAAATACAAATATATCCACACATCACAAACAAACACAAGGTCTTTTGGCTAAGTTGTGACACTAAAATACACAAGAAAAAGAACCCTCTTTTTGTGTATAGATTTTGGCCAAAACAAAAAAAATGGCCAAAACATTGGATTTTGTCCAAACAAAATATCAACTTTTGATGTATGTATCCATATAACCGGCTCTAGATGCCATTGTTGGGTCTTTTGGGTTTTTATCAAAGTAATATTATCCTTATAATATTAAAACGCAGCGGAAAAATTGAACCTTTCATGGGGGGGGGGGGGGGGGGGGGGGGGGGGGGGGGGGGGGGGGGGGGGGGGGGGGGGGGGGGGGGGGGGGGGGGGGGGGGGGGGGGGGGGGGGGGGGGGGGGGGGGGGGGGGGGGGGGGGGGGGGGGGGGGGGGGGGGGGGGGGGGGGGGGGGGGGGGGGGGGGGGGGGGGGGGGGGGGGGGGGGGGGGGGGGGGGGGGGGGGGGGGGGGGGGGGGGGGGGGGGGGGGGGGGGGGGGGGGGGGGGGGGGGGGGGGGGGGGGGGGGGGGGGGGGGGGGGGGGGGGGGGGGGGGGGGGGGGGGGGGGGGGGGGGGGGGGGGGGGGGGGGGGGGGGGGGGGGGGGGGGGGGGGGGGGGGGGGGGGGGGGGGGGGGGGGGGGGGGGGGGGGGGGGGGGGGGGGGGGGGGGGGGGGGGGGGGGGGGGGGGGGGGGGGGGGGGGGGGGGGGGGGGGGGGGGGGGGGGGGGGGGGGGGGGGGGGGGGGGGGGGGGGGGGGGGGGGGGGGGGGGGGGGGGGGGGGGGGGGGGGGGGGGGGGGGGGGGGGGGGGGGGGGGGGGGGGGGGGGGGGGGGGGGGGGGGGGGGGGGGGGGGGGGGGGGGGGGGGGGGGGGGGGGGGGGGGGGGGGGGGGGGGGGGGGGGGGGGGGGGGGGGGGGGGGGGGGGGGGGGGGGGGGGGGGGGGGGGGGGGGGGGGGGGGGGGGGGGGGGGGGGGGGGGGGGGGGGGGGGGGGGGGGGGGGGGGGGGGGGGGGGGGGGGGGGGGGGGGGGGGGGGGGGGGGGGGGGGGGGGGGGGGGGGGGGGGGGGGGGGGGGGGGGGGGGGGGGGGGGGGGGGGGGGGGGGGGGGGGGGGGGGGGGGGGGGGGGGGGGGGGGGGGGGGGGGGGGGGGGGGGGGGGGGGGGGGGGGGGGGGGGGGGGGGGGGGGGGGGGGGGGGGGGGGGGGGGGGGGGGGGGGGGGGGGGGGGGGGGGGGGGGGGGGGGGGGGGGGGGGGGGGGGGGGGGGGGGGGGGGGGGGGGGGGGGGGGGGGGGGGGGGGGGGGGGGGGGGGGGGGGGGGGGGGGGGGGGGGGGGGGGGGGGGGGGGGGGGGGGGGGGGGGGGGGGGGGGGGGGGGGGGGGGGGGGGGGGGGGGGGGGGGGGGGGGGGGGGGGGGGGGGGGGGGGGGGGGGGGGGGGGGGGGGGGGGGGGGGGGGGGGGGGGGGGGGGGGGGGGGGGGGGGGGGGGGGGGGGGGGGGGGGGGGGGGGGGGGGGGGGGGGGGGGGGGGGGGGGGGGGGGGGGGGGGGGGGGGGGGGGGGGGGGGGGGGGGGGGGGGGGGGGGGGGGGGGGGGGGGGGGGGGGGGGGGGGGGGGGGGGGGGGGGGGGGGGGGGGGGGGGGGGGGGGGGGGGGGGGGGGGGGGGGGGGGGGGGGGGGGGGGGGGGGGGGGGGGGGGGGGGGGGGGGGGGGGGGGGGGGGGGGGGGGGGGGGGGGGGGGGGGGGGGGGGGGGGGGGGGGGGGGGGGGGGGGGGGGGGGGGGGGGGGGGGGGGGGGGGGGGGGGGGGGGGGGGGGGGGGGGGGGGGGGGGGGGGGGGGGGGGGGGGGGGGGGGGGGGGGGGGGGGGGGGGGGGGGGGGGGGGGGGGGGGGGGGGGGGGGGGGGGGGGGGGGGGGGGGGGGGGGGGGGGGGGGGGGGGGGGGGGGGGGGGGGGGGGGGGGGGGGGGGGGGGGGCCTCACATGAGGTGTAACAAACATTATGTGTATATAGTTAAAAACCAAAGTTTAACTTATAAAAGAAAACCCAAACAAAAAGGATCCATGTATATGAATAACATACATACAAAACAACAACCATAGGGTGTTTTAGAGAACTACCTTTCTTCCAAGCTAGTAAGGTAGAAATGAAGAATATGATGTCTTCAAATGGCAAGTCTTCAAACTAGAAGAACCTCAAGCTTGTATACCCCAAGCTACCAACAAACACCCCAAAATAAGCTAGGAATTAAACTTGAAAAGTCTTCCTTTTTCTTTCCCCTTTTTGGCCGAAAATTGCAAGAGAAAAGAAAGATAGAAAGCTAGTTGAGATTTAGAGAAAATGCTTGCTTTTGCATGTAAGAAAAGATGCAAACTTAGTGGTGTATGTGTTGTAAGCAATGCAAGACTACAAGTGTTATATGTTGAACAAAACATCTTCAAAAGCACATGGGGGGGGGGCCTCACATGAGGTGTAACAAACATTTTGTGGCAAATTTTATAAACCCATTTACTTGTACATTTTGTAGATAAAATTGCAACATAACTTGTTACATATCTTATGTAACATATTACATATTATACACAACACACATAAGTGTTTATTTTGCCAAATAAACTTATTCACATTTCTCTCAAAATAAATCATCCATATAATTTATTTATATATCTCAAGTGCAATTATTTAGAAACTCACTTTCTAAATACTTCAAGTATTGATATTTATTTAAAGATCATATCATATAAATAAATATCATTGGTGTTTGTCTAGCTTGTTATTGGGTATGACCCGACTTGGATCATCACGTACTAGCCACGTCAATTTAATATGTGTCTTGGGCAGACGGATTCCTACACTAGTAACACAAACTTAGGTTAATAATGCTTAAACAATGAATCTAACGAGAATTTTTTTTTTGGTTAATGGGATACCCATGTAAATTTTATACCATCACCAAAAAACATTACAAATCAAGTAGTACGGCTGAGATACCATACTAGTTCATATGCATGACATGCCATGCATATGTAATCTACTAGAATTAACAAGCAAACTAGCTAACAATGGCCAACCTACACACTAGTAATTACAATAAAAGAACTAATGTGACAAAAAAGAACGATAATATCATCCGCGCCAGTTATCTGAGATGGACCACAATATCACGTGGTACTTTCCAAGCTTCAAGTAAGCGATCTACACTTGTCGTGTTTTTAAACTTCAAAGTTACAACTTGAATCTACACTTGTCGTGTTTTAAGCACCCCCGGTATGCACGGTTTTAATGGGTAGTATAGCTGCATGGAATATTAGGGGTTTGAACCGACCCCTCAAACAGAAAGAGGTTCGGCAGGTGGTAAGTGAAAATAATCTTAATGTTTGTGCTATCTTGGAATCCCATGTACATATTTCTAGTCTTATGGATGTGTGCAAAAGGGTGTTTAAAACCTGGGATTGGTCTTCTAATGCTTCGTCCTGTAGTAAGGGTACGAGGATTATTCTGGGGTGGAATTCTGAGGTTGTGGATGTTATGGTTTTGTCACATACGGATCAAGTCATACATATTCAGATTATATACAAGTTAGATCGAAAGGCTTTCTATTGTTCGTTTGTATATGCGGACAACTATTATGTTCATAGAAGATTATTATGGGATAATCTTTGTACACATCAGCATTTTATACAAGGAAAACCGTGGGTGTTGTTGGGAGACTTTAACTCAGCGCTTAATTTGGAGGATAGCTTCTCTAGTTCTTCCAAAATTGATGTTGGTATGCGTGATTTTAAGGAGTGTATACAACAAATTGATGTAATGGATATTAATTCTTCCGGGTTCCATTTTACATGGACTCAAAAACCCAAGCATGGAACGGGAACATTGAAGAAAATTGATAGAATCATGGGAAACGTTCAGTTTTGTGATGAGTTTCAATCCGCTCATGCCATCTTTCAACCCTATAGAATCTCGGATCATACCCCATGTGTCTTGAAACTTCCTAATGTTACTAGGCAAAGACCCAAACCATTCAAATTTGCTAACTTCCTAGTTCATAAGAAGGATTTTGCTGAAATGGTTAAAACTCATTGGGATACTCCTTTTACTGGATGCAAGATGTACAGATTAGTGAAAAGCTAAGACTTTTGAAACATCCGATCCGAAGTATGCTCTTTAGGCAAGGAAATCTGCATAATAAGGTTAAGGAGCTTCGACTTGAGCTTGATAGCCTCCAAATAGCTATCGAGGCTGATCCCTCTGATAAAGAATTAAGAAACCAGGAGATTGCTGCACTTTATGATTTTAAAGAGGCGGCTCTTGATGAGGAACGCTTCTTAAAACAGAAAGCCAAGATTGAATGGTTAGAGGTGGGTGACTCTAATACTTTGTACTTTCACAACACTGTTAAAGCAAGATCTCACAGGAGCCGGATAGAGAAGATTCAAGACGTTAATGGAGTTGATCATGAAGGGGGTGGTGTGGCTACTGCGCTTGTAAAACATTATGAAGACTTCCTGGGAACTGAAGGGCCTCCATCTTGTTTTAATCCTAATGAAGTTTTCAGAAGAACTATTAGTAGGCAAAAAGCGGATTATATGGTTCGAGCGATCACTGATGCTGAAATTAAAGAAGCTATGTTCTCAATTGATGAAAATAAAGCCCCGGGTCCTGATGGGTATACCTCGCTCTTCTTTATGAAGACTTGGGATATAACGGGAAAGGAGGTATGTCTTGCCATTCATGATTTCTTTAAGACTGGCAAAATTTTGAAAGAAATCAACCATACCTTCTTAGCATTGATTCCGAAAGTGTCCACTCCTAATAGAGTTACAGATTATCGCCCAATTTCTTGCTGCAATACAATATATAAATGCATTAGTAAAATTATTACTAATCGCATTAAGGATGGGTTGGATGATATTGTGGATATTAATCAATCCGCATTCATTCCGGGAAGGCTTATATCGGATAATATTCTTCTAACTCAAGAATTAATGCATAATTATCATCGTAAGATTGGCCCCCCACGATGTGCTGCTAAGGTTGACATTCAGAAAGCATATGATACTGTTAATTGGAGCTTCTTAAGAGCAACATTAATTGGTTTTGGATTCAATCCGACTATGGTACATTGGATCATGTCTTGTGTTACCAGCGTTTCTTTCTCTATCAGCTTGCATGGTAATATTCATGGTCTTTTCCAAGGAAGACGAGGACTTAGACAGGGTGATCCCATGTCCCCATACCTCTTTACTATGGTTATGGAGGTGTTAACTCTGATGTTACACAAATCTGTGCAGCATTCACCGGGCTTCAGGTTTCATAACTTGTGTGGAGAACAACGAATTATTAACATTTGTTTTGCAGATGATCTCTTTCTCTTTGGCCGAGGTGATCTTGCTTCGGCCAAAGCTATTATGGAAGGGCTTATGGAGTTTTCTAATGCCTCAGGACTTATGCCTAGTCTAGCTAAAAGCACGGCTTTCTTTTGTAATGTCCTGATCGTATTAAGAGGGCTATTTTGGAGATCCTCCCATTTGAAGAAGGCTTTCTTCCGATTCGTTATCTTGGTGTTCCACTTATTTCATCTAGACTTTTACACAAAGATTGCACAATTTTGGTTGAAAGGATGGAGGCTAGAATAAGTGATTGGAAGAACAAGTCTCTTTCGTTTGCTGGCAGGTTACAATTAATTAATTCAGTTCTCTCTTCCATGCATATTTATTGGGCTTCAGTTTTCATTCTCCCTGCTAGTATCATTTCTGATTTGGAAAAGAAGATGCGGGCTTTTTTATGGACTCAAGGACCCATGAGCAAAGGTAAAGCTAAGGTGGCATGGAAGGATTGTTGCCTTCCTAAGTATGAAGGAGGAATTGGAATTAAAAGAATTTGTGATGTTAACAAAGCTCTTATGACTTCTCATGTATGGAGTATCTTGAATAATCGAAAGTCTCTTTGGGTACAGTGGATTAATGTGCATAAACTCAAGGGAAGAAATTTCTGGGATGTCCCTTTGAAAGCTGGCTCAACATGGGGATGGCGTAAGCTTCTTCAATTGCGAGAAGTAATCCGACCACATATTAAGTATATCTGATAGGGGATGGGTGTACTACTTCAGCTTGGTTTGATAATTGGGCTTCAGTTTTCATTCTCCCTGCTAGTATCATTTCTGATTTGGAAAAGAAGATGCGGGCTTTTTTATGGACTCAAGGACCCATGAGCAAAGGTAAAGCTAAGGTGGCATGGAAGGATTGTTGCCTTCCTAAGTATGAAGGAGGAATTGGAATTAAAAGAATTTGTGATGTTAACAAAGCTCTTATGACTTCTCATGTATGGAGTATCTTGAATAATCGAAAGTCTCTTTGGGTACAGTGGATTAATGTGCATAAACTCAAGGGAAGAAATTTCTGGGATGTCCCTTTGAAAGCTGGCTCAACATGGGGATGGCGTAAGCTTCTTCAATTGCGAGAAGTAATCCGACCACATATTAAGTATCTGATAGGGGATGGGTGTACTACTTCAGCTTGGTTTGATAATTGGGCTTCTATTGGCCCTTTATGTAAGTTTATTACATATAGAGAGATGACTAGAGCGGGATTTCGTCTTAATGCAACTGTTAATGATGTTCTAACTAATGGACGCTGGAAATGGCCAATTGCCTGGTTTGATCTATTTCCAGTGCTTATAAATGTTACTCCTCCTGTTCTTCGTCCTGCTGTTTCTGATATAATTACTTGGTATGATAATAATGGGAAGGAAACTGGTTTTTCAGCCTCTTCCACATGGGAAACCATCCGAGTTAGAAGACCAGTTGTTCCTTGGGTTGATCTTGTTTGGTTTGCACATAGTATTCCGAGGCACTCATTTCATGTCTGGCTTATTATGAGAGAAAAACTGAAGACTCATGATAAGATGAAGCAATGGGATGTTAGTGGTTCTACTAACTTAAATCTACTTTGCTGTTCCCTCTGCAAGCGTGGACCTGATTCGCATCAACATTTATTTTTTGAATGTAATTACTCATTGCAGATTTGGAATTTGGTTCGCCCCTTAATGGGATTTCATGCGGTTCCAAACCGATGGACTGATATCACTTCAATGCTATTGTTGACATCAAAGCCTAATCTAGCCAAGACGGTTATTGCTAAGCTTCTGATTGCTGCTTCGGCTTATTACTTATGGCAAGAGAGAAACTCCAGATTATTTTCTCCTAAAGAAAGATCGGTTGCTCAACTGCGTGATGTTATTGTGTCTACTGTCCGAATGAAGTTAGCCACTATGAAGTTCAAGAAAAAGATTCAAGGAAGAAGCATCCTAGAAGAATGGAAGTTGGATATCACGTAAACATTTATTAAACATCACTTTTATTGTTTTGCCATTAAGAAGTCAACAAGTCTTCTAAATGTGTCCCTCTGACAGGCCTTTGGATTTATCTAAGGGTAGGAGTCTCCATTTGGTTAGCCATTTTGAGCTCTTCACTGTGATGTGCATGTTTGAGATTTGGTTTCGATTTGGTAGAATGATAGAGGTTGATGTTTGATATTGGTTACTTACATATTAGAGGTGTATTATTAATGCTTTGATGTTATTAGCCTTTTTTATGTATTGTTCAGCTAGGTCGTTTGTGACGTTATTGTTTCACATACATATGGCATGTCATATGTATGAATTAGTTTGGTACTTTGCCAAGCTACTTGTAATAATCTTCTTTTGGGTGATTTATAAAAGCTTACCGGGGTTTAAATTCCCCTTTACCCAAAAAACAATAAGCTCCACAATAGTGTCTGGAGGACGGGCATGGTTAGAAAATAACCGATTGTTTCTTTCCTGCCAGACGAAATAAGCCGTAGCTGCTACTAGTAGTCTTCCAATAACATTCTTTGCAGATCTAGACTTCGCTTTAAGTGTAATCCAATGGACGATGTCTTCCCAATCATCAGATAAGAAAGCAACTCCAGCTAATACTTTGATTCTACTCTAAACCTGCGATGAAAAGGAACATTGAAAGAATAGATGTGCATGAGAATCCGATCCTTTGCTACACCACGAGCAACAATACAGGTTGTAGCTCGCTTTCCATTGCATGATCACATCTTGTGTCTTCAATTTCTTCTGAACAATGAGCCAAACCAAAAACGCATGTCTTGGAATACAATGAGAAAACCAAATTGCATTTGCCCAATCGACCTCGTTGTTCCTAGACCGAATGGAATCCCAAACTGTTCTTGAAGAATACACTTGGTCATTTCCTTGCAAATCTCTCCATACTATTGAATCCGGTTGATTTGTATTCAACACAATTGTTGGGATATTTAATAAAACCGGAAATAAATCTAACCAAGCACGTGGCCATAGCCATTCACCATTATGATTAATATCAGCAATTTTTGAGATTAAATCAAACCGAAATCTGCTTGCCATCACCCACTTTAGACCATATGAATGGTCTAATATCTTGTCTTAACTGAAGCAATTTCCTCCATCCCCAACTACAATTTTGTGGTTGATGTACCTCCCAAAAGTTTCTGCCTTTTAACCTATAAGAGTACACCCATTTGACCCATAGAGAATCTCTACGGGTTAAAATGCTCCAAATATTGTATACCATAAGGGATTTGTTTACTTCACTAATACGCCTAATATCTAAACCACCCTCTGATTTAGGTAAACAAATAGATTTCCATGACACCTTTGCCTTACCTTTCACCATCGGTCCTTGACACCATAAAAATGCCTGCATCTTCCTTTCAAGATCCTTTATAATACTAGCTGGAAGGATAAAAACTGAAGCCCAGTAAACATGAAAAGAAGATAACACTGACCTTATCAACTGAAGACGACCAGCAAAAGATAAGCTTTTATTCCTCCAGTCAGCAATTCTACTCTCCATTTTCTCCACCAAGATCTTACAATCATTATGGAGAAGTCTAGTGGATATTAAAGGAACACCAAGGTACCTCACAGGGAGCTTCTCTTCATCAAAAGGCATGATCAAAAGTATAGCTTGCTTAACAAAATCCGAAACATTACAGAAGAAAGCTTTACTCTTGGGCATGCTAGGAACCAACCCAGACATATCTTTGAATTCATTTAGCGTATTCATAATAACACTAGCTGAACTCACATCACCCCTTGCAAACAAAAAAAGGTCATCTGCAAAACAAATATTAATAATTCACTCCTTTTCACACTTGTTATGAAATCTGAAACTAGCCATACTCATAACAGCATGCTGGAGAAGTAAAGTAAGCACTTCCATAACAAGTGTGAATAAGTATGGGGACATAGGATCTCCTTGCCTTAATCCTCGTTTACCCTTGAAAAATCCATGCACATTCCCATTAATAGCTAAGGAAAATGAAGTAGAAGTAACACAGACCATGATCCATTTGATCATTCTTCTATGGAAACCAAAACCATGTAATGCCGATTCCAAAAATCTCCAATCCACAGTATCATATGCTTTCTGTATATCAATCTTGAATGCACATTTTGGAGGACCAACATTGCGATGGTAGTTATGCATAAGTTCTTGTGTGAGTAGGATATTATCAGAAATCCTACGACCAGGAACAAATGCTGACTGATTTATGCTAACAAGATCCGATAACCCATCTTTCATTCTATCAGTTATTATCTTACTAATACATTTAAAGAGTGTATTACAGCAAGATATAGGTCTATAATCAGTAACAGAAGTCGGGGTTGCCACCTTAGGAACAAGAGCAATTAGGGTATGATTAACCTGCTGGAGCAATTTCCCATTCCTGAAGAACTCATGGACAGCGAGACATATATCATTTCCTACCACATCCCAAGCACCCTTAAAAAATGCCGAGGTATACCCATCCGGACCCGGGGCTTTATTTTCTCCTATCGAAAACATTGCCTTCCTTATCTCCTCATTTGTGACATTACGAGCCATGGCTTCAGCTTTCTGAGGGGATAACTTCTTTGTGAATACATCAGGAGTAGGATAACGGGTTGTGACCCCAACCTAACCCAAAAACTTCTCATAGTGATCAACAAAAGCCTTAGGGGCTGCACCACCTTCATGAATGATCCCATTACCATCTCGGATGATCTCTATTCGACTTCAGGAGAATTTGTTTAAAGAGTAGTGTGAGTCTAGCGATAGCACTATTTACATAGGCAAAGTGAATCTAACGAGAATCTGAGCCGTGAATTAGTTTTCCAACAGACTAGCGAGTAAATAGGATAGTATTCGGTCGTACCATGAGATCGGAGATGCCAAACAAGTATTTTAATTTAATTACTGTTATTTGCTTTTCAAATTCATTTTCTAGATTTAACTGAAGCTTCTCGCTAGACCAGCGGTTGCGGCTTCTATTTTACTTTCATTTTAATTAGTTTTAATAGGAAATCGTGACAACCCCCAACCGCTAGAATTACACATATTATTAGACTAGGTAGTGCAAGCGTCCCTGCGAACGATCCTGTACTTACCACAACACTAGCTACATTCGATCGGGTTCTCTGCCCGTTAGTGTGTGTTTAGTTTGAGGTATTTACTTGTACAACATTTTATAAATTTAAAACCAGTGTTTTTAACTTAAAAATCATTTTGTTTTTTCTTCTCAAAATAAAAAGCACATCAGCAACATCAGATTTAAACAATACAGCTTCAGTATACACACAAAGCTTAATAGCACAGGCAGAAAGAAGATCAAAGGAAAACTGTTCTACAGCATCTGACGCAGGAACTCCTATTGACTGATATTCCAACCTATCCTCATCTAGCAAACCTTCATATCGTGATGGAATTAAGGAACGCTCAACAAATATAAAAAGGTGTTTCCACTCTCTAACCTCTATACCAACAGCCACAAACAGCTCATGATCACCTTTCTTCGACACTGTGACCCAATCACTAGACTCTTTAAGCTTATAAAAAGAACTGAACAAAGCTATTGAAGGTTCTATTCTATTGGCACTACAGATAACTTGGAAAGCAATGATCTTTGATATGCCGGTAGGGTGAACAGTTGAATATGGCATCTATAATAACCCAAAACCGATAGGAGGAAAGAAGAAAACGGAACCCTAAGATTACCAAGTGTAAAGGACTTAATACACTGACCCACGAACCCAGCAGGAGAATCAAGAATGGATTGCCCTCTTTCAGGGAAACGTACAGTATTAGGGTTTCGAGCAAAATATTTTCCCATGAAATTTGGTAATCAGACTGCTTTAGGACACTATAAATGTTCCTAATCCCCCTTTTTGACATTATCAACATAAATACGAGAAGCAAAAGAACAAAAGTGCGGGGCGTACCACTTTAATGTGTGTGCCATTATTGAATCCCATATGGATGTATCTAGGCTGTTTGATACGTGTAAGAAGATCTGTAGTAGTTGGGATTGGTCGTCTAATGGATCTCTTTGTTCAAAAGGGACTCGAATCATTGTGGGATGGAACTCTGATCTTGTGGATGCCATGGTTCTAGCCCAAACGAACCAAGTTATCCATATGCAGCTTGTTTATAAAATTGACAAAGAATCTTTGTTTTGCTCTTTTATTTATGCAGATAACTATTATAAAAACAGGAGAGAACTATTGCAGCCTAAGAAATGTAGCTGGGGATGGCGTAAACTATTACAGCTTAGAGATGTAGTTAGGCCATTTTTATGGAAGAAAATTGGAGATGGAAGAAGCACGTCAATATGGTTTCATAAATGGGCTGATGTGTGCCCATTAAACTCGCTAATTTGAGGCCTCTCTTTGAACTCAAATGTTGCTGATGTAATTCAGAATGGTGAGTGGAAATGGCCAACTGCTTGGCTAGATCTTTTTCCTGTTTTAATTAACCTTCCACCTATCAATTTACATGCAAATCAGATGGATACTATTGTTTGGAAGGATTTGGATGGAAGGGAGAATGTGTTTTCCTCTAGAGTGGTTTGGAACTCGATTAGGATGAGGGGCAACGAGGTTACTTGGGCAAAAGTTATATGGAATTCGCATAGTATCCCTAGACATGCGTTTTTGGTATGGCTGATTATACGAGAGAAACTCAAAACCCAAGACAAAATGATGCAATGGAGTCGGTTGAGCGGCAACACAAACTACCAGCTTCTTTGTTGTTCCTTGTGCAAACAAGGACCGGATTCCCACTCACATTTGTTTTTTGAATGTAATTATTCTTCACAGGTATGGAAGCGGATTAAAGCTATGGCAAAAGTTCCTGATATGACTGATTCATGGGCTGACATACTCCAATGGCTTATTGTGAAGTCTAATTCAAGATCAGCAAAGAATGTAATTGGAAGATTACTGGTGGCAGCCACAACTTACTTCATATGGCAAGAGAGGAACAATCGGTTATTTTCTAACCATGCTAGACCTCCTGACCAGATTGTTGAGCTCATTGCAACCACGGTCAGATTTAAATTGGTTACCATTCGGTTCAAGCATACGCCTGCAGTCGATTGTTTGTTGGAAGAATGGAAGGTTCCACGCCATTTAGTGGTAAATCTCAGATAGGCGCTGCAAATCATCCTTCAGTCTTGCTAGATACAACACATTAGTTATGTTTGTTACTACTAGTGTGTAGGTTTTTTCCATTGTTTAAATTGTTTTGCTTTCTAGCTTGTTAACATATATATGGCCTGTCATATATATGAATTGGTTGACATTCTGTCAATCCACTTGTACCTAAACATTTCAGTGTTGTGAAATATAATTCATAGGGGTATCCCATTACCCAAGAAACAAGAACGGGCCTTCCAATTGCTTAAAGACAAGTTATGTGATGCACCAATCTTAAGTTTGCCCGATGGAGCCGATGATTTTGTTGTGTATTGTGATGCATCCAGGCAAGGCTTAGGATGTGTTTTGATGCAACGGGGCAAAGTGATTGCTTATGCATCTAGACAATTGAAGGTGCATGAAAAGAATTACCCGACACATGACTTGGAGTTAGGAGCGGTCGTGTTTGCTTTGAAGTGTTGGAGGCATTACTTGTATGGCACCAAAAGTGTGATCTATACCGATCACAAAAGTCTACAACACATCTTTGATCAAAGCGAGTTGAATATGAGGCAACAGAGGTGGCTAGAACTTTTTAGTGATTATGATTGTGTTATCCGGTATCACCCGGGTAAAGCCAATGTTGTAGCCGATGCTTTGAGCCGAAAGGAACGTGTGAATCCAAGACGAGTTAGAGCCATGAGCCTCACCGTGCAAAGGAGTGTTCGTGACACCATCATTGAAGCTCAAAGAGTGGCTACTTTACTGGAAAACTTCATTAATACTTCATGGGCTAGAAGAACAATTTGATCGGAAGGATGATGATGGTTTGTATTTTGTAGAACGATTATGGATTCCCGTCTTTGGGGGTCTAAGATGAAATTGATGAATGAAGCCCATAAGTCGGCATACTCGGTTCACCCGGGGTCCGACAAGATGTACTTTGACATGAGAGATTTGTATTGGTGGCCGGAAATGAAGAAAGACATTGTCAAGTATGTTAGTGAATCCATTACATGTTTGCAAGTAAGGCGACACAAGAAACCACCCGGTTTACTAGTTCAACTGGTAACACCGGAGTGGAAATGGGAACGGATTGCTATGGACTTCATCACGAAGTTACCAAGGACGAGTAGTGGACGTGCTACTATTTGGGTGATCGTTGACCGGTTGACTAAGTCGGCTCCTTTCTTAGCCATCCGGGAAGATGACAAGTTTGACACCATGGCACGTTTGTACGTCAAGAAGGTAGTATCCAAACATGGAGTGCCGATTTCCATAATAACCGATCGGGATACCCGATTCACTTCAAAGTTTTGGAAGGCGTTCCAAAAGGCAATGGGTACTCAACTCGATATGAGTACGACGTTCCATCCACAAACCGACGGTCAAAGTGAAAGAACGATCCAAACGCTTGAAGATATGTTAAGAGCTTGTGCCATCGAGTTTGGTGGCAATTGGGATGTGCATCTTCCTTTGGTCGAATTCTCATACAATAATAGTTACCATGCTAGTATTCAAATGACGCCGTTTAAAGCTTTGTATGGGAGAAATGTAGATTACCACTTGCTTGGGCGTAGATTGGTGAAAGCCAACTCATTGGACCCGAGATTGTTGTTGAAACGACAAAAGTGATCTCACAAATCAAGGAAAAGTTGAGGGTAGCCCGAGAACGACAATTGAAGTATGCTAATATGAGACGAAGACCCCTCGAGTTTGAGGTAGGCGATTTTGTTTTGTTGAAGGTATCCCCATGGAAGGGAGTAGTTCGTTTCGTGAAGCGTGGCAAGTTGGGGCCAAGGTATATTGGCCTATTCAAGATCTTGGAACGTATTGGTCCGGTTGCTTATCGTTTGGAGCTCCCTCAAGACTTGAGTGGAGTTCATAATGTGTTTCATATTTGTAATCTTCGGAAGTGTTTGGCGGACCCAACCCTTCATGTGCCTCTTGAGGAGATCGGGGTAGATAAAACATTGAAATTTGTAGAAGAATCGGTAGAGATTCTTGATCGAGAAACTAAGAAATTAAAGAATACTTGGTATACGATCGTGAAAGTGAAATGGTAAGCTAGGCGCGGGCCCGAGTTCACTTGGGAACGTGAAGATTCTATGAAAACCAAGTATCCCCATTTGTTTAGTAACTAGGGTTTCGTCGAATTTCGGGACGAAATTCCTTTAACGGGGGAATGATGTAACATTTGCGAAATTTGACTATGCGATTACATGTATGACTTTATTAACTAATTTAGTTAATAATAAATGATCGAGTTTAAGTGTGGTCAAATTTGTGTTCTTGGTGTTTGTCGTGTATCGGTTGATCGTTTAATTGAATGTTCGATGCTAATCGTGGTGTAAATAAACTAGAAATGTGAATTTGGATTATACATAGGTCAACCCAAACCCAATTACCCAACCCTCTCCCAAAACTCTTACACTTATCCTCCACCCATTTCATTTTCATCTCTTTCTCTCTAGTAAATGCACACACACACATCCACCTACATCTCACTCTCTCACTAAATGCTAGCCTCATTTATGGTTGTTTGAACAAGATTTGAGTTAGATTAATCATCATTACCACCATCTTAACATCATATCAAAAATTAAAGTTTCAAAGTGCAAGGAATTACTCAATTCGGGTCAATTTCGGGTTTAACACTTTGGTGCAAGATTTGGTAAGTTAAATTCATCTCAAATTCATCATTTTATGTTTGTAAACATGTTTCATAGCCAAATCATGTGAGTTCTTGGTCAATTTGGGTCAAATTTAGGGTTTGTTAGGGTTTAAAATGGGTCAAACACGAATTTGAGCATGATTCGATGTTATGGAATGCAAATTATGGAGTGGGTTACGTTTGTTCATGCCCATTTATGCTTGTTCATGTTTCAAAATGAGTTATGAACCGTCCCAAGTCGAATTGATGTCAAAAGAAGGGTTTCATGTTTGGCATTCAAAATTGCTGCTGGTGCAGCTGCTCATGGTCTGGCATCTCTTACGGTGAGACCAGCGTAAGAGACGGTGCTCCCTAACTCAAATTTTAATCCTTTACGCTGCCATCTCCTGACTTACGCTGGAAAGTGGGAGTCAAAACGCCAAAAGTCACATATTCGAGCCACCGTAATAGACGGTGGATACCACCGTCCCAGACGCCCATTGAGGCTTGCCCACCGTCTTCTACGCCGGCCTTGGCCGTCTCTTACGCGCCTTCTTTTCCAGCTAGCGTCTCTTACGCTGTCTTGACCGTAATGTACGCTGGGCATGGGGTGAACCAGTAAGAGACGGTGCTCCCTAACTCAAATTTTAATCCTTTACGCTGCCATCTCCTGACTTACGCTGGAAAGTGGGAGTCAAAACGCCAAAAGTCACATATTCGAGCCACCATTGTAATAGACGGTGGTTTGCACCGTAACCTACGGTCCTCCTGATTGTCGGGTTTTCAATTTCGTGTTCTAGCCTTGGTTCCTTTCTCCTTGGATCGTGTTGAACTTTCTTATGAACCCTTTCTTGACTGTTCTAGAGTCTCATTTAGGTCTCGGTGGTCTAGCAAAGTGGAGGGTTTTTTTTGGGTAAAGGGGAATTTAAACCCCGGTAAGCTTTTATAAATCACCCAAAAGAAGATTATTACAAGTAGCTTGGCAAAGTACCAAACTAATTCATACATATGACATGCCATATGTATGTGAAACAATAACATCACAAACGACCTAGCTGAACAATACATAAAAAAGGCTAACAACAACAAAAGCATTAATAATACACCTCTAATATGTAAGTAACCAATATCAAACATCAACCTCTATCATTCTACCAAATCGAAACCAAATCTCAAACATGCACATTACAGTGAAGAGCTCAAAATGGCGAACCAAATGGAGACTCCTACCCTTAGATAAATCCAAAGGCCTGTCAGAGGGACACATTTAGAAGACTGGTTGACTTCTCAATGGCAAAACAATAAAAGTGATGTTTAATAAATGTTTACGTGATATCCAACTTCCATTCTTCTAGGATGCTTCTTCCTTGAATCTTTTTCTTGAACTTCATAGTGGCTAACTTCATCCGGACAGTAGACACAATAACATCACGCAATTGAGCAACCGATCTTTCTTTAGGAGAAAATAATCTGGAGTTTCTCTCTTGCCATAAGTAATAAGCCGATGCAGCAATCAAAAGCTTAGCAATAACCGTCTTGGCAAGATTAGGCTTTGATGTCAACAATAGCATCGAAGTGATATCAATCCATCGGTTTGGAACCGCATGAAATCCCATTAAGGGACGAACCAAATTCCAAATCTGCAATGAGTAATTACATTCAAAAAATAAATGTTGATGCGAATCAGGTCCACGCTTGCAGAGGGAACAGCAAAGTAGATTTAAGTTAGTAGAACCACTAACATCCCATTGCTTCATCTTACCATGAGTCTTCAGTTTTTCTCTCATAATAAGCCAGACATGAAATGAGTGCCTCGGAATACTATGTGCAAACCAAACAAGATCAACCCAAGGAACAACTGGTCTTCTAAATCGGATGGTTTCCCATGTGGAAGAGGCTGAAAAACCCGTTTCCTTCCCATTATTATCATACCAAGTAATTACATCAGAAACAGCAGGACGAAGAACAGGAGGAGTAACATTTATAAGCACTGGAAATAGATCAAACCAGGCAATTGGCCATTTCCAGCGTCCATTAGCTAGAACATCATTAACAGTTGCATCAAGACGAAATCCCGCTCTAGTAATATCTCTATATGTAATAAACTTACATAAAGGGCCAATAGAAGCCCAATTATCAAACCAAGCTGAAGTAGTACACCCATCCCTATCAGATACTTAATATGTGGTCGGATTACTTCTCGCAATTGAAGAAGCTTACGCCATCCCCATGTTGAGCCAGCTTTCAAAGGGACATCCCAGAAATTTCTTCCCTTGAGTTTATGCACATTAATCCACTGTACCCAAAGAGACTTTCGATTATTCAAGATACTCCATACATGAGAAGTCATAAGAGCTTTGTTAACATCACAAATTCTTTTAATTTCAAGTCCACCCTCATACTTAGGAAGGCAACAATCCTTCCATGCCACCTTAGCTTTACCTTTGCTCATGGGTCCTTGAGACCATAAAAAAGCCCGCATCTTCTTTTCCAAATCAGAAATGATACTAGCAGGGAGAATGAAAACTGAAGCCCAATAAATATGCATGGAAGAGAGAACAGAATTAATTAATTGTAACCTGCCAGCAAACGAAAGAGACTTGTTCTTCCAATCACTTATTCTAGCCTCCATCCTTTCAACCAAAATTGTGCAATCTTTGTGTAAAAGTCTAGATGAAATAAGTGGAACACCTATCGAACCGGAAGAGAGCCTTCTTCAAATGGGAGGATCTCCAAAATAGCCCTCTTAATACGATCAGGAACATTACAAAAGAAAGCCGTGCTTTTAGCTAGACTAGGCATAAGTCCTGAGGCATTAGAAAACTCCGTAAGCCCGTCCATAATAGCTTTGACTGAAGCAAGATCACCTCGGGCAAAGAGAAAGAGATCATCTGCAAAACAAATGTTAATAATTCGTTGTTTTCCACACAAGTTATGAAACCTGAAGCCCGGAGAATGTTGCACAGATTTGTGTAACATCAGAGTTAACACCTCCATAACCATAGTAAAGAGATATGGAGGACATGGGATCACCCTGTCTAAGACCTCGTCTTCCTTGGAAAAGACCATGAATATTACCATGCAAGCTGATAGAGAAAGAAACACTGGTAACACAAGACATGATCCAATGTACCATAGTCGGATTGAATCCAAAACCAATTAATGTTGCTCTTAAGAAGCTCCAATTAACAGTATCATATGCTTTCTGAATGTCAACCTTAAAAGCACATCGTGGGGGGCCAATCTTACGATGATAATTATGCATTAATTCTTGAGTTAGAAGAATATTATCCGATATAAGCCTACCAGGAATGAATGCGGATTGATTAATATCCACAATATCGTCCAACCCATCCTTAATGCGATTAGTAATAATTTTACTAATGCATTTATATATTGTATTGCAGCAAGAAATTGGGCGATAATCTGTAACTCTATTAGGAGTGGACACTTTCGGAATCAATGCTAAGAAGGTATGATTGATTTCTTTCAAAATTTTGCCAGTCTTAAAGAAATCATGAATGGCAAGACATACCTCCTTTCCCGTTATATCCCAAGTCTTCATAAAGAAGAGCGAGGTATACCCATCAAGACCCGGAGCTTTATTTTCATCAATTGAGAACATAGCTTCTTTAATTTCAGCATCAGTGATCGCTCGAACCATATAATCCGCTTTTTGCCTACTAATAGTTCTTCTGAAAACTTCATTAGGATTAAAACAAGATGGAGGCCCTTTAGTTCCCAGGAAGTCTTCATAATATTTTACAAGCGCAGTAGCCACACCACCCCCTTCATGATCAACTCCATTAACGTCTTGAATCTTCTCTATCCGGCTCCTGTGAGATCTTGCTTTAATAGAGTTGTGAAAGTACAAAGTATTAGAGTCACCCACCTCTAACCATTCAATCTTGGCTTTTTGTTTTAAGAAGCGTTCCTCATCAAGAACCGCCTCTTTAAAATCATAAAGTGCAGCAATCTCCTGGTTTCTTAATTCTTTATCAGAGGGATCAGCATCGATAGCTATTTGGAGGCTATCAAGCTCAAGACGAAGCTCCTTAACCTATTATGCAGATTTCCTTGCCTAAAGAGCATACTTCGGATCGGATGTTTCAAAAGTCTTAGCTTTTTCACTAATCTGTACATCTTGCATCCAGTAAAAAGAGTATCCCAATGAGTTTTAACCATTTCAGCAAAATCCTTCTTATGAACTAGGAAGTTAGCAAATTTGAATGGTTTGGGTCTTTGCCTAGTAACATTAGGAAGTTTCAAGACACATGGGGTATGATCCGAGATTCTATAGGGTTGAAAGATGGCATGAGCGGATTGAAACTCATCACAAAACTGACCGTTACCCATGATTCTATCAATTTTCTTCAATGTTCCCGTTCCATGCTTGGGTTTTTGAGTCCATGTAAAAAGAGTATCCCAATGAGTTTTAACCATTTCAGCAAAATCCTTCTTATGAACTAGGAAGTTAGCAAATTTGAATGGTTTGGGTCTTTGCCTAGTAACATTAGGAAGTTTCAAGACACATGGGGTATGATCCGAGATTCTATAGGGTTGAAAGATGGCATGAGCGGATTGAAACTCATCACAAAACTGACCGTTACCCATGATTCTATCAATTTTCTTCAATGTTCCCGTTCCATGCTTGGGTTTTTGTATCCATGTAAAATGGAACCCGGAAGAATTAATATCCATTACATCAATTTGTTGTATACACTCCTTAAAATCACGCATACCAACATCAATTTTGGAAGAACTAGAGAAGCTATCCTCCAAATTAAGCGCTGAGTTAAAGTCTCCCAACAACACCCACGGTTTTCCTTGTATAAAATGCTGATGTGTACAAAGATTATCCCATAATAATCTTCTATGAACATAATAGTTGTCCGCATATACAAACGAACAATAGAAAGCCTTTCGATCTAACTTGTATATAATCTGAATATGTATGACTTGATCCGTATGTGACAAAACCATAACATCCACAACCTCAGAATTCCACCCCAGAATAATCCTCGTACCCTTACTACAGGACGAAGCATTAGAAGACCAATCCCAGGTTTTAAACACCCTTTTGCACACATCCATAAGACTAGAAATATGTACATGGGATTCCAAGATAGCACAAACATTAAGATTATTTTCACTTACCACCTGCCGAACCTCTTTCTGTTTGAGGGGTCGGTTCAAACCCCTAATATTCCATGCAGCTATACTACCCATTAAAACCGTGCATACCGGGAGTGCTTGCCCCCTCAGAAGTGGAATTAGGCTTCGTATGTGCAGCCATAAAATCATCAGATTCATCATAGATATTTTCCACATAATCATCATCGACTTCATCATTATCAGAATCAGCAGAAAATGCCGCATCCATCGTTGCCTTTAATTTCGCAGCCTTTTCAGCCATTTCACTTTCTGTGGCTTCCCGAAGTACAGGTACACTTTGTTTAGTCCCATAATCAGTTAACGGGTCATCTCCTTTTTGTCCATCTTCATCTACCAAGACTCCAAACGAATTCTTGGTTGGAATCTGCCCTTTTGAGGTGCTTGCTTGATCAGTACTCGTTTTTGGTTTCACCACGGGCCGATATTCGAACTTATTTTTCTGATTTTGGACCGGAAATCCTTGCCTTGAACCTTTCTTTTTTCCAACTAGCTGAAAACCATCACTGTGCACCTCTGATATAACCTTTTTAGGAATTGGTATGACCTTTTTAGGCAATTTAGGGCATTGGTCGCTTGCATGATTAAACACCTTGCAAGTCGAACAATGAGGAGGTTTCCATTGGTACTCAATGTTAATAACGTGTTTCGAAAAACCATCACCAACCATATTAGGAATTCCAACAATCAACTCAGATTTTAGCTCATTATCTGCATCCAATTCAATAAGAGCCTGAGCATAACTACTACGACCCCATGCATTAATGCACATGGAACTCGTATAATCATCCAAAGCAACTGGTCTTCCAAGCTTGGTCGCAAGCATGCTTAGACCATCTTCATTAAATATAACCAAAGGTACATTATGCATCTTTACCCAAACCGGAACCTTCTTAATGTCGGACATACTAAAATCAGGAGTCCAAATATTAAGGAAAAGAGGAACTGAGCGAATTAACCATGGTCCTTGTTCTAACACTTTCTCCATACCAGATTTCTCCTCAAATTTGAAGAAAAAGAAACCGGATGCATTCATCATAAGACGCTGAAACCCATATTTAGCCAAGCATTCTTCACGTAGTTTTCAACAACGGGGAAAGCAAGTCTTTTTCCAAGAAAATATCCAACCAAAGTATTAGCATATTTGCTATTTGCTGACATAATAGCTTCTTTTGGAATAATCAAATCGATGCCTTCAACACTAGATTCCACACTCAAAGAACGGAAATTAACTTTTGGTTTATTATTCACATCAGATCGCACCACCTTTGCATACGAAAAAGGGATATTAACAACCGGAGGATCGGACTGGTTCACCTTATCAGGCTGCACCACCTTTGCAACTGGTGGTACAGATTGATGAATCCCATCACCAACACCATCGCCATTCACGGAAAAACTAGGAGTTTCATTGGTACTCAATGTTAATAACGTGTTTCGAAAAACCATCACCAACCATATTAGGAATTCCAACAATCAACTCAGATTTTAGCTCATTATCTGCATCCAATTCAATAAGAGCCTGAGCATAACTACTACGACCCCATGCATTAATGCACATGGAACTCGTATAATCATCCAAAGCAACTGGTCTTCCAAGCTTGGTCGCAAGCATGCTTAGACCATCTTCATTAAATATAACCAAAGGTACATTATGCATCTTTACCCAAACCGGAACCTTCTTAATGTCGGACATACTAAAATCAGGAGTCCAAATATTAAGGAAAAGAGGAACTGAGCGAATTAACCATGGTCCTTGTTCTAACACTTTCTCCATACCAGATTTCTCCTCAAATTTGAAGAAAAAGAAACCGGATGCATTCATCATAAGACGCTGAAACCCATATTTAGCCAAGCATTCTTCACGTAGTTTTCAACAACGGGGAAAGCAAGTCTTTTTCCAAGAAAATATCCAACCAAAGTATTAGCATATTTGCTATTTGCTGACATAATAGCTTCTTTTGGAATAATCAAATCGATGCCTTCAACACTAGATTCCACACTCAAAGAACGGAAATTAACTTTTGGTTTATTATTCACATCAGATCGCACCACCTTTGCAACTGGTGGTACAGATTGATGAATCCCATCACCAACACCATCGCCATTCACGGAAAAACTAGGAGTTTCATTGGTAGTATTAGAACCACCACCTAAATTCCCATCATTCACATGCTGTTTAACAAATTCAGAATTATCATCCATGCTACCATCCACAAACTCATATGACGCAGCAGCAACAGGAGGAACAACATCGCAATTTTCTGTCACCGGTGGACTTTGTTGACCAGCAACATCATTCTTCAAATTCGGTGTTTCATTAGATGAATTATAACCAGCACCTAACTTCCCATCATTCGCATTCTGATTAACATGATCAGAATTGCCATCCACGTTACCATTCTTAAAACCAGAAGTACACCCACTATCTTTATCTTTGTTCAAACTCTTAGCCTCAGCAGCAAGTGAAGAAGCAGACGTAACAGGAGACTGCTTAGCAGGTGATTGTTTCTTCACCGGTGAACCTCTTTTAGGTTTACCGCCATTGCTCTTTTTACCCGACATCTCACGTGAACGAATTTTAGAAAACCTTTCGTTAAGAGCCTGAAGATCAAATGGACAATCTCTCTTCATAAACACATTGAGACAAAAGAACACAGTACCTTCAATCCCACAAAAAATCCGAAACCCTAAACCTAGAAAAAATGCAGATCGAAAACCCTAGATCCCTTAGAAACGTACCAACGATCTAGCTAAACCACACAAGTGGCCGCGATCAGGTAAATCGCTAAAAGATCAAGAGAGAACAATCGCAAATCCAAAAGAATTGTAATCGGATATAACAATGTGTGTGTGTTGTTTTTTGTGTTATGTTTTTCGTATATTACTGGTAGAGAGCTCTGTTGAAAGCAAACTCGGCAGCAAAGTGGAGGGTTCAATCTAGGGTTTGATGTAAATGCAAATAGTGATATGTCGATATGCATCAATATGTATGTATATAACATGATAGGTTGAGGACTCGTGACGATCGTTGCGCACTTATAACTCACTCTTAACTTATTATCGCTTGGCCAAGGTGAGTTCGTAGCCCCTTACATTATATGATTTTGGGGTGAAAAGTGTACTTTGTGTTTAATTTGCTTGTATGATCGTTATATGATTGTTTATGATGGAATCGAGGTTATATTTCGTTTTATGATCGAATCGAGGTTATATGATCGTTATTTATTGAATCGAGGTTATATGATCGTTTATTGATCGAATCAAGGTATATGATTGTTTATTGATCGAATCGAGTTATATTTTCGTTTTATGATCGAATCGAGGTTATATATTATTTTATGATCGAATCAAGGTTATGTTATTATGTAATGATCGAATCGAGGTTATATGATCGTGTTGTGATGAATTATGAATAACGGTTGATATCCCGACACTTGTTTTTATTGTCAAAACCTACGAACTCACCAACTTTATGTTGACACATTTTAGTACACTTTTCAGGTGAACGGTTTAATCAAAGGCGTGATTCATTGCTCCCGTTTATGGGTTATGCTTAGGATCGTTAGCCATTTTTTAACTATCTTTTGAACTATCTTTTGTAAACTCTTGATGGTGTTGTGCTCCTTATGCATATTTGTGATCCAGTACTTGTATTTGAACTTGATTTGTGAATGGAAATGTCCAATCCTTGTTGCATTTAGTATTGTCTCTACATAATTTTCATGTCGTGCTGATCGATTCTTATAACCCCCATGATTCCGCCTTGTTGGGGTGTTACACCTGAGGTATGCATTTTCATTGCCAACCGTCCCTGGCACTAACAGCCGTTAGTTTTGCTCCGTTAAACCCCTCACGTGCATACCACGTGAGGGTATAATCGTCAATTTCGTAACCACATGGACTATTGTTATAAAAACATTGGATTAAAAGAAAATCCTTGGATTCCTTTTCCCCCACAAACCACTAACCAGCCGGCCAACTCCTTGCCACAGCTGGAAAAGTCGCCGAAAATCGAGAACCACCACACCACTGTGGTTACGAAAACATTGACAAAAGTCTACCATTAAGTAAGCCTTTAGGACAGTTTAAACAACCTGCTTGGAGGTTTCTTGGACCTGAAACGGTTCCTGGTGGCGGTTGCTCGTGGTGGTTCGCGACTGAGAGAATGAAAAACACGTAAGAAAACCATTTTTAAGGTTTTTGACATAATAATCGAGCATGGTCAAATTTGTAACGACCTGTGTTGAAGCCTGAACGTGTCTCCTTCTTTCTAGACCGTCGTGAGATCGTGGTAGGCATGAGCACGGGTCAAAACCCGGCCTGACCCGGCTTGACCCGGAACTCGAAGTGGCAAGAAAATCAACCGAAGCCCGGCCCGTACTCTGTCGGGCGGTCCGGTTCGGTCCCGGGTTAAACCGGTCGGGTTCGGTTTTTTAAAGGCTTGGCCCGAAATGCTTGCTTGTGTTTTTTTAGTGTTTGAATCGAGATTTGTAGAAAAATGAGCAAAATGGAAAGAGCAAGAAAAAATGGAAAGAAAGAAAGAATAAAGAAGATGAAGAGAAAATATTTATAAAAAAATACAAAAATCATGGAAAGTGTTGAAGATCTTTCACTATTTGAAGTCTTGAAGGCAAACTAGCTATTGTGGAGTGTTGTAAAAAAAACCCTAATTCTCTCTCTCCCTACCGGCGATCATGAGCACTTTTTCTTCTGTTCTTCGAATCCTCCCACTCCGATCAGATTAAACCTGTAAATATGTCCCTCTCATAATCCTTTTAATCCCTTGGGGTTAGAGGATTGTTGATGTGCACGTTTGGGTTTTTTTCCGATTGGTTTTGGTGGTATCGATTTCTTTTTTCTGTTTTTGATCGTCTCCCTTGAACTGTTAGGTTTTTTATCAGATTTGTTTATCATTAGTGTTATCACGGCTATCTTTATAGTTCAGTTAGATTTATACACTAGTGCTAAACGAATTTTGGTGATTGATTTGCAGTTTTAGGGTTCTAGGGTGTTAGGGTTTTTATTTTCCTGTTCGATTGCTGTCGTATTTTCTGGCTCATCTAGGTATTTTGTTTTAATGGTTTGTTTTGTTTATGAAGAGAGATTGCCCTGCGTTTGATCTTCAAGCGTTAGAGGAACGTTTTTCACGTTTACGTTCTGGTAATATTGATCAAAAGGATATGTCGGGGAAAAAGAAAAAGGGTGGCAGCCCTAACAAAGGGCGCACCACACCGCCTACTGATACCAAATCAAAGCCTCCTATACCTATATATAGATCTTCTGCTGATAAATCTGCTGGTGCAGCAGTGAGCAAGGAGCATGAATCTGATGTTGGTCCTAATTCTGAAGGGTTTCAAAAAGCTGGTGTAACTGTTGAGGTACCAGGGTCTGCTGATCTGAATAATGCTGCTGCGGAATCGCTTCAGGGATTGAAGGTGAATAATAATGATAATAAGGATGCTACATCAGTCGATCCTGAACTGCTAAATACTGGTGTAAACGAGCCTAGGTTGGAGAAGATCGATAAGACACCTAAGTCAGATATGCATGATGCATTTTCTACACCGGTGGAAAGTGTTTCTGGTTGTTCACATGAACCAGTTGCTAAAGAGTCTGCTTTCCCTGGATTTAGTAAACCAAGCTTGGCTGAGGATTCACAGTTTCAACAGAAAAAACCAACTGTATCTTATGCTGCTAAATTGCAAGGTGATGGTGTACAAACTGGAGCTGTGAAGAGGACAATTAACCTAAGGAAGATTGAAACCACAAGTAATGTGGAGGGTGTTGATGTTTTTCTGCCAAAAGAGTCCATGACTGAAGTATGTGCTCGATATGATAATACGTTGTATGGTTACTTCTTGGGGAAGAAAATTGCTTTCCCAGTTGTGGATAATTTTGTCAAAAATGCATGGATAAAGCATGGTCTAACACGTATTATGATGAATGCTAGTGGTTTTTACTTCTTTAAATTTAAAACAAAAGCGGGTATGGATTATGTGCTTGAGAATGGACCTTGGATTATTAGAAGTTCACCTATAATTCTGAATATGTGGAACCCGAATCTTAACCTTACTAAAACTGATATGAAAAATGTTCCAGTTTGGGTGAAAATGCATGATGTCCCTATGGTTGCATACACTGATGATGGGTTAAGTCTGTTGACATCAAAAGTGGGTGATCCAAAAAAGCTAGATTCATACACAACTGATATGAAAAATGTTCCAGTTTGGGTGAAAATGCATGATGTCCCTATGGTTGCATACACTGATGATGGGTTAAGTCTGTTGACATCAAAAGTGGGTGATCCAAAAAAGCTAGATTCATACACAACTGATATGTGTATTGAATCTTGGGGTCGGAATAGTTATGCTAGAGCATTAGTTGAATTGGACGCTGAGGAGGACTTTAAAGATAAAATTGTTATTGCCATTCCAAAAATGGATGAAGAGGGTTATACGAACTCAGTTATAAAAATTGAATATGAATGGAAGCCGCCTAGGTGCTCGACTTGCAAAGTTTTTGGACATGTTGATTCTGCATGTCCTAAGGCTATCAAAGCTGCTCCGGTGGCTAAATCAATGGACAATGATGGGTTTCAACAGGTGAACAGTAAGAGGAAAGGAAAAACCCAAGGATTCCCAGTTAAGCAAAAACAAAAGCCTGTGTTTGAATATAGACCTGTGGTAAAACCTAAAGTTACAACGGAGGTAGGCAGTTCTTCTAAGCCATCGATTAGTACTCAAAACTCTTATGACCCTTTGAATGATTATGGAGAGGGAGCTGCTGATCCATTATTTCATGTTACTACTATGGAAGAAAGGATGGAAATTGAAAAGAAGAAACTTGAAAATCTTGTTGATGGTGATTCGGATAATGAAAGTGTTGAGACCATTTTTGCTGAACCATATGAAGATACTTTTCAGCCTAATGCACCAATAAAACCTTCTGAGGGGGCAAGCACTCCCGGTAATGATGGTTTTAATGGGTAGTATTGCCTCCTGGAACATAAGAGGGTTGAATCGCCCCCTCAAACAAAAGGAGGTTCAACATGTAGTGTATGAAAATCATTTGAACATATGTGCTATTCTCGAATCCCATATGGATGTTAGTAAGTTGTTTGACACATGTAAGAATATATGTAAAACTTGGAGTTGGACATCGAATGGAGGGTTATGTACTAAAGGTACAAGGATTATTGTCGGGTGGGATACTGATTTTGTTGATTTAATGGTTATCTCACAAACTGATCAGGTCATGCATACCCAAGTTACTTTTAAGTTGGATCAGAAATCTTTGTTTTGCTCGTTTGTGTATGCAGATAATTATTATAAAAGACGAAGAGATTTATGGAATGATTTGGGTAAACATAAAGTGTTCATCCATGATCGACCATGGGTAATTCTGGGTGACTTCAATTCTTCGCTGAATCTTGAAGACTCTTTGTTGGGTACATCGAAAGTAACTCTTGGTATGAATGATTTTAAAGAGTGTGTTGAAGCAATTGAAGTGTTAGATATTAATAGCTCTGGTTTACATTTCACTTGGAATCAAAAACCCAAGAAAGGTACTGGTGTGTTTAAAAAGATTGACCGTGTTATGGGAAATTTGAAATTTGTGGATAATTTCCCATCTGCGGTTGCACTGTTTCAACCTTACAGGGTGTCAGATCACTCACCGTGTATCTTAAAGCTCCCTTCGGTTACAAGAACTAGCCCCAAACCTTTCAAATTTACGAATCTTCTTGTACATAAGCTGGGTTTTAAGGAAGCTGTTGAACGTGAATGGCAGCAAGATGTGCATGGGCATTACATGTTTCAAGTAGTAAAAAAGCTGAAAACACTGAAAAAACCTTTACGAAAACTACTGGTGAAACAGGGTAATATTCATACTCGGGTAGATAATCTTAGGAAGGAGTTGGATTTGCTTCAGGTTGCTATAGATAAAGATCCTTTGGATTCTTCTCTACGTAATAAAGAAGCAACAGTGCTTAATGAGTTTAAAGAAGCACAACTTGATGAAGAATGTTTCCTTAAACAAAAGGCTAAAGTGGAATGGCTTGCTTTAGGGGATGCAAACTCCGCTTTTTTTCATAAAACGTTGAAGTACAAAAATCACAGATCACGAATTGAAATCATCAAAGACATGCAAGGTGTTACACATGAGGGTGGAGCTGCACATCAAGCCATGGTGGATCATTTTACGAATTTTCTGGGTAAGGAAGATGAAATCAGAATTTACCCAACACCTGGTTTGTTTACTAGGGTTCTTGGCCATGACAAGGCGGCAAATATGGTCAGGAATATTACTGATGAGGAAATAAAAAATGCTATGTTCAGTATTGGTGAGAATAAAGCGCCTGGACCTGATGGGTATACCTCAGCTTTCTTCAAGAGTGCTTGGAATATTGTTGGTAGTGAGGTTTGTCTAGCAATACATGAGTTTTTTCGAAATGGAAAGCTGTTGCAACAGATGAATCATACTATCATTGCGTTAATTCCAAAGGTTTCCACACCTGCCTTTATTAATGACTATCGTCCTATTTCTTGTTGTAATACCATTTATAAATGTATAAGCAAGATTATTACGAATAGAATAAAGGATGGGTTGCATGATATTGTTAGTATCAACCAGTCTGCGTTTGTTCCAGGGAGACTTATTTCAGATAATATACTACTCACTCAGGAGTTAATGCATAATTATCATCGAAATGTTGGCCCCCCAAGATGTGCGTTTAAGATTGACATCCAGAAAGCGTATGACACAGTTAATTGGAAGTTCTTACAGGAGGTTTTAATTGGCTTTGGTTTTCACCCAACGATGATTAAATGGATCATGACTTGTGTCTCTACGACATCCTTTTCATTATGCATCAATGGCAACCTTCAAGGGTACTTCAGAGGAAAGAAAGGATTGAGACAGGGTGATCCTATGTCGCCATATCTATTTACGTTGGTTATGGAAGTTCTAACACTGCTTTTGAACAGTTCTTCTTTGTCTTCTAACTTCAGGTTCCATAACAAATGTGAGAAACAAAGCATTATTAATTTGTGCTTTGCGGATGATTTGTTTATATTCTCACGAGGTGATACTAGGTCAGTGAGAATCATATTGGATTCTATTAATATGTTCAAAGATATGTCAGGATTAGTACCAAGCATGTCAAAGAGTACTGCCTTTTTTTGCAATGTTTCTGATCCTGTTAAGCAATCTATTTTGGACATCATGCCCTTTGAGGAAGGAAGTCTTCCTGTTCGTTACCTTGGAGTCCCTCTTATTTCATCTAGATTGCTATATAAGGATTGTAAGGTGTTATTAGAAAGAATGGAGAAACGGATCACTGATTGGAGGAATAAATCTTTGTCGTTTGCTGGGAGACTTCAATTAGTAAGGTCTGTGCTGTCATCACTACATATTTATTGGGCATCAGTGTTTATTCTTCCCCAAAGTGTTATTAATGACTTGGAAAGCAAAATGAGGAGATTTCTGTGGAATCAAGGTGATACTATTAAAGGTAAAGCTAAGGTTGCATGGAAATCTTTATGTGTACCAAAATCGGAGGGAGGACTTGGAATTCGAAGGATTTCTGATTTCAATAAGTCTTTAGTGGTCAAACATGTGTGGAGTCTATTAACTGGTAGGGATTCTTTGTGGGTTAAATGGATCCATTCTTACAAGATAAAAGATAGGAATTTCTGGGATATTCCAATTCCACAGAATTGTACGTGGGGATGGCGGAAAATCTTGCAACTACGCCAACATATAAGGCCACACATATGGACTAAATTAGGTGATGGAATGAGTGCTTCAATGTGGTTTGATAAGTGGGCTGAAGTATGTCCAATTCGTAATTATGTTACACCTAGAGACATAATGCGTGCAGGCCTGTCCCTTCAGTCCACTGTTGCTGATCTTATTGATGATGGTATTTGGAAGTGGCCTATAGCCTGGCTTGACTTGTTTCCTGTCTTAATTGATTTACCTAATCTACAATTGTCAAGTGGTATTCATGATCTTTTGATTTGGAAGGATGAACAAGGATTAGAAAAACCATTTTCTTCAAGTGTTGTATGGGATTCTTTACGGTGCAAGCAACAGGAAGTTCCATGGTATAAGGCAGTTTGGTTTCCTCAAATGATTCCAAGGCATGCTTTTCTGATGTGGTTGATTATGAGAAGAAAGCTGAGGACACAAGATAAGATGATGCAGTGGTGTTCAGGAGGAAATATGAATTTCAATCTATTGTGTTGTCCTCTATGCCAACAAGGACCTGATTCCCATAACCATTTGTTTTTTGAGTGTAAATTTTCTGAACAGGTATGGATTCAAGTGCGCCATTTAGCTCAAATGCATCAAGTGAGCTCGAAATGGGAAGATGTTGTCGATTGGATGACCAAACGTGCCAGTTCCAAATCGGCTAAGAGTGTAATTGGGAAGTTGCTAGTTGCTGCTACGGCCTATTTTTTATGGCAAGAACGGAATCGAAGATTATTTTCAAGTGAAGTCAGGAAGGTTGATCAGATTTGTGACATTGTGGCTACAACTGTTCGTTTGAAGCTCGTTACCTTACGTTTCAAATCAACGACTCAAGTTGGAAGATTTGTGGAGGCTTGGAACTTGCCCAGAGGGCTGGTGATATACAACCCTTAATGACTATGATGTAACTAGATACGAGCCTGACTATGCTGCTCTCTATATTTTTGTATAGGGTGTCGCTAGTGATTAGGGTTTCTGTTTAGTTTGGTTATTAGTATGCGTAATCGCTTGTAAACATTGCATGGCTTGTCATGCATATGAACTAGTATGGTACTTAGCCATACTACTTGTTTTGTAATGTTTGGTTATGGTATAAAATTCACAGGGAATATCCCATTAACAAAAAAAAGAGGCAAACTAGCTGTTGTCATTGACCTTCTTCCTCCTTCCTAACGCTGATACTGCTATTGCTACTTCATCTTGAAAATTTCTTAATTTTATATAGATAAAAAATTAAGAACAGGAATATTGAGAAAGAGAGATTTACGGATACATTATTATTACAAGTTTTAATGGAAAAGGTCAATTATGTGTGAAGTCAAAAACCCTAAAACTCTCTCCCCTAATGGCGATTTGCTTCCATCGATTTCCCTAACTGATTTCGATCTAAAGAGCTTGTAAATGTGTCCCTCTCATCACTCTTTGGATTGGTTGATGTGCATGTTTGAGCTTTTTTATTTCGTTTTCTGGTAGGATTTCTTTTTTTTTCCGCTTCCTTCGTCCTCTAAAAACCCTAGTTTCTTGTTCGATTTTCCTGATTGTTTACCAAGATTGTTTTCGCGACTAACTCTGTTTAGTTTAGCTAGATACTACGATCTTGTTAAATGATTAAGGGGGTCTGATTTGTAGGCTAGGGTTTACGATTAGGGTTAGGGTTTTCTGTCATTAATTTTTGATCTTCATCTAGTTTAATTTAATAGCTTCTTCTTGTCTGATTGTTCATGTCGTTTTGCTTGGATTGAGAGAGTCGAATCTTTATCATGAGTGATAAACAAAATCTTGCAGCTAAAATCAAACATATTGATGGTAAAATCAGACCTCCAATTCGATCCATATTGAAAAACTCGAAGAAATCTGCAAATTCTCCTTCTAATGTTAAGGGGAATATTAATATGGATGGAACCAAGGGTGCTGATATGGGGTCGAATACAGCTGAGAGAGGTGAACCAGTTTCCTCTAGTGAGCAACCTAATGTGTATCCTGCAAAAGCTAGTGAGAATAAGGAGTGTCCGTTCTAAGTTTCCTCTATTCCTGTGGAGAAAGATGAAGCTGATGAAACGATTTTTCAAGCTCCTCCAATGGATGGAATAAAGAATGCTGAATGTGAGAGTGAGAGTAGTGATAAGAAGGAAAATTCAGAATCGATAATTCCAGTGAGGGATGAGGGTGATTTACAACATAGGGAATCACAAGAGTTGACACAGCTGGGAAAAAAACACGTCGAATTTGCTTCTGAAGTTGATGTATGTGAAGTTACTAATGCTGTTCATGAACAACCTTCTTATGCTGCAAAACTAAAAGCTGGATCAGTTAAAAAGGTGGTAAACTTTCGGAAAATTGAGAATCTTATAGTTCATGATGATGTTGATGTGGTTTTACCGAAAGAATCTGTACGTGTTGTCCAAGACAAGTATGCTAATACTATATTTGGATACTTTTTGGGTTATCGATTGGCATATCCGGTGGTTGAATACTTTGTAAAAACCAATTGGGCAAAATTTGGTTTGCAAAAAGTGATGATGAACGCTAATGGTTTTTTCTTCTTTAAGTTTGTTGACAAGAAGGGTATGAATAGTGTGCTAGAAGGAGGACCTTAGGTGATTCGTAATATGACATTTTTTCTTAATGTTTGCACACCAACCGCTAAACTGAAAAAGGAAGATATTAAGGAGGTTATGGTGTGGATTAAGATTCACAACGTCCCTATAGCAGCTTATACCGATGATGGTTTGAGTCTACTTTTTTCGAAACTTGGCAACCCAAAATTACTTGATTCTTACACAAGTGCTATGTGCACGGAGTCTTGGGGTCGAAGTAGTTATGCTCGAGCTTTAATAGAGATTTCAGCTATGTCGGATTTTCAGGATAAGTTGTCGATTGCAATTCCGGATTTGGATGGGGATGGCTATACTAAAGAAACTATGCAAGTGGAATATGAGTGGAAACCGCCACGGTGTGTCCATTGTAGTGTGTTTGGTCATCATTCAAATGAATGTAGTAAAAATATCCGAAATGTAAAGCAAAAGGCGAAAGTGGATGATGAGGGTTTTACCGAGGTGGTTGGAAAAAAGAAGAAAACAGGTTTTCAGGTGAATAAGCAAAAACCAAAGTTTGAATATAGACCTGTGGCTGGTCAGAAGAACTTGAAAGACAAACCGAGTGCATCTAATGGTGGGACGAGTTCAACGACAACATCAATTAATACTAGTAATCCTTTCTCAGTCCTATCTATGGATTCTGATGATGTTGATATAGGGAACAAGGCTGCCACTGCTACTAAGAAACCGAATGAGTCTAAATCTGTCTTCTTGGATGATGATTCGGATGTGGATGAAGATATAATTATTACGGATAATGAGACTGCAGCTTTTATGGCATCGGGTACAAATCCAAAGGATACTTCTACAGGGGCAAGCACTCCTGCTTCTAAGGTATCCAATGGATAGTATAGCCTCTTGGAATATAAGGGGGTTGAACCGCCCTCTGAAACAAAAAGAGGTTCAACAGGTAGTGCGGGAAAATCAGCTTAATGTGTGTGCAATACTTGAATCACATATGGATGTTTCCCAACTTTTTAATGTTTGCAAAAAGATTTGTAAATCATGGGACTGGATCTCCAATGGAGGTGCTTGTAATAAGGGAACGCGTATCATTCTTGGTTGGAATTCTGATGTGGTTGATGTTATGATGTTATCTCAAACGGACCAAGTGGTGCATGTTCAGGTAATCTTTAAAGTTGATCAAAAAGCCTTCTTCTGCTCTTTTGTGTATGCTGATAATTACTATAAAAATAGAAGGGCTCTATGGCAGAATTTATGTTATCATAAGAATTTTGTTAAGGATCGACCTTGGTGTATACTTAGAGACTTTAATTGTGCTTTAGATCTAGAGGACAGCTTTTTCGGGTACATGTAATTAGAATTGGTGTGAGGGATTTCAAGGAATGTGTTAATAGTTTGGAAATATTTGATATTAATAGCTCGGGGCTGCATTATACTTGGAATCAAAAGCCGAAAAAGGGAGTTGGTATTCTTAAAAAGATTGATCGGGTTATGGGAAACATTCATTTTACTGATTGTTTTCCATCTGCTTGTGCTGTTTTTCAACCTTATAGAGTTTCTGATCATTCTCCTTGTGTTTTGAAGTTACCACTAAGGCTGAATTTCAGGGGATTGTTGAGAAGGCATGGAATACAATTGATGGGGTTAATCAGTACAAAGTAGTAAAGAAATTAAAGCAACTAAAGACTCCTTTTCGAAATCTCTTATTTAAGCAAGGTAATTTGCATAAGAGGGTGGAGGGATTGCGTGCTGAACTTGATGATATTCAGAAATCTATTGATCTGGAGCCTGATAGTGTTAGTTTGCGTCAAATGGAAAGTGATTGTCTTAAACGATTTTCAGGAAGCTGTGTTAGATGAAGAGAATTTCCTCAAACAGAAATCTAAGATAGATTGGTTGGCGACAGGTGATGCTAATACATCTTTTTTTCATAATTCTCTTAAATGCAGGAACCACAAAAGTCGCATTAATGTGATCAAAGATGTTCATGGTGTCTTACATGAAGGAGGCAACGTTTCAAAGGCTTTTGTTCAGCACTATGAGATATTCTTAGGTAAAGAAGGTGACGTGTCCTTACAACCTGCACCAGACTTATTCATCAATGTATTGGATAGACAAACTGCTCTCAATTGCATGGCTGAGATCTCAAAACTGCCTTCATATTAACTTTGTTCCACACCTGCATTGCATAATTACACTCAAAGAAAAGGTGATTATGAGAATCAAGTTCAAGCTTGCAGAATGTACACTTCAAATCCATGTCTTGATTTAAATCTCAATGCATTAGTTGATCTTGAGTTTTCAGCCTTCTTCTGAAAGCGAGCCAAAGAATAAACGCGTGCCGAGGAATGCAATAATTAAACCAAGCTAACTTACTCCAATCAGCACTATCGTGTCTTGGTCGAAGGTCTTCCCACACTACATTAGCCGAAAATTGTCTTGAAATACCATATCTATCTTTTTTGGGTAAAAGGAGTTACCCTGTTCAAACTTTTATACCAACCAATCAGAAAACATTACAAAGCAAGTAGTGTGATTGAATATCACACTAGTTCATATATGGGACAGACCCCATATATGTAAGCAGATAACAACCAAAGAGAACATCCAACTAACTATCCTATCTATGACAAACCAAGACAGGCAAACAAACCGAAAAGACACAAACAAAAACAAACTAATTAGTGCAATCCTTGATTAGCGAGTTGACGTCTCCTCATGTATCTCAATGTGTTCGTCTACATCATCATCAAAATCATCTACAGTACCCTGAGCTTCCACATAAAATGGATCATTAGCTGAAGCATCAGGATCAGATAACGGGTCATATGGATTCTTCGAGGCAATAGAATCTGAATAAGTACTTGCACCTCCAGTATTTGTGCTTGGCTTAGAATCTTTAGAAGTACTATCTCCTCCAGTATTTGTGGTTGACTTAACAATCGGCCGATACATCATCTTGGGTTTTTGATTATTCACATGAAATCCTCCCTTTTGCTGATTCGCTTTCTTTTTCTTTTTAACCTCCTGAAACCCATCCTCAGACACAGCTGGAGTATGAGTTGGTTGCATGGTTGCAACAGATCTAGGGCATTGCCCACCTTCATGTCCAAAAACTTTACAATGTTCACACCTAGGCGGTTTCCATTCATATTCAACTTTCATTGTTTCTTTTACAAAACCCTCACCTTCTAGGTTTGGAATTGCCATTGTTAGCTCATCTTTAAAGTCTTTATCCGCTGAGATCTCTACTAACGCTCTGGCGTAACTGCTCCTCCCCCAAGACTCCATACACATGTCAGTCGTATATGTATCAAGCATTTTGGGAGTACCTAGTTTAGTCGCCAACATGCTAAGTCCAATCTTTAGTGTAAGCAGCTATGGGAACATTATGGACTTTAATCCATACATCAACTGATTTGATGTCTTCTTTCCTTAATAAAGCCGTAGGGGACCATATATTCAGGAAGATAGGTACATTACGGATTAACCAAGGACCTTTCTCTAGCACATTTTGCATACCACTATGAGAGGCAAATTTAAAGAAAAAGAACCCATTGGAATTCATCATAAGACGTTGCAATCCAAATTTCGCCCAAGCATTCTTTACATAGTTTTCAACAACAGGATAAGCCTGCCTCTTACCTATAAAATATCCATACAAAGTGTTTGCAAACCGACTCTGAACTACTTTAACCGATTCCTTTGGAAGGACCACATCTATATCATCCATCTTCTCATTAGATTCAAGCAAACGAAAATTTACCTGAGTTTTCTTTTCTCCTTGAAGCTTAGACGCATAAGAAACCGGTGTTTCCCCATCATTCACCACCTTTTTTTGCAAAGCAGCAGCAACGGGTTTTCCTTTATCCACTCGTTCTTGTGCAACTTTGTCATTGTTATCAGCCACACTAGTATGCGATGGCAACAACTCGTCCTTTCCAGCAAACCTGATTTTCTTCTTGTTACCACTCGCATTCAAATCAGAACCTAAGGTATCAGGAATGTGTCTACGATGCAAAAGCTTGCCATCAATATTTGTAACTTTACCAGCGATTCCAGAAATCCAAGTGTCATCATCATCATCCGTATCAGCCATACTAGTATGCGATGGCAACAACTCGTCCTTTACACCATATCTATCTTTCCAAAACCAACAATCTACAATATTAGATAAAGAGGGAGCTAAAGTAAACAGATCAACACGATTCATCCATTGTTGAGGTATATTCCACTGGCCATTAAAAACAAGATGTTCAACTTTAGTATCTATCGAATATCCCGCCGATGCAATCTCTCTAGGCGAAAATTTGTTACACAATGGACTACTACTACACCAATTATCATACCAAGCATTTGTTAAGGCACCACATCTGATGCGTAAATCACGCGACAAACGACAGCGGAAGACTATTTTTGGTATTTTCTGGATTTTATATGAAATAAACAACTAAACGAGACAATAAAGTAAAATGATAGATAAAAGAATCCACCACCAAGACTCGTAAAGGCTAAGCCACCGGAATCAAGGATAAAGGAAACACCCCGCCCCACCACTACAATCGATAAAGGTCTAGCCACCACGATTATAGATAAAGTAAACCGAAGATTTAAAAGACCTCACCACAATATTTGATAAAGAACAAGTCACCACAAATATTGATAAAGGGGTCACTCCTAACCACCAAGATCAAAAGATCTATAAAGGTAAAAGAAGATTTTTGTAAGAAATAGAGGCTGCTCTATTAATTTCATTCAACATCAACTAACTGCCTTACAATGAAAAATTAAGCACTTATTTATAGCCACACACATGCTATTTCCTAGGAATAAAGAAGTACAAATATTAAATAAATAAAAGGCTGTCATGTGCTAAGGACAACCACTAATTTATCCACCAATAGGAAAAGGACAGACAAAGCTTCTAGAAAGATTCCTTCTGCACAAGGGCCCACAAACCGTTAGAAATAACGTTGTCACACGTGCCTTCCTTATCCTGTCAACAGCTGTCATTCCTTCTTTATTGGGTCCACTGCCATGTCACCGAAATAAACTGAACTGAACAAAACTGGTGACTTTATTCTGGTATTTCTGGAATGGAGTCGTTCACTGGTAAGCTTCACTGAAGGGTCTTGACTGGAGCCTGGAAACTGGAGACTGGAGACTGGAGACTGGAGCCTGGAGTCTGGAAACTGGAGCTGGAGACTGGAGACTAGAGCCCTGGAGTCTGGAGACTGGAGGATCTTCACTAGAGCCCGGATCTGGAGGATCTTCACTGGAGGATGCACCTGGAGGATCTTCACTGGAGAATGCATCTGGAGGATCTTACTGGAGAATGCATCTGGAGGATCTTTACTGGAGAATGCATCTGGAGGATCTTTACTGGAGAATGCACCTGGAGGATCTTCACTGGAGAATGCATCTGGCGGATCTTCACTGGAGAATGCATCTGGAGGATCTTTACTGGAGAATGCATCTGGAGGATCCACTGGAGAAGCCATCTGGAGTGTCACTGGTCAGTAGCACTATTGAAATGAAGTTACTGAAGAGTTGTTGTTGATCAAGGCTTGTTTTGTCACTAATGAACTTTAAGACCAACGACTTTTGTCTTGGTTGCAAAACTTCAATACTCGAATTAGTATCAAGATCAACATACACCAGTAGTATAATGCCAATAAAGGATATCCAGGGGTACATGGTTGCTTGCTGATCTTTGATTAATAAATATACGAGCCAAGCCTTTTTGTGGAAATGACTCGGGGTCATTTCTGCATCAATCTCTCCCTCTTTTTTGGGACTTTCCCTCAAGTCCTTAAAGTGAGGCCTCGAGTTTTCATTTCTGAACATCTTCAGGTCACAAACGACTTCTGGTAATCCCCACCCGGTAACAAAGCTTGAATTTTCAGATTTCTTGAATAAAAGAAATTCCAGCACATCAACTTCCAAGATTGCTGATAGAGAGTGAGAAATTTCGAGATCCATTACGGATTCAAACTTGGAAATATCAACAAAGACCAGATTATTCTCTTCAATACTTGTTGTAACGATGAGCACGTTTATCATGAGATTACACTTCTCTACCCACACATACGAATCACGTTTCTTCAAAGTAACAAGGAATAGAACTGGAAAGCCAGTACACATACCAACCAGATTGCTTTTCATTTCGACTCCTGGGCGACTAAGCAATTCATGATTCCCTAGAGTGACATAAATTTGTCTTGAGAGACCAGAACACACTTCCGAAAACACTACATACTGATTCCTTTTTTTCTTACAATTGACCCTATAATTAAGTCCATACTCAGTCTCGACTTGCTCTTCACTATCTCTTATAAGACCAGGTACATTACTCTTCATTTTCACCTTGTACTTAACCTTCCGATATCAGCTCTAAGATCAAATAAGAAGTGCTGCTGACTGATTTTAAGATCAACCAACAAATCAGATTTAGCCTTAATCATTTCATCAGACCGTAAACGATTAAGAGGGACTTGCCTCTTTCGAACACACAATGAACTAGTGTTCAAGTGGCCATCATGACAATCATTATCAAACATCAAAATTCGAGCATTTATAGGAATAGCACAAAAAACCATACCATAATAATCGAATATGAAATTAGACACAAGTGCTCGGTTAGTAGTTGTTACCCCTATCCCTTCTTTAAGCCATTGAGTTGTGACTGGTAGTGACTGAGTAGGCACAGAGTTCTTCATCAGGCATATAGACATTGCTTGTTGAACTTCAACTGATGGATCTCCAGTTGGATCTTCAGTTGGATCTTCATCAGTAAAAGCTTCACTGGAGTACACTTTTCGCTGGACTTCATCAGTGAGAGTTCCAGTCGAATGTACTACTTGCTGGGCTTCTTGGATCAGCGATGATTTATCACCAGCAGCTCTTATGGACTCTTTTTCGCTAGTAACATAACAAAAACAAGTCTGGCTAACACTTCCTTGCTGGGATTCTGATGCGTAAATCACGCGACAAACGACAGCGGAAGACTAGTTTTGGTATTTTCTGGATTTTATATGGAAAACAAACAACTAAACGAGACAAAAGTAAAATGATAGATAAAAAGAATCCACCACCAAGACTCGTAAAGGCCAAGCCACCGGAATCAAGGATAAAGGAAACACTCCGCACCACCACTACAATCGATAAAGGTCTAGCCACCACGATTATAGATAAAGGAAACCGAAGATTTAAAAAGACCTCACCACAATATTTGATAAAGAACAAGTCACCACAAATATTGATAAAGGGGTCACTCCTAACCACCAAGATCAAAGATCTATAAAGGTAAAAGAAGATTTGTAAGAAATAGAGGCTGCTCTATTAATTTCATTCAACATCAAAAACTGACTTAAAATGAGAAATGAGCCTCTATTTATAGCCACTAATGCTATTTTCTAGAATTAAAGAAATACAATAATAAAAGAAATAAAAGGCTGTCATAAACATCAAGGACCACCACTATTTTTAGACAACCAATAGAAAAAGGGCATGTGAAGCTTCTAGAATTATTCCCTTCGAAATGATCCCCACAATTGGCACATGCAAACCGTTAGGAAAGGTGTCACATCTAGTTGTCCATCCTTATCCATTTCCATAGTTGCCTAGCATAAACTTGGTATATTCCTTCTTTATTGGTCCACTGCCATGTCACCGAAATAACTGAACTGAACAAAACTGGTGATATTATTCTGGTACATCTGGACTGGAGTCGTTCACTAGTAAGCTTCACTGAAGGGTCTTGACTGGAGCCAGGAGAACTGGAGACTGGAGCCTGGAGACTGGAGGACTGGAGGATCTTCACTGGAGAAGTGATCTGGAGAATCTTCGCTGGAGAAGTGATCTGGAGAATCTTCACTGGAAAAGTAATCTGGAGGATCTTCACTGGAGAAGCGATCTGGAGGATCTTCAGTGGAGAAGTGATCTGGAGAATCTTCACTGGAGAAGTGATCTGGAGGATCTTTACTGGAGAAGTAATCTGGAGAATCTTAACTACAGAAGTGATCTGGAGGATCTTTACTGGAGAAGTAATCTGGAGAATCTTCACTGGAGAAGTGATCTGGAGGATCTTTACTGGAGAAGTAATCTGGAGAATCTTCACTGGAGAAGTGATCTGGAGGATCTTCACTGGAGAGGTGATCTGGAGGATCTTCACTGGAGAAGCGATCTGGAGAATATTTACTGGAGAATGGCAAGTTCACTGGTGGGTGCTCGCTGAAGTATAACTTAAATAAGGGACTGATCACCCATCTTTGGCTAGTGTCACTGATGAACTTCAAGACCAGCAACACTTGACTTGGTTGCATAACTTTAGTGCTTGGCTTTGCATTAACATCAATATACACTAGTGGCTTAATTCCAATAAAGGATATCCAATGGTAATTTGTTACTTGCCGATCCTCGATCAACAAATACACGAACCCACTTTTTTTGTGGAAATGGTTCGGGGTCATTTCCGCATCATTCTCTCCCTCTTTTTTGGGACTTGCCCTCAAGTCCTTAAAGTAAGCCTTAAGTTTTCTTCCTTAAACATTTCCAGCACATGAACGCCTTTTGCCAACACCCATTTGGTGGTGACACTTGAATTTTCAGATTGTAACAACACAATGACACTTTCACTCTTCGAAACATCAGCAGAGACCAGATATAAATCAGCATGGACCATAATATTTGCTTCAGTACTTCCAAGAACTATAAGCTCATGTATCATGAGATTATATTTCTCAAACCACACATACAAATCACGTTCTTTCAACTCAAGAAGGGCCAGAATTACAAAGTCCACATATGTTTCAACACACATATTGACCAGATTGTATTTCATCATAGAATTGATCTTACAATGAAGTCTATACTCTTTCTCGACTTGCTGCTCATTATCTCTCATAATACCAGACACATATAACTTAATTTCCACCTTGCACTTAACTTCCCGATCAGTACAAAGATCAAATAATAAGCGTTGCTGACTGACTTTAGGATCACCCAACAAATCAGATTTCTGATGCCTTAACGAGTATAACATTTCAGCAAACCTTCTCATAAAATTAGAATAAACAAAAGTGTCATCTTCTAAACCCTTTCTATACCCAGTTAGACTAACAAATAATTCATCTCCGACCTTAGTCTTCATTTTAACTCTTATCTCCATGCTAAATTGCTTCTGATCAATTACATCAGTTTTGAAGAATGCATCAATATCATGCAGCTCATCAGTTTGAGTAACAAAACTGGGCATTTCAACATGCTTCCTTTCTTCACAAGGATCAAATATATAAGAAACTGTTTGTAATCCTTCCCTAATCTTACATTTCAAGTCAGCTCGTGACTTTAAAAGATCAGTTTCTAACAATGCATAGTCATCATGGGTTTCACCAGTTGGAGTATATAGACATGCTTTCTGAAGTGTTAACGAACTGGACACTTCAGCCCATACTATGGCCTTATAATACTTGAACATATCAGCATGAACAAATAATGAAATTATTTCAGCTTTAATCACTTCATCAAGTGGTAAAGATTTAAGAGTGTCTTGCTTCTCTCGCACACATAATGAACCAGTGTTCAAGTGACCATCATGATAAGCATTATCATGTATCAAAAGACGATCATTCATATGAATAACACAAAAACCCATACCATAATAATCGAATATGAATATAAATACAAGTGCTCGGTTAGTAGTTGTTACCCCTATGCCTTCCTTAAGCCATTGAGTTGTAACTGGTAGTGACTGAGTAGCCATAGAGTTCTTCATCAGGCATATAGACATTTCTTGTTGAACTTCAACTGATGGATCTCCAGTTGGAACTTCAGTTGGGACTTCAGTTGGATCTCTAGTTGGATCTTCAGTTGAATCGTCAGTTGGCTCTTTAGTTGGCTCTTCAGTTGGAGCTTCAGTTGAAGGTACTGCTCGCTGGACTTCTTTGATCAGCGATGATTCATCATCAGAAGCTTCTATAATCTTTTCCTTACCAGTAGCATAACAAAAACAAGGCTGGAAAATTTTTCCTTGCCGAGATTCATCAACAACAGCTTCATGAGGATGAATAGCATTCCGAATCATCAAGAAATCATCAAGGTCAGCTTCCTTTACTTCTTCACCATCGTCATCATAAACACATAGCTGAAAAACATCATCTTCTTGCTGAACGTCATCCATATCAAGTGAATGATCAGTTCTCTTGAAGAGCAAAAAGTCATCAGCAACATCACACATTTCTTCTTCATCATAAATAGGCTCTTGTTCAACATCGACTTCAACTTTTATCTTTTTGAAAGAATTAGGGACTGATCTAATCTCCATGAAATTTAAATTGCAATCAGTGAGTTTCTTACGAGAATTTTTCTTTTTTGTTTCTCTCACATGATTTTCTAACACATCTAAGATTATCCCCATTTGTTTTTCAAGAGATTTAAGCTGTCTATCTCTTCGAAAATTCTCTAAAGCAAGATTTCTATTATAACCCATTTCTATTATCCAAATGAAAAATAATCAAAAATGGATCTAAACAAGAAAAATCAGATCTGAGATTGGAAACCAGATTTTCAAGAATAAATACATTCAGATCTAAACAATAATATTCAAATAACGATCAGATCTATGAAGATTTGAGACAACTTATCCAAACAGATTTTTGACAAAGAAACAAACACCAACAGGATAAAAAGATTAAGAAACCTTTTTCAAACCTGGCTCTGATACCAATTTGATGCGTAAATCACGCGACAAACGACAGCGGAAGACTATTTTTGGTATTTTCTGGGTTTTATATGAAATAAACAACTAATCGAGACAATAAAGTAAAATGATAGATAAAAGAATCCACCACCAAGACTCGTAAAGGCTAAGCCACCGGAATCAAGGATAAAGGAAACACTCCGCCCCACCACTACAATCGATAAAGGTCTAGCCACCACGACTATAGATAAAGGAAACCGAAGATTTAAAAGACCTCACCACAATATTTGATAAAGAACAAGTCACCACAAATATTGATAAAGGGGTCACTCCTAACCACCAAGATCAAAGATCTATAAAGGTAAAAGAAGATTTGTAAGAAATAGAGGCTGCTCTATTAATTTCATTCAACATCAACTAACTTACAATGAGAAATGAGCCTCTAATTATAGCTACTAATGCTATTTTCTAGAATTAAAGAAATGCAATAATAAAGAAATAAAAAGGCTGTCACAAACAACAAGGACCACCACTACTTTTAGACAACCAATAGAAAAAGGGCATGTGCAGCTTCTAGAATTATTCCCTTAGAAATGGTCCCCACAATTGGCACATGCAAACCGTTAGGAAAGGTGTCACATCTAGTTGTCCATCCTTATCCATTTCCATAGCTGCCTAGCATAAACTTGGTATATTCCTTCTTTATTTGGTCCACTGCCATGTCACCAAAATAACTGAACTGAACAAAACTGGTGATATTATTCTGGTACATCTGGACTGGAGTCGTTCACTAGTAAGCTTCACTGAAGGGTCTTGACTGGAGCCAGGAGACGAGACTGGAGCCTGAAGACAGGAGACTGGAGACTGGAGCCTGGAGATTGGAGGACTGGAGGATCTTCACTGGAGAAGTGATCTAGAGAATCTTCGCTGGAGAAGTGATCTGGAGAATCTTCACTAGAGAAGTAATCTGGAGGATCTTCATTGGAGAAGCGATCTGGAGGATCTTACTGGAGAAGTGATCTGGAGATCTTTCACTGGAGAAGTGATCTGGAGAATCTTCACTGGAGAAGTGATCTGGAGAGTCTTTACTGGAGAAGTAATCTGGAGAATCTTCACTGGAGAAGTAATCTGGAGAATCTTCACTAGAGAAGTGATCTGGAGAATCTTCACTGGAGAAGTGATCTGGAGGATCTTTACTGGAGAAGTGATCTGGAGAATCTTCACTGGAGAAGTGATCTGGAGGATCTTTACTGGAGAAGTAATCTGGAGAATCTTCACTGGAGAAGTGATCTGGAGCCTCGCAAGTTCACTGGTGGATGGGCTCGCTGAAGTATAACTTAAATAAGGCACTGATCACCCATCTTTGGCTAGTGTCACTGATGAACTTCAAGACCAGCAACACTTGATTTGGTTGCATAACTTTAGTGCTCGACTTTGCATTAACATCAATATACACTAGTGGCTTAATTCCAATAAAGGATATCCAAGGGTAATTTGTTACTTGCTGATCCTCGATCAACAAATACACGAACCCACTTTTTTTGTGGAAATGGTTCGGGGTCATTTCCGCATCAGATTCATCAACACTAACTTCACGAGAATGATTAGCATTCCGATTCAGCAAGAAATCATCAAGGTCAGCTTCAATTACTTCTTCACCATCGTCATCATAAACACATGGTTGGAAAAAATCATCTTCTTGCTGAACGTCATCCATATCAAGTGAATGATCAGTTCTCTTGAAGAGCAAAAAGTCATCAGCAACATCACACATTTCTTCTTCATCATAAATAGGCTCTTGTTCAACATCGACTTCAACTTTTATCTTTTTGAAAGAATTAGGGGCTGATCTAATCTCCATGAGATTTAAATTGCAATCAGTGAGTTTCTTACGAGAATTTTTCTTTTTTGTTTCTCTCACATGATTTTCTAACACATCTAAGATTATCCCCATTTGTTTTTCAAGAGATTTAAGCTTTCTATCTCTTCGAAAATTCTCTAAAGCAAGATTTCTATTATAACCCATTTCTATTATCTAAATGAAAGATAATCAAAAATAGATCTAGACAAGAGAGATCAGATCTGAAATTGGAAACCACAATTTCATGAATAAACACATTCAGATCTAAACAATAATATTCAAAGAAGAATCAGATCTGTGAAATTTTGAGACAACTCTACCCAAACAGATTTTTTTAACAAAGAAACAAACACCAACAGATTAAAAAGATTAAGATAACCCTTTTGAATCTGACCCAACAAACAAAATAACAAACCCAAGGACTAAAAGATTAAGAAACCTTTTTTTAAACCTGGCTCTGATACCAAATTGATGCGTAAATCACGCGACAACGACAGCGGAAGACTATTTTTGGTATTTTCTGGATTTTATATGAAAAAACAACTAAACGAGACAATAAAGTAAAATGATAGATAAAAGAATCCACCACCAAGACTCGTAAAGGCTAAGCCACCGGAATCAAGGATAAAGGAAACACTCCGCCCACCACTACAATCGATAAAGGTCTAGCCACCACGATTATAGATAAGGAAACCGAAGATTTAAAAGACCTCACCACAATATTTGATAAAGAACAAGTCACCACAAATATTGATAAAGGGGTCACTCCTAACCACCAAGATCAAAAGATATATAAAGGTAAAAGAAGATTTTTGTAAGAAATAGAGGCTGCTCTATTAATTTCATTCAACATCAACTAACTTTACAATGAAATTAAGCACCTATTTATAGCCACACACATGCTATTTCCTAGGAATAAAGAAATACAAATATTAAATAAATAAAAGGTTGTCATGTGCTAAGGACAACCACTAATTTATCCACAAATAGGAAAAGGACAGACAAAGCTTCTAGAAAGATTCCTTCTGCACAAGGGCCCACAAACCGTTAGGAATAACGTTGTCACACGTGCATTCCTTATCCCTGTCAACAGCTGCCATTCCTTCTTTATTGGGTCCACTGCCATGTCACCGAAATAAACTGAACTGAACAAAACTGGTGACTTTATTCTGGTATTTCTGGACTGGAGTCGTTCACTGGTAAGCTTCACTGAAGGGTCTTGACTGGAGCCTGGAAACTGGAGACTGGAGCCTGGAGACTGGAGACTGGAGCCTGGAGTCTGGATGACTGGAGCCAGGAGACTGGAGACTGGAGCCTGGAGACTGGAGGACTGGAGGATCTTCACTGGAGAAGTGATCTGGAGAATCTTCGCTGGAGAAGTGATCTGGAGAATCTTCACTGGAGAATGCATCTGGAGGATCTTTACTGTAGAATGCATCTGGAGGATCTTTACTGGAGAATGCATCTGGAGGATCTTCACTGGAGAATGCATCTGGAGGATCTTCATTGGAGAATGCATCTGGAGGATCTTCACTAGAGAATGCATCTGGAGGATCTAACTGGAGAATCCATTTGGAGGATCCACCTGGAGGAGCCAACTGGAGGATCCATCTAGAGCCTTGAAACTGGAGCATCTCACAGGAGTGCAACTGACGGATACTCGCTGAAGTGTCACTGGTCAGTAGCACTATTGAAATGAAGTTACTGAAGAGTTGTTGTTGATCAAGGCTTGTTTTGTCACTAATGAACTTTAAGACCAACGACTTTTGTCTTGGTTGCAAAACTTCAATACTCGAATTAGTATCAAGATCAACATACACCAGTAGTATAATGCCAATAAAGGATATCCAGGGGTACATGGTTGCTTGCTGATCTTTGATTAATAAATATATGAGCCAAGCCTTTTTGTGGAAATGACTCGGGGTCATTTCTGCATCACATCCAAATTAAAATAAAAAGGGCAGAAATAAACAAAGCAAGGATAGGCAAGTTGAGGGTATTCGATTTTCTAAACCAAAACCTCAATTTCAATTTCGCCCTAAGCAACCTTCATCTATGCCTAAGGATGTGAGTAAGTCGGCCTCTTCTTCTAAGGCTGCAGGATCCTCTGAGCCTTTACAAGCTACGTCGGGTAATAATGCTTCGAATGTTAATACAAGCAACCCATTCTCTGTTTTGGATGGGGCGGACGATGATGTGGGATTGGAAAAACAAGTTGATCAGAATGCTAAACATGGTTCTCGTGATTCTAAGACTGTTGGAAGTGATTTTCTTTCTGTGGATTCGGAGGATGATGAGGTAGAAAATGTTATTGATGAGTCGAACCAATTTTTGGAGAAGGCAGGTTTTTCAGGGGCAAGCACTCCTGCTGAATCGGTTTTTAATGTATAATTTCGCCTCTTGGAATATTAGGGGTATGAACCTGACCCCTAAACAAAATGAGGTTCGACAGGTTATTGCTGACAATCAATTATGTGTTTGTGCTGTCTTGGAATCTCATGTCAGGTCGGATAAACTACAGACTATTTGTGCTAAGGTTTTTTGGAAATGGCAGTGGGATTCTAATGTTTCTTTTTGTAACAAAGGTTCGCGGATTATCTTAGGTTGGAATCCGGATGTGGTTAATGTGATGGTGTTATCTATGACTGATCAGGTTATTCATGCTCAAGTTATTTTTAAAACTACTAAAAAGGTGGTTATGTGTTCTTTTGTTTATGCTCATAACTCTTATATTCAACGGCGTTCTCTTTGGGCTGATTTGCTTAAACATAAGTTGTTTGTTAAGTCGTGTCCTTGGGTTTTGCTTGGTGATTTTAATGTTGCTTTGAATTTAGATGATAAGGCTTCAGGTTCTTCTACTTTTGACATTGCTATGCGTGAGTTTAAGGATTGTGTTATTAATCTTGGTATTAGTGATGTGAATATGATTGGTTTGAAATTTACTTGGAATCAAAAGCCACGTGGGGGAATTGGGCAAATGAAAAAAATTGA
>CM067171.1:122633483-122664987 GCA_034093135.1 Erigeron breviscapus | reverse complement strand
AATGTGCCTCAAGCACCACATATAGCCTATCCAACGATAGCAAGTCAATCATGACATAATTTCTCTTTCACATGGCCATGGAAACATGCTAGTAGGAATTTACCCACCTACTAGCAATAATCACAAATGGATTAGTAGGAATTTACCCACCTACTAACCCTAATAACAAATATGCTAGTAGGAATTTACCCACCTACTAGCAATAATCACAAATGGATTAGTAGGAATTTACCCACCTACTAACCCTAAATCACAATTGGCTAGTAGGAATTTACCCACCTACTAGCAATAATCAAAATGGATCATAGGAATTTACCCACCTATGACCCCAAATAACAAGAACATGATTATATGCATATACACTCACCTTGAACTTGGCTAATCGATTCTATGGCTATAGGCTCAACTAAAAGGTCTTCACCACCTATACATAATACAATACATACAACTATGAGTTCTATAACTCAACTAATTCAAGGTCATTCAATTAACATGCATTCTATTAACATGGTGTTTGGCATTCACAAAACATTTTAACAATTTTCCATAATCAATTTCATATCACAATCTAGCAAAACACCCAAAACATAAAGTTGATTTCTTTGGGTTTCATTAAAACTAAATTGCCTTTACCCAAAGCTTCTCCTTTTAATTCATTAGGGTTCATCATCAAAATCCCCAAATAACAAATTCCCAAAAATAACAAAAACCCCAATTTCAATAATCAAGAACCCTAATTTCTTAATTTAACAATTTGGAAGAATTTCTTACCTCAAAAGAACAATAACACAATTGAAATCAATTTTTCATTCCTTTCTTCCTTGCCAAATTTGATCCCCACCAAGCCACCACAACTCTCAATTAGTTTCTTAGCTCTTCAATTTAGATAGAAGAATTTTAGGGAATGAATATCTTAGATCATTTTTTGTGAATTAGAAGAATGGGTGGAAGAAGGATTTGAGGGGGAAGTAATTTGGTGGAATTGTGATTCATCAAAATGAAGTGGCTGGACACTCTTCCCTCATGCCACGTTTTTATTTTATTTTAGTGGGTATTATACCCGCTAGCCACTAAAGCTCCAACTAAATTAACCTCTTATCTCAAAACAAAATACTAGGAATTTAATTAAATGTCAACTATGATATGATTACCAATAGTGAGGATCCAAGCTCACAACGACAAGTATCCTATGTAGAACTACTTAGCTATAGACCCTAGAATGCCATAACCGAGAATGTGATTTAACTTTCATTTTATTTAACTTTAGTTGGTAATATCAATGACATTGTCATTATAAGGTAGTCTAAAGTACCATTCGATATTCACCAAGTTCAAACGTTCGAGTTATCGAAAACTGAAAATGTTAAACAGAACAAAAACTCGCGGCGCGAGATGGATGACTCGCGGCGCGAAGGCCATTTTGAACTAATTCGCGGCGCGAGACCTGAAGGGTCGCGAGGCGAGAGCAGACATGCACGAGTGAAAGTGCAGTTTTTGACCATTTTCGCCAAACCAAATCGTTTCCATTTCAAATCTTTTCATTTCAACAAGTACCAATCGGTTCCATAACCTGGAAACAATACCATTTCGCTAACCATTTCACAATTTCAACCATTTTGATTTCAAAGATCCATTTCAAATCAAATTTCATCTAATAACCAAACCTAAAACTCATTTCATATTCAAAGCCTATTTATTAAATCAATCATAACTGAAATTAACCCATAAGATGGAATTTAATCAAATCAAAAGTTTAAAGAAGTATGTTACTTACCAATTTAGGGTTCTTGAGATAGAATGAAGAAAATGGTGATGATGATGATGATAAAACCCTAATTATTATTGCAAAATGATTACTTCCTTTGATTTCCTTGCCAAAACAGATTTTGATATTCAAGAGATTTTTGTGTGTGTGTTTCTATGTGTGTGTGTCGACCAAACAAAGAAGAAAGAAAAGAGAGAGGTGTTTGGTGGTTTACTCACGTCCACAAGGAAAAGGGACGGCCCATGTGGCCAAATTTTGAGATATTTTGTACCCTTTATTCGGTAAAATGCTTACGATTAAATACCGAATGACTAAAAGGTTATAATTTAAAGTAAAGGTATTTTCCCTCGTCTCATTTAAGTTAAGACAAGCCAATAAAACTTCGTCAAACTAAACTTTATTTAAATCTTTATTTAAAGTTATTTTTAAGACTCGACATTCGTCTAAATAGCTAATAGTCTACGTCATCAGGATACGTCTAATTGAACTATATCAATTGTTCCATTTATTTAATAATTTCCATGTCATAATCTCTAATTTAGACGAAATTATAATAATGATCGAGATTAAGACTAACCCGTTGCTAATAAATTACGAGTTGTCACAATAATGTGCTTCTTACTCAGGACATAATGCATAACTATCATCTCAACAGAGGTCCTCCGCGTTGCGCTCTAAAAGTAGACATTCAAAAAGCTTATGATACTGTTGATTGGGATTTTCTCAAGGTTATTCTGGTGGCATTTGGTTTTCCTTCTCAAATGATTGATTGGATTATGCTATGTGTTACTACGGTTACTTATTCTTTGAGCATCAATGGACATTTTCATGGGTATTTTAAAGGTAAAAGAGGACTTCGGCAAGGTGATCCTCTTTCTCCTTACTTGTTCACGCTCGTCATGGAGATTCTTACGCTTATCTTGAAGCGTAATGTTCGCAGTTCAGAATCATTTTCCTTTCATCACCATTGCAAAGAGCTTCAGGTTATCAATCTCTGTTTTGCTGATGACTTATTCATTTTCATGCGTGGTACAGTAGAATCAGCTAGAGTTATTATGGATTCTCTTGAAGAATTTCGAATGGTTTCTGGTCTTTCTGCTAGTTTACCAAAAAGCACTGCTTATTTTTGTAATGTCTCTCAAACTGTGAAGCAAGCAATTCTTAGTATTCTCCCCTTTGAAGAAGGACAGTTACCGGTAAAGTACCTTGGTGTTCCTCTTGTCTCCTCTAGGTTGGTTGCCCGTGATTGCAAAATGCTTGTTGATAAGGTCCAAAAAAGAGTTAATGACTGGCGTAACAAGTTCTTGTCCTTTGCTGGCCGAGTGCAACTCATTAATTCGGTATTATCTTCTATTCATGTCTATTGGTCTTCTGTATTCATTCTCCCTATGAGTGTTATTCTTGATATAGAGCAGATTATACGCCGATTGTTATGGAGTCAGGGGGATATGTATCGAGGGAAGGCAAAAGTATGCTGGGATGATGTATGTCTCCCAAAAGAGGAGGGTGGGCTTGGTATTCGCAAACTTAGGCCTTTTAATGTCACCCTCTTTTCAGTTCATATTTGGAATATCCTTACTAATAAAGAGTCTCTTTGGGTTAAATGGATACATACGAATAAACTTCGTGGTATGAGCTTTTGGAATATTCCTTATCGTGGTAATCTTTCATGGAGTTGGAGGAAAATGTTACAAGTTCGACCCATTTTTTTTCGGTAAAAGGCCGTCACCCCTGGTTATATAAAAAATCAATACAAAACAGGCAATCTAGTTGGATACTAGATTGGCTTTTACGTCCCATGCACAAAACGTGCAACGTCAAAGTGAACCAAATAACTCACTATACCTAAAATATTACAGAACGATACAAAACGAATTATCTAACATGGGTAATATAAAAAGGTATATCCCAAGCTATCCTTAATTCATCCAATCGTCTTGACTTCTTAAAACGAAATGTAAACAGCTTCAGCCGGACAGTATGAATGATAGAAGCAGCCAAGTCATCCGGTGTTCTTTTCTTTTGTGCAAAGAGTCTTGAATTTCTTTCCCGCCAAATATAGTACACCGAAGCAGCAAGAATAAGTTTAGTGACCACACTCCTGATGGAGTTCTTGTGCGCAAATGTTAGGACGTCAGAAACAATGTCGTCCCAACAGATCGAAGAATTCAGGAAATTAGCTTTAAAACGAACTAAATTCCAAACTTTTGAAGAGTAAATACACTCAAAAAACAAATGAGAATGCGAATCTGGAACAGCTTCACACAAAGGGCAACGAAGATCATCTAGTAATGTGCCATCAGCCACATCCCACAACCTTAGCATGTCTTGAGTTTTCAGCTTTCGAAGAACAACCAACCATAAAACAAAGGAGTGTTTCGGTATACATTGATTAAACCAAACCAAATGATACCAAACAACCTTATCGGATCTAGTACGCAAATCCTCCCAAGCAGAAGCAACCGAAAATTCCAGAATTCTACCAGTTCTATCTTTCCATTTTACAACATCATGTTTTTCAAGATCAAGGCTTGGAGGCGGCCCAACAGAAAATCGAGAATCCCAAGTAACCGGCCAACCCCAAGACCCATTAACCACTATATCAGAAACTTTAGAATTCAAACGGAAACCAGCATTTGAGATCATTCTAGGAGTTAAATTATCAATCAATGGACCACTATCACACCATAAATCAAACCAAGCCGAAGTAATCTTACCATTGCCAATTTCGTGCCAAAAATGATTTTTAAGAACATGACGAATCTGAAGCAATTTCCGCCAACTCCATGACAAATTTCCTTTCGCCAGTACCTCCCAAAAGTTTCTTCCTTTCAGCCTGTAAGTATGAATCCATTGTACCCATAATGATTGCTTTAGGGAAAGAATGCGCCAAATATGAGAAGCCATCAGAGCAATATTAAAATGCTCCAATTTCCGGATTCCCAATCCTCCTTCAATCTTAGGTAAACAGACAATATCCCAAGCAACCTTTGCTTTTCCTCTTTTCAAAGGTCCCTGACTCCAAAGAAATCCCCGAATAATCTGTTCAAGTTCTAAAATAACCCGGGAAGGTAAAATAAAGACAGAAGACCAATAAACATGCATCGATGATAAAACCGAATTAATAAGTTGAAGGCGCCCAGCAAACGATAAAAATTTATTCCTCCAATCTCCAACTCGACTCTTGACCTTATCTACTAACTGACGACAGTCCCGTAACATCAATCTAGAAGAAACCAACGGTACACCTAAATACTTAACTGGTAATAGTCCTTCCTCAAAAGGCAAAATATTAAGGATAGATATTTTGACATGATTAAGCACATTACAGAAATAAGCTGTACTCTTAGGAAGACTTGGAGTTAAACCAGAAACCGATTTAAACTCATCAAGAGATTTCAAAATAACTCTAGCAGAATCCACATCCCCCCTCATGAATATAAACAAATCATCAGCAAAACATAAATTAACAATGTTAATACCTTCACAATGTGGATGAAAGCGAAACGAATCAGAACATCGGATATTCCTTTGAATAATGAGTGTAAGAACTTCCATAACCAACGTAAAAAGATAAGGAGATAAAGGATCCCCTTGTCTTAATCCCCTCCGGCCATGAAAAAAACCATGCAAATTGCCATTAATGCTAAGAGAAAAAGATGTAGTAGAAACACATTCCATAATCCAATGAATCATACGTTGATGAAAACCAAAACCAAGCAAAATACACTTGAGAAAGCCCCAATCAACGGTATCGTACGCCTTTTGAATATCAACTTTCAAAGCAGCTCTTGGAATGCCTCGATCTAAATGATAATTGTGCATCAGCTCTTGAGTCAAAAAGATATTATCAATAATGCTTCGCCCAGGGACAAAAGCTGATTGATTAACACTAATCAGATCATCAAGACATCCTTTAATCCTGTTAGATAAAATCTTCGTAATACATTTGAAAATAATATTACAAAGAGAAATAGGCCGGTAGTCATTAATACGAGAAGGAGCAGTAACTTTCGGTATAAGAGAGATCACTGTGTGATTTACTTCTTTGAGCAAGCGACCACACAGGAAAAAATCTTGGACCGCCTTTACAACCTCCGAACCTATAATATCCCATGATCCCTTAAAAAAGGCTGCCGTAAAACCATCAGGACCCGGAGATTTATCATCTCCCATAGAGAATATAGCATCCTTCACCTCAGATTCAGAAGCCATCATCACCATATTCCTTGCTTTTTCCTCAGCCAAACGATTAGAAAACAAATCATCACAATTCAAAGTCGTTACGTTACCTGGAAGGCCAAGAAAATCGACATAATGAGCTTCAAACGCATCCACCACAGCTTCTCCATCAATCTGCACTCCATTAGCATCAATGACCATATCAATTCTCTTTCGAGCAGTATTAGTTTTAACTACCTTGTGAAAATAAGTCGAATTAGAATCCCCAACTTTCAACCAATCAACTTTCGCCTTTTGTTTAAGAAAACGTTCCTCATCAAGTAAAGCATCATTGAAAGCACACAAATAAACCGAATGCTCCTCTTTCAAAGACACATTATGAGGATCTTTATCTAAAGCCGATTGAGCATCATCTAATTGCTTACGCAAATCAATAACCTTTTCATGAACATTTCCATAATTACGAAGCAAATTGCGTAACGGCTTCTTAACAGCTTTAAGTTTCTGAACCAAGCAATACATGGCATGACCCGAGACCTCTAACTGCCAAGCTTCAGAAACAACCTCTTTAAACTTCGGATTATGCACCAAGAGATTTGAAAATTTAAATGGTTTAGGTTTAAACTTAACATTCACTGGAATACGTAAAACAGCAGGAGCATGATCAGAAATCCTGTAAGGTTGAAAAAGAGCAGTAGAGCCCACAAACTTATCACAGAATTCCAAATTTGCCATAATACGATCAATTTTTTTCATTTGCCCAATTCCCCCACGTGGCTTTTGATTCCAAGTAAATTTCAAACCAATCATATTCACATCACTAATACCAAGATTAATAACACAATCCTTAAACTCACGCATAGCAATGTCAAAAGTAGAAGAACCTGAAGCCTTATCATCTAAATTCAAAGCAACATTAAAATCACCAAGCAAAACCCAAGGACACGACTTAACAAACAACTTATGTTTAAGCAAATCAGCCCAAAGAGAACGCCGTTGAATATAAGAGTTATGAGCATAAACAAAAGAACACATAACCACCTTTTTAGTAGTTTTAAAAATAACTTGAGCATGAATAACCTGATCAGTCATAGATAACACCATCACATTAACCACATCCGGATTCCAACCTAAGATAATCCGCGAACCTTTGTTACAAAAAGAAACATTAGAATCCCACTGCCATTTCCAAAAAACCTTAGCACAAATAGTCTGTAGTTTATCCGACCTGACATGAGATTCCAAGACAGCACAAACACATAATTGATTGTCAGCAATAACCTGTCGAACCTCATTTTGTTTAGGGGTCAGGTTCATACCCCTAATATTCCAAGAGGCGAAATTATACATTAAAAACCGATTCAGCAGGAGTGCTTGCCCCTGAAAAACCTGCCTTCTCCAAAAATTGGTTCGACTCATCAATAACATTTTCTACCTCATCATCCTCCGAATCCACAGAAAGAAAATCACTTCCAACAGTCTTAGAATCACGAGAACCATGTTTAGCATTCTGATCAACTTGTTTTTCCAATCCCACATCATCGTCCGCCCCATCCAAAACAGAGAATGGGTTGCTTGTATTAACATTCGAAGCATTATTACCCGACGTAGCTTGTAAAGGCTCAGAGGATCCTGCAGCCTTAGAAGAAGAGGCCGACTTACTCACATCCTTAGGCATAGATGAAGGTTGCTTAGGGCGAAATTGAAATTGAGGTTTTGGTTTAGAAAATCGAATACCCTCAACTTGCCTATCCTTGCTTTGTTTATTTCTGCCCTTTTTATTATGGTTAATGTTGGATGTTGATGCAGAAATGACCCCGAGTCATTTCCACAAAAAGGCTTGGCTCGTATATTTATTAATCAAAGATCAGCAAGCAACCATGTACCCCTGGATATCCTTTATTGGCATTATACTACTGGTGTATGTTGATCTTGATACTAATTCGAGTATTGAAGTTTTGCAACCAAGACAAAAGTCGTTGGTCTTAAAGTTCATTAGTGACAAAACAAGCCTTGATCAACAACAACTCTTCAGTAACTTCATTTCAATAGTGCTACTGACTAGTGACACTTCAGCGAGTATCCGTCAGTTGCACTCCTGTGAGATGCTCCAGTTTCAAGGCTCCAGATGGATCCTCCAGATGGCTCCTCCAGGTGGATCCTCCAGATGCATTCTCCAGTTAGATCCTCCAGATGCATTCTCTAGTGAAGATCCTCCAGATGCATTCTCCAGTGAAGATCCTCCAGATACATTCTCCAGTGAAGATCCTCCAGATGCATTCTCCAGTAAAGATCCTCCAGATGCATTCTCCAGTAAAGATCCTCCAGATGCATTCTCCAGTGAAGATCCTCCAGGTGCATCCTCCAGTGAAGATCCTCCAGATCCGGGCTCTAGTGAAGATCCTCCAGTCTCCAGACTCCAGGCTCTAGTCTCCAGTCTCCAGGCTCCAGTCTCCAGTTTCCAGACTCTAGGCTCCAGTCTCCAGTCTCCAGGCTCCAGTCTCCAGTTTCCAGGCTCCAGTCAAGACCCTTCAGTGAAGCTTACCAGTGAACGACTCCATTCCAGAAATACCAGAATAAAGTCACCAGTTTTGTTCAGTTCAGTTTATTTCGGTGACATGGCAGTGGACCCAATAAAGAAGGAATGACAGCTGTTGACAGGGATAAGGAAGGCACGTGTGACAACGTTATTCCTAACGGTTTGTGGGCCCTTGTGCAGAAGGAATCTTTCTAGAAGCTTTGTCTGTCCTTTTCCTATTGGTGGATAAATTAGTGGTTGTCCTTAGCACATGACAGCCTTTATTTATTTAATATTTGTATTTCTTTATTCCTAGGAAATAGCATGTGTGTGGCTATAAATAAGTGCTTAATTTTTCATTGTAAGGCAGTTAGTTGATGTTGAATGAAATTAATAGAGCAGCCTCTATTTCTTACAAAAATCTTCTTTTACCTTTATAGATCTTTTGATCTTGGTGGTTAGGAGTGACCCCTTTATCAATATTTGTGGTGACTTGTTCTTTATCAAATATTGTGGTGAGGTCTTTTAAAATCTTCGGTTTCCTTTATCTATAATCGTGGTGGCTAGACCTTTATCGATTGTAGTGGTGGGGCGGAGTGTTTCCTTTATCCTTGATTCCGGTGGCTTAGCCTTTATGAGTCTTGGTGGTGGATTCTTTTATCTATCATTTTACTTTATTGTCTCGTTTAGTTGTTTATTTCATATAAAATCCAGAAAATACCAAAAATAGTCTTCCGCTGTCGTTTGTCGCGTGATTTACGCATCAAATTTGGTATCAGAGCCAGGTTACCAAAAGGTTTCTTAATCTTTTAGTCCTTGGGTTTTTGTTATTTTGTTTGTTGGGTCAGATTCAAAAGGGTTATCTTAATCTTTTTAATCTGTTGGTGTTTGTTTCTTTGTTAAAAAATCTGTTTGGGTAGAGTTGTCTCAAAATTTCACAGATCTGATTCTTCTTTGAATATTATTGTTTAGATCTGAATGTGTTTATTCATGAAATTGTGGTTTCCAATTTCAGATCTGATCTCTCTTGTCTAGATCTATTTTTGATTATCTTTCATTTAGATAATAGAAATGGGTTATAATAGAAATCTTGCTTTAGAGAATTTTCGAAGAGATAGACAGCTTAAATCTCTTGAAAAACAAATGGGGATAATATTAGATGTGTTAGAAAATCATGTGAGAGAAACAAAAAAGAAAAATTCTCGTAAGAAACTCACTGATTGCAATTTAAATCTCATGGAGATTAGATCAGCCCCTAATTCTTTCAAAAAGATAAAAGTTGAAGTCGATGTTGAACAAGAGCCTATTTATGATGAAGAAGAAATGTGTGATGTTGCTGATGACTTTTTGCTCTTCAAGAGAACTGATCATTCACTTGATATGGATGACGTACAGCAAGAAGATGATTTTTTCCAACCATGTGTTTATGATGACGATGGTGAAGAAGTAATTGAAGCTGACCTTGATGATTTCTTGCTGAATCGGAATGCTAATCATTCTCGTGAAGTTAGTGTTGATGAATCTGATGCGGAAATGACCCCGAACCATTTCCACAAAAAAAGTGGGTTCGTGTATTTGTTGATCGAGGATCGGCAAGTAACAAATTACCATTGGATATCCTTTATTGGAATTAAGCCACTAGTGTATATTGATGTTAATGCAAAGTCAAGCACTAAAGTTATGCAACCAAATCAAGTGTTGCTGGTCTTGAAGTTCATCAGTGACACTAGCCAAAGATGGGTGATCAGTCCCTTATTTAAGTTATACTTCAGCGAGCACCCACCAGTGAACTTGCCATTCTCCAGTAAATATTCTCCAGATCGCTTCTCCAGTGAAGATCCTCCAGATCACTTCTCCAGTGAAGATTCTCCAGATCACTTCTCCAGTGAAGATCCTCCAGATCACTTCTCCAGTGAAGATCCTCCAGATCACTTCTCCAGTGAAGATTCTCCAGATCACTTCTCCAGTGAAGATCCTCCAGATCCATTCTCCAGTGAAGATTCTCCAGATTACTTCTCCAGTAAAGATCCTCCAGATCACTTCTCCAGTGAAGATTCTCCAGATCACTTCTCCAGTGAAGATTCTCCAGATCACTTCTCCAGTGAAGATCTCCAGATCACTTCTCCACTGAAGATCCTCCAGATCGCTTCTCCAGTGAAGATCCTCCAGATCGCTTCTCCAGTGAAGATCCTCCAGATTACTTTTCCAGTGAAGATTCTCCAGATCACTTCTCCAGCGAAGATTCTCCAGATCACTTCTCCAGTGAAGATCCTCCAGTCCTCCAGTCTCCAGGCTCCAGTCTCCAGTCTCCTGTCTTCAGGCTCCAGTCTCTAGTCTCCAGGCTCAGTCAAGACCCTTCAGTGAAGCTTACTAGTGAACGACTCCAGTCCAGATGTACCAGAATAATATCACCAGTTTTGTTCAGTTCAGTTATTTCGGTGACATGGCAGTGGACCAAATAAAGAAGGAATATACCAAGTTTATGCTAGGCAGCTATGGAAATGGATAAGGATGGACAACTAGATGTGACACCTTTCCTAACGGTTTGCATGTGCCAATTGTGGGGACCATTTTTAAGGGAATAATTCTAGAAGCTTCACATGCCCTTTTTCTATTGGTTGTCTAAAAGTAGTGGTGGTTCTTGTTATTTGTGACAGCCTTTTTATTTCTTTTATTATTGTATTTCTTTAATTCTAGAAAATAGCATTAGTAGCTATAAATAGAGGCTCATTTCTCATTGTAAGGAGTTAGTTGATGTTGAATGAAAATTAATAGAGCAGCCTCTATTTCTTACAAATCTTCTTTTACCTTTATAGATCTTTGATCTTGGTGGTTAGGAGTGACCCCTTTATCAATATTTGTGGTGATTTATTCTTTATCAAATATTGTGGTGAGGTCTTTTAAATCTTCGGTTTCCTTTATCTATAGTCGTGGTGGCTAGACCTTTATCGATTGTAGTGGTGGGGCGGAGTGTTTCCTTTATCCTTGATTCCGGTGGCTTAGCCTTTACGAGTCTTGGTGGTGGATTCTTTTATCTATCATTTTACTTTATTGTCTCGTTTAGTTGTTTATTTCATATAAAATCCAGAAAATACCAAAAATAGTCTTCCGCTGTCATTTGTCGCGTGATTTACGCATCAAATTTGGTATCAGAGCCAGGTTTGAAAAAGGTTTCTTAATCTTTTTATCCCATTGGTGTTTGTTTCTTTGTCAAAAATCTGTTTGGATAAGTTGTGTCAAATCTTCATAGATCTGATCGTTATTTGAATATTATTGTTTAGATCTGAATGTATTTATTCTTGAAAATCTGGTTTCCAATCTCAGATCTGATTTTTCTTGTTTAGATCCATTTTTGATTATTTTTCATTTGGATAATAGAAATGGGTTATAATAGAAATCTTGCTTTAGAGAATTTTCGAAGAGATAGACAACTTAAATCTCTTGAAAAACAAATGGGGATAATCTTAGATGTGTTAGAAAATCATGTGAGAGAAACAAAAAAGAAAAATTCTCGTAAGAAACTCACTAATTGCAATTTAAATTTCATGGAGATTATATCAGTCCCTAATTCTTTCAAAAATATAAAAGTTGAAGTCGATGTTGAACAAGAGCCTATTTATGATGAAGAAGAAATGTGTGATGTTGCTGAAGACTTTTTGCTCTTCAAGAGAACTGATAATTCACTTGATATGGATGAAGTTCAGCAAGAAGATGATTTTTTCCAACCATGTGTTTATGATGACGATGGTGAAGAAGTAAAGGAAGCTGACCTTGATGATTTCTTGATGATTCGGAATGCTAATCATCCTCATGAAGCTGTTGTTGATAAATCTCGGCAAGGAAATATTTTCCAGCCTTGTTTTTGTTATGCTACTGGTAAGGAAAAGATTATAGAAGCTTCTGATGATGAATCATCGCTGATCAAAGAAGTCCAGCGAGCAGTACCTTCAACTGAAGCTCCAACTGAAGAGCCAACTAAAGAGCCAACTGACGATTCAACTGAAGATCCAACTAGAGATCCAACTGAAGTCCCAACTGAAGTTCCAACTGGAGATCCATCAGTTGAAGTTCAACAAGCAATGTCTATATGCCTGATGAAGAACTTTGTGCCTACTCAGTCACTACCAGTTACAACTCAATGGCTTAAAGAAGGGATAGGGGTAACAATTACTAACCGAGCACTTGTATTTATATTCATATTCGATTATTATGGTATGGGTTTTTGTGTTATTCCTATGAATGATCGTCTTTTGATACATGATAATGCTTATCATGATGGCCACTTGAACACTGGTTCATGATGTGTGCGAGAGAAGCAAGACACTCTTAAATCTTTACCACTTGATGAAGTGATTAAAGCTGAAATAATTTCATTATTTGTTCATGCTGATATGTTCAAGTAGGATAAGGCCATAGTATGGGCTGAAGTGTCCAGTTCGTTAACACTTCAGAAAGCATGTCTATATACTCCAACTGGTGAAACCCATGATGACTATGCATTGTTAGAAACTGATCTTTTAAAGTCACGAGCTGACTTGAAATGTAAGATTAGAGAAGGATTACAAACAGTTTCTTATATATTTGATCCTTGTGAAGAAAGGAAGCATGTTGAAATGCCCAGTTTTGTTACTCAAACTGATGAGCTGCATGATATTGATGCATTCTTCAAAACTGATGTAATTGATCAGAAGCAATTTAGCATGGAGATAAGAGTTAAAATGAAGACTAAGGTCGGAGATGAATTATTTGTTAGTCTAACTGGGTATAGAAAGGGTTTAGAAGATGATACTTTTGTTTATTCTAATTTTATAAGAAGGTTTGCTGAAATGTTATACTCGTTAAGGCATCAGAAATCTGATTTGTTGGGTGATCCTAAAGTCAGTCAGCAACGCTTATTATTTGATCTTTGTACTGATCGGGAAGTTAAGTGCAAGGTGGAAATTAAGTTATATGTGTCTGGTATTATGAGAGATAATGAGCAGCAAGTCGAGAAAGAGTATAGACTTCATTGTAAGATCAATTCTATGATGAAATACAATCTGGTCAATATGTGTGTTGAAACATATGTGGACTTTGTAATTCTGGCCCTTCTTGAGTTGAAAGAACGTGATTTGTATGTGTGGTTTGAGAAATATAATCTCATGATACATGAGCTTATAGTTCTTGGAAGTACTGAAGCAAATATTATGGTCCATGCTGATTTATATCTGGTCTCTGCTGATGTTTCGAAGATTGAAAGTGTCATTGTGTTGTTACAATCTGAAGATTCAAGTGTCACCACCAGATGGGTGTTGGCGAAAGGCGTTCATGTGCTGGAAATGTTTAAGGAAGAAAACTTAAGGCCTTACTTTAAGGACTTGAGGGCAAGTCCCAAAAAAGAGGGAGAGAATGATGCGGAAATGACCCCGAACCATTTCCACAAAAAAAGTGGGTTCGTGTATTTGTTGATCGAGGATCGGCAAGTAACAAATTACCATTGGATATCCTTTATTGGAATTAAGCCACTAGTGTATATTGATGTTAATGCAAAGCCAAGCACTAAAGTTATGCAACCAAGTCAAGTGTTGCTGGTCTTGAAGTTCATCAGTGACACTAGCCAAAGATGGGTGATCAGTCCCTTATTTAAGTTATACTTCAGCGAGCACCCACCAGTGAACTTGCCATTCTCCAGTAAATATTCTCCAGATCGCTTCTCCAGTGAAGATCCTCCAGATCACCTCTCCAGTGAAGATCCTCCAGATCACTTCTCCAGTGAAGATTCTCCAGATCACTTCTCCAGTGAAGATTCTCCAGATCACTTCTCCAGTGAAGATTCTCCAGATTACTTCTCCAGTAAAGATCCTCCAGATCACTTCTTCAGTGAAGATTCTCCAGATTACTTCTCCAGTAAAGATCCTCCAGATCACTTCTCCAGTGAAGATTCTCCAGATCACTTCTCCACTGAAGATCCTCCAGATCGCTTCTCCAGTGAAGATCCTCCAGATTACTTTTTCAGTGAAGATTCTCCAGATCACTTCTCCAGCGAAGATTCTCCAGATCACTTCTCCAGTGAAGATCCTCCAGTCCTCCAGTCTCCAGGCTCCAGTCTCCAGTCTCCTGTCTTCAGGCTCCAGTCTCCAGTCTCCAGGCTCCAGTCAAGACCCTTCAGTGAAGCTTACTAGTGAACGACTCCAGTCCAGATGTACCAGAATAATATCACCAGTTTTGTTCAGTTCAGTTATTTCGGTGACATGGCAGTGGACCAAATAAAGAAGGAATATACCAAGTTTATGCTAGGCAGCTATGGAAATGGATAAGGATGGACAACTAGATGTGACACCTTTCCTAACGGTTTGCATGTGCCAATTGTGGGGACCATTTTTTAAGGGAATAATTCTAGAAGCTTCACATGCCCTTTTTCTATTGGTTGTCTAAAAGTAGTGGTGGTTCTTGTTATTTGTGACAGCCTTTTTATTTCTTTTATTATTGTATTTCTTTAATTCTAGAAAATAGCATTAGTAGCTATAAATAGAGGCTCATTTCTCATTGTAAGGAGTTAGTTGATGTTGAATGAAATTAATAGAGCAGCCTCTATTTCTTACAAATCTTCTTTTACCTTTATAGATCTTTGATCTTGGTGGTTAGGAGTGACCCCTTTATCAATATTTGTGGTGATTTATTCTTTATCAAATATTGTGGTGAGGTCTTTTAAATCTTCGGTTTCCTTTATCTATAGTCGTGGTGGCTAGACCTTTATCGATTGTAGTGGTGGGGCGGAGTGTTTCCTTTATCCTTGATTCCGGTGGCTTGCCTTTACGAGTCTTGGTGGTGGATTCTTTTATCTATCATTTTACTTTATTGTCTCGTTTAGTTGTTTATTTCATATAAAATCCAGAAAATACCAAAAATAGTCTTCCGCTGTCGTTTGTCGCGTGATTTACGCATCAGAATCCCAGCAAGGAAGTGTTAGCCAGACTTGTTTTTGTTATGTTACTAGCGAAAAAGAGTCCATAAGAGCTGCTGGTGATAAATCATCGCTGATCCAAGAAGCCCAGCAAGTAGTACATTCGACTGGAACTCTCACTGATGAAGTCCAGCGAAAAGTGTACTCCAGTGAAGCTTTTACTGATGAAGATCCAACTGAAGATCCAACTGGAGATCCATCAGTTGAAGTTCAACAAGCAATGTCTATATGCCTGAGGAAGAACTCCATACCTACTCAGTCACTACCAGACACAACTCAATGGCTTAAGGAAGGCATAGGGGTAACAACTACAAACCGAGCACTTGTGTTTAATTCCAGATTCGATTATTATGGTATGGGTTTTTGTGCTATTCCTATAAATGCTCGAATTTTGATGTTTGATAATGATTGTCATGATGGCCACTTGAACACTAGTTCATTGTGTGTTCGAAAGAGGCAAGTCCCTCTTAATCGTTTACGGTCTGATGAAATGATTAAGGCTAAATCTGATTTGTTGGTTGATCTTAAAATCAGTCAGCAGCACTTCTTATTTGATCTTAGAGCTGATTGGAAGGTTAAGTACAAGGTGAAAATGAAGAGTTATGTACCTGGTCTTATAAGAGGTAGTGAAGAGCAAGTCGAGACTGAGTATGGACTTAATTATAGGGTCAATTGTAAGAAAAAAAGGAATCAGTATGTAGTGTTTTCGAAGTGTGTTCTGGTCTCTCAAGACAAATTTATGTCACTCTAGGGAATCATGAATTGCTTAGTCGCCCAGGAGTCGAAATGAAAAGCAATCTGGTTGGTATGTGTACTGGCTTTCCAGTTCTATTCCTTGTTACTTTGAAGAAACGTGATTCGTATGTGTGGGTAGAGAAGTGTAATCTCATGATAAACGTGCTCATCGTTACAACAAGTATTGAAGAGAATAATCTGGTCTTTGTTGATATTTCCAAGTTTGAATCCGTAATGGATCTCGAAATTTCTCACTCTCTATCAGCAATCTTGGAAGTTGATGTGCTGGAATTTCTTTTATTCAAGAAATCTAAAAATTCAAGCTTTGTTACCGGGTGGGGATTACCAGAAGTCGTTTGTGACCTGAAGATGTTCAGAAATGAAAACTCGAGGCCTCACCTTAAGGACTTGAGGGCAAGTCCCAAAAAAGAGGGAGAGATTGATGCAGAAATGACCCCGAGTCATTTCCACAAAAAGGCTTGGCTCGTATATTTATTAATCAAAGATCAGCAAGCAACCATGTACCCCTGGATATCCTTTATTGGCATTATACTACTGGTGTATGTTGATCTTGATACTAATTCGAGTATTGAAGTTTTGCAACCAAGACAAAAGTCGTTGGTCTTAAAGTTCATTAGTGACAAAACAAGCCTTGATCAACAACAACTCTTCAGTAACTTCATTTCAATAGTGCTACTGACCAGTGACACTCCAGATGGCTCCTCCGGGTGGATCCTCCAGATGCATTCTCCAGTGAAGATCCTCCAGATGCATTCTCCAGTGAAGATCCTTCAGATGCATTCTCCAGTGAAGATCCTCCAGATACATTCTCCAGTGAAGATCCTCCAGATGCATTCTCCAGTGAAGATCCTCCAGATGCATTCTCCAGTGAAGATCCTCCAGATGCATTCTCCAGTGAAGATCCTCCAGATGCATTCTCCAGTGAAGATCCTCCAGATGCATTCTCCAGTGAAGATCCTCCAGTCTCCAGACTCCAGGCTCCAGTCTCCAGCCTCCAGACTCTAGTTTCCAGACTCCAGGCTCCATTCTCCAGGCTCCAGTCTCCAGTTTCCAGGCTCCAGTCAAGACCCTTCAGTGAAGCTTACCAGTGAACGACTCCATTCCAGAAATACCAGAATAAAGTCACCAGTTTTGTTCAGTTCAGTTTATTTCGGTGACATGGCAGTGGACCCAATAAAGAAGGAATGACAGCTGTTGACAGGGATAAGGAAGGCACGTGTGACAACGTTATTCCTAACGGTTTGTGGGCCCTTGTGCAGAAGGAATCTTTATAGAAGTTTTGTCTGTCCTTTTCCTATTGGTGGATAAATTAGTGGTTGTCCTTAGCACATGACAGCCTTTTATTTATTTAATATTTGTACTTCTTTATTCCTAGGAAATAGCATGTGTGTGGCTATAAATAAGTGCTTAATTTTTCATTGTAAGGCAGTTAGTTGATGTTGAATGAAATTAATAGAGCAGCCTCTATTTCTTACAAAAATCTTCTTTTACCTTTATAGATCTTTTGATCTTGGTGGTTAGGAGTGACCCCTTTATCAATATTTGTGGTGACTTGTTCTTTATCAAATATTGTGGTGAGGTCTTTTAAATCTTCGGTTTACTTTATCTATAATCGTGGTGGCTAGACCTTTATCGATTGTAGTGGTGGGGCGGAGTGTTTCCTTTATCCTTGATTCCGGTGGCTTAGCCTTTACAAGTCTTGGTGGTGGATTCTTTTATCTATCATTTTACTTTATTGTCTCGTTTAGTTGTTTATTTCATATAAAATCCAGAAAATACCAAAAATAGTCTTCCGCTGTCGTTTGTCGCATGATTTACGCATCAGAGTGGTGCCTTAACAAATGCTTGGTATGATAATTGGTGTAGTAGTAGTCCATTGTGTAACAAGTTTTCGCCTAGAGAGATTGCATCGGCGGGATATTCGATAGATACTAAAGTTGAACATCTTGTTTTTAATGGCCAGTGGAATATACCTCAACAATGGATGAATCGTGTTGATCTGTTTACTTTAGCTCCCTCTTTATCTAATATTGTAGATTGTTGGTTTTGGAAAGATAGATATGGTGTAAAGGACGAGTTGTTGCCATCGCATACTAGTATGGCTGATACGGATGATGATGATGACACTTGGATTTCTGGAATCGCTGGTAAAGTTACAAATATTGATGGCAAGCTTTTGCATCGTAGACACATTCCTGATACCTTAGGTTCTGATTTGAATGCGAGTGGTAACAAGAAGAAAATCAGGTTTGCTGGAAAGGACGAGTTGTTGCCATCGCATACTAGTGTGGCTGATAACCATGACAAAGTTGCACAAGAACAAGTGGATAAAGGAAAACCCGTTGCTGCTGCTTTGCAAAAAACGGTGGTGAATGATGGGGAAACACCGGTTTCTTATGCGTCTAAGCTTCAAGGAGAAAAGAAAACTCAGGTAAATTTTCGTTTGCTTGAATCTAATGAGAAGATGGATGATATAGATGTGGTCCTTCCAAAGGAATCGGTTAAAGTAGTTCAGAGTCGGTTTGCAAACATTTGTATGGATATTTTATAGGTAAGAGGCAGGCTTATCCTGTTGTTGAAAACTATGTAAAGAATGCTTGGGCGAAATTTGGATTGCAACGTCTTATGATGAATTCCAATGGGTTCTTTTTCTTTAAATTTGCCTCTCATAGTGGTATGCAAAATGTGCTAGAGAAAGGTCCTTGGTTAATCCGTAATGTACCTATCTTCCTGAATATATGGTCCCCTACGGCTTTATTAAGGAAAGAAGACATCAAATCAGTTGATGTATGGATTAAAGTCCATAATGTTCCCATAGCTGCTTACACTAAAGATTGGACTTAGCATGTTGGCGACTAAACTAGGTACTCCCAAAATGCTTGATACATATACGACTGACATGTGTATGGAGTCTTGGGGGAGGAGCAGTTACGCCAGAGCGTTAGTAGAGATCTCAGCGGATAAAGACTTTAAAGATGAGCTAACAATGGCAATTCCAAACCTAGAAGGTGAGGGTTTTGTAAAAGAAACAATGAAAGTTGAATATGAATGGAAACCACCTAGGTGTGAACATTGTAAAGTTTTTGGACATGAAGGTGGGCAATGCCCTAGATCTGTTGCAACCATGCAACCAACTCATACTCCAGCTGTGTCTGAGGATGGGTTTCAGGAGGTTAAAAAGAAAAAGAAAGCGAATCAGCAAAAGGGAGGATTTCATGTGAATAATCAAAAACCCAAGATGATGTATCGGCCGATTGTTAAGTCAACCACAAATACTGGAGGAGCTAGTACTTCTAAAGATTCTAAGCCAAGCACAAATACTGGAGGTGCAAGTACTTATTCAGATCCTATTGCCTCGAAGAATCCATATGACCCGTTATCTGATCCTGATGCTTCAGCTAATGATCCATTTTATGTGGAAGCTCAGGGTACTGTAGATGATTTTGATGATGATGTAGACGAACACATTGAGATACATGAGGAGACGTCAACTCGCTAATCAAGGATTGCACTAATTAGTTTGTTTTTGTTTGTGTCTTTTCGGTTTGTTTGCCTGTCTTGGTTTGTCATAGATAGGATAGTTAGTTGGATGTTCTCTTTGGTTGTTATCTGCTTACATATATGGGGTCTGTCCCATATATGAACTAGTGTGATATTCAATCACACTACTTGCTTTGTAATGTTTTCTGATTGGTTGGTATAAAAGTTTGAACAGGGTAACTCCTTTTACCCAAAAAAGATAGATATGGTATTTCAAGACAATTTTCGGCTAATGTAGTGTGGGAAGACCTTCGACCAAGACACGATAGTGCTGATTGGAGTAAGTTAGCTTGGTTTAATTATTGCATTCCTCGGCACGCGTTTATTCTTTGGCTCGCTTTCAGAAGAAGGCTGAAAACTCAAGATCAACTAATGCATTGAGATTTAAATCAAGACATGGATTTGAAGTGTACATTCTGCAAGCTTGAACTTGATTCTCATAATCACCTTTTCTTTGAGTGTAATTATGCAATGCAGGTGTGGAACAAAGTTAATATGAAGGCAGTTTTGAGATCTCAGCCATGCAATTGAGAGCAGTTTGTCTATCCAATACATTGATGAATAAGTCTGGTGCAGGTTGTAAGGACACGTCACCTTCTTTACCTAAGAATATCTCATAGTGCTGAACAAAAGCCTTTGAAACGTTGCCTCCTTCATGTAAGACACCATGAACATCTTTGATCACATTAATGCGACTTTTGTGGTTCCTGCATTTAAGAGAATTATGAAAAAAAGATGTATTAGCATCACCTGTCGCCAACCAATCTATCTTAGATTTCTGTTTGAGGAAATTCTCTTCATCTAACACAGCTTCCTGAAAATCGTTTAAGACAATCACTTTCCATTTGACGCAAACTAACACTATCAGGCTCCAGATCAATAGATTTCTGAATATCATCAAGTTCAGCACGCAATCCCTCCACCCTCTTATGCAAATTACCTTGCTTAAATAAGAGATTTCGAAAAGGAGTCTTTAGTTGCTTTAATTTCTTTACTACTTTGTACTGATTAACCCCATCAATTGTATTCCATGCCTTCTCAACAATCCCCTGAAATTCAGCCTTAGTGGTAACTTCAAAACACAAGGAGAATGATCAGAAACTCTATAAGGTTGAAAAACAGCACAAGCAGATGGAAAACAATCAGTAAAATGAATGTTTCCCATAACCCGATCAATCTTTTTAAGAATACCAACTCCCTTTTTCGGCTTTTGATTCCAAGTATAATGCAGCCCCGAGCTATTAATATCAAATATTTCCAAACTATTAACACATTCCTTGAAATCCCTCATACCAATTCTAATTACATGTACCCGAAAAAGCTGTCCTCTAGATCTAAAGCACAATTAAAGTCTCTAAGTATACACCAAGGTCGATCCTTAACAAAATTCTTATGATAACATAAATTCTGCCATAGAGCCCTTCTATTTTTATAGTAATTATCAGCATACACAAAAGAGCAGAAGAAGGCTTTTTGATCAACTTTAAAGATTACCTGAACATGCACCACTTGGTCCGTTTGAGATAACATCATAACATCAACCACATCAGAATTCCAACCAAGAATGATACGCGTTCCCTTATTACAAGCACCTCCATTGGAGATCCAGTCCCATGATTTACAAATCTTTTTGCAAACATTAAAAAGTTGGGAAACATCCATATGTGATTCAAGTATTGCACACACATTAAGCTGATTTTCCCGCACTACCTGTTGAACCTCTTTTTGTTTCAGAGGGCGGTTCAACCCCCTTATATTCCAAGAGGCTATACTATCCATTGGATACCTTAGAAGCAGGAGTGCTTGCCCCTGTAGAAGTATCCTTTGGATTTGTACCCGATGCCATAAAAGCTGCAGTCTCATTATCCGTAATAATTATATCTTCATCCACATCCGAATCATCATCCAAGAAGACAGATTTAGACTCATTCGGTTTCTTAGTAGCAGTGGCAGCCTTGTTCCCTATATCAACATCATCAGAATCCATAGATAGGACTGAGAAAGGATTACTAGTATTAATTGATGTTGTAGTTGAACTCGTCCCACCATTAGATGCACTCGGTTTGTCTTTCAAGTTCTTCTGACCAGCCACAGGTCTATATTCAAACTTTGGTTTTTGCTTATTCACCTGAAAACCTGTTTTCTTCTTTTTTCCAACCACCTCGGTAAAACCCTCATCATCCACTTTCGCCTTTTGCTTTACATTTCGGATATTTTTACTACATTCATTTGAATGATGACCAAACACACTACAATGGACACACCGTGGCGGTTTCCACTCATATTCCACTTGCATAGTTTCTTTAGTATAGCCATCCCCATCCAAATCCGGAATTGCAATCGACAACTTATCCTGAAAATCCGACATAGCTGAAATCTCTATTAAAGCTCGAGCATAACTACTTCGACCCCAAGACTCCGTGCACATAGCACTTGTGTAAGAATCAAGTAATTTTGGGTTGCCAAGTTTCGAAAAAAGTAGACTCAAACCATCATCGGTATAAGCTGCTATAGGGACGTTGTGAATCTTAATCCACACCATAACCTCCTTAATATCTTCCTTTTTCAGTTTAGCGGTTGGTGTGCAAACATTAAGAAAAAATGTCATATTACGAATCACCTAAGGTCCTCCTTCTAGCACACTATTCATACCCTTCTTGTCAACAAACTTAAAGAAGAAAAAACCATTAGCGTTCATCATCACTTTTTGCAAACCAAATTTTGCCCAATTGGTTTTTACAAAGTATTCAACCACCGGATATGCCAATCGATAACCCAAAAAGTATCCAAATATAGTATTAGCATACTTGTCTTGGACAACACGTACAGATTCTTTCGGTAAAACCACATCAACATCATCATGAACTATAAGATTCTCAATTTTCCGAAAGTTTACCACCTTTTTAACTGATCCAGCTTTTAGTTTTGCAGCATAAGAAGGTTGTTCATGAACAGCATTAGTAACTTCACATACATCAACTTCAGAAGCAAATTCGACGTGTTTTTTTCCCAGCTGTGTCAACTCTTGTGATTCCCTATGTTGTAAATCACCCTCATCCCTCACTGGAATTATCGATTCTGAATTTTCCTTCTTATCACTACTCTCACTCTCACATTCAGCATTCTTTATTCCATCCATTGGAGGAGCTTGAAAAATTGTTTCATCAGCTTCATCTTTCTCCACAGGAATAGAGGAAACTTAGAACGGACACTCCTTATTCTCACTAGCTTTTGCAGGATACACATTAGGTTGCTCACTAGAGGAAACTGGTTCACCTCTCTCAGCTGTATTCGACCCCATATCAGCACCCTTGGTTCCATCCATATTAATATTCCCCTTAACATTAGAAGGAGAATTTGCAGATTTCTTCGAGTTTTTCAATATGGATCGAATTGGAGGTCTGATTTTACCATCAATATGTTTGATTTTAGCTGCAAGATTTTGTTTATCACTCATGATAAAGATTCGACTCTCTCAATCCAAGCAAAACGACATGAACAATCAGACAAGAAGAAGCTATTAAATTAAACTAGATGAAGATCAAAAATTAATGACAGAAAACCCTAACCCTAATCGTAAAGCCCTAGCCTACAAATCAGACCCCCTTAATCATTTAACAAGATCGTAGTATCTAGCTAAACTAAACAGGGTTAGTCGCGAAAACAATCTTGGTAAACAATCAGGAAAATCGAACAAGAAACTAGGGTTTTTAGAGGACGAAGGAAGCGGAAAAAAAAAGAAATCCTACCAGAAAACGAAATAAAAAAGCTCAAACATGCACATCAACCAATCCAAAGAGTGATGAGAGGGACACATTTACAAGCTCTTTAGATCGAAATCAGTTAGGGAAATCGATGGAAGCAAATCGCCATTAGGGGAGAGAGTTTTAGGGTTTTTGACTTCACACATAATTGACCTTTTCCATTAAAACTTGTAATAATAATGTATCCGTAAATCTCTCTTTCTCAATATTCCTGTTCTTAATTTTTTATCTATATAAAATTAAGAAATTTTCAAGATGAAGTAGCAATAGCAGTATCAGCGTTAGGAAGGAGGAAGAAGGTCAATGACAACAGCTAGTTTGCCTCTTTTTTTTGTTAATGGGATATTCCCTGTGAATTTTATACCATAACCAAACATTACAAAACAAGTAGTATGGCTAAGTACCATACTAGTTCATATGCATGACAAGCCATGCAATGTTTACAAGCGATTACGCATACTAATAACCAAACTTAAACAGAAACCCTAATCACTAGCGACACCCTATACAAAAATATAGAGAGCAGCATAGTCAGGCTCGTATCTAGTTACATCATAGTCATTAAGGGTTGTATATCACCAGCCCTCTGGGCAAGTTCCAAGCCTCCACAAATCTTCCAACTTGAGTCGTTGATTTGAAACGTAAGGTAACGAGCTTCAAACGAACAGTTGTAGCCACAATGTCACAAATCTGATCAACCTTCCTGACTTCACTTGAAAATAATCTTCGATTCCGTTCTTGCCATAAAAAATAGGCCGTAGCAGCAACTAGCAACTTCCCAATTACACTCTTAGCCGATTTGGAACTGGCACGTTTGGTCATCCAATCGACAACATCTTCCCATTTCGAGCTCACTTGATGCATTTGAGCTAAATGGCGCACTTGAATCCATACCTGTTCAGAAAATTTACACTCAAAAAACAAATGGTTATGGGAATCAGGTCCTTGTTGGCATAGAGGACAACACAATAGATTGAAATTCATATTTCCTCCTGAACACCACTGCATCATCTTATCTTGTGTCCTCAGCTTTCTTCTCATAATCAACCACATCAGAAAAGCATGCCTTGGAATCATTTGAGGAAACCAAACTGCCTTATACCATGGAACTTCCTGTTGCTTGCACCGTAAAGAATCCCATACAACACTTGAAGAAAATGGTTTTTCTAATCCTTGTTCATCCTTCCAAATCAAAAGATCATGAATACCACTTGACAATTGTAGATTAGGTAAATCAATTAAGACAGGAAACAAGTCAAGCCAGGCTATAGGCCACTTCCAAATACCATCATCAATAAGATCAGCAACAGTGGACTGAAGGGACAGGCCTGCACGCATTATGTCTCTAGGTGTAACATAATTACGAATTGGACATACTTCAGCCCACTTATCAAACCACATTGAAGCACTCATTCCATCACCTAATTTAGTCCATATGTGTGGCCTTATATGTTGGCGTAGTTGCAAGATTTTCCGCCATCCCCACGTACAATTCTGTGGAATTGGAATATCCCAGAAATTCCTATCTTTTATCTTGTAAGAATGGATCCATTTAACCCACAAAGAATCCCTACCAGTTAATAGACTCCACACATGTTTGACCACTAAAGACTTATTGAAATCAGAAATCCTTCGAATTCCAAGTCCTCCCTCCGATTTTGGTACACATAAAGATTTCCATGCAACCTTAGCTTTACCTTTAATAGTATCACCTTGATTCCACAGAAATCTCCTCATTTTGCTTTCCAAGTCATTAATAACACTTTGGGGAAGAATAAACACTGATGCCCAATAAATATGTAGTGATGACAGCACAGACCTTACTAATTGAAGTCTCCCAGCAAACGACAAAGATTTATTCCTCCAATCAGTGATCCGTTTCTCCATTCTTTCTAATAACACCTTACAATCCTTATATAGCAATCTAGATGAAATAAGAGGGACTCCAAGGTAACGAACAGGAAGACTTCCTTCCTCAAAGGGCATGATGTCCAAAATAGATTGCTTAACAGGATCAGAAACATTGCAAAAAAAGGCAGTACTCTTTGACATGCTTGGTACTAATCCTGACATATCTTTGAACATATTAATAGAATCCAATATGATTCTCACTGACCTAGTATCACCTCGTGAGAATATAAACAAATCATCCGCAAAGCACAAATTAATAATGCTTTGTTTCTCACATTTGTTATGGAACCTGAAGTTAGAAGACAAAGAAGAACTGTTCAAAAGCAGTGTTAGAACTTCCATAACCAACGTAAATAGATATGGCGACATAGGATCACCCTGTCTCAATCCTTTCTTTCCTCTGAAGTACCCTTGAAGGTTGCCATTGATGCATAATGAAAAGGATGTCGTAGAGACACAAGTCATGATCCATTTAATCATCGTTGGGTGAAAACCAAAGCCAATTAAAACCTCCTGTAAGAACTTCCAATTAACTGTGTCATACGCTTTCTGGATGTCAATCTTAAACGCACATCTTGGGGGGCCAACATTTCGATGATAATTATGCATTAACTCCTGAGTGAGTAGTATATTATCTGAAATAAGTCTCCCTGGAACAAACGCAGACTGGTTGATACTAACAATATCATGCAACCCATCCTTTATTCTATTCGTAATAATCTTGCTTATACATTTATAAATGGTATTACAACAAGAAATAGGACGATAGTCATTAATAAAGGCAGGTGTGGAAACCTTTGGAATTAACGCAATGATAGTATGATTCATCTGTTGCAACAGCTTTCCATTTCGAAAAAACTCATGTATTGCTAGACAAACCTCACTACCAACAATATTCCAAGCACTCTTGAAGAAAGCTGAGGTATACCCATCAGGTCCAGGCGCTTTATTCTCACCAATACTGAACATAGCATTTTTTATTTCCTCATCAGTAATATTCCTGACCATATTTGCCGCCTTGTCATGGCCAAGAACCCTAGTAAACAAACCAGGTGTTGGGTAAATTCTGATTTCATCTTCCTTACCCAGAAAATTCGTAAAATGATCCACCATGGCTTGATGTGCAGCTCCACCCTCATGTGTAACACCTTGCATGTCTTTGATGATTTCAATTCGTGATCTGTGATTTTTGTACTTCAACGTTTTATGAAAAAAAGCGGAGTTTGCATCCCCTAAAGCAAGCCATTCCACTTTAGCCTTTTGTTTAAGGAAACATTCTTCATCAAGTTGTGCTTCTTTAAACTCATTAAGCACTGTTGCTTCTTTATTACGTAGAGAAGAATCCAAAGGATCTTTATCTATAGCAACCTGAAGCAAATCCAACTCCTTCCTAAGATTATCTACCCGAGTATGAATATTACCCTGTTTCACCAGTAGTTTTCGTAAAGGTTTTTTCAGTGTTTTCAGCTTTTTTACTACTTGAAACATGTAATGCCCATGCACATCTTGCTGCCATTCACGTTCAACAGCTTCCTTAAAACCCAGCTTATGTACAAGAAGATTCGTAAATTTGAAAGGTTTGGGGCTAGTTCTTGTAACCGAAGGGAGCTTTAAGATACACGGTGAGTGATCTGACACCCTGTAAGGTTGAAACAGTGCAACCGCAGATGGGAAATTATCCACAAATTTCAAATTTCCCATAACACGGTCAATCTTTTTAAACACACCAGTACCTTTCTTGGGTTTTTGATTCCAAGTGAAATGTAAACCAGAGCTATTAATATCTAACACTTCAATTGCTTCAACACACTCTTTAAAATCATTCATACCAAGAGTTACTTTCGATGTACCCAACAAAGAGTCTTCAAGATTCAGCGAAGAATTGAAGTCACCCAGAATTACCCATGGTCGATCATGGATGAACACTTTATGTTTACCCAAATCATTCCATAAATCTCTTCGTCTTTTATAATAATTATCTGCATACACAAACGAGCAAAACAAAGATTTCTGATCCAACTTAAAAGTAACTTGGGTATGCATGACCTGATCAGTTTGTGAGATAACCATTAAATCAACAAAATCAGTATCCCACCCGACAATAATCCTTGTACCTTTAGTACATAACCCTCCATTCGATGTCCAACTCCAAGTTTTACATATATTCTTACATGTGTCAAACAACTTACTAACATCCATATGGGATTCGAGAATAGCACATATGTTCAAATGATTTTCATACACTACATGTTGAACCTCCTTTTGTTTGAGGGGGCGATTCAACCCTCTTATGTTCCAGGAGGCAATACTACCCATTAAAACCATCATTACCGGGAGTGCTTGCCCCCTCAGAAGGTTTTATTGGTGCATTAGGCTGAAAAGTATCTTCATATGGTTCAGCAAAAATGGTCTCAACACTTTCATTATCCGAATCACCATCAACAAGATTTTCAAGTTTCTTCTTTTCAATTTCCATCCTTTCTTCCATAGTAGTAACATGAAATAATGGATCAGCAGCTCCCTCTCCATAATCATTCAAAGGGTCATAAGAGTTTTGAGTACTAATCGATGGCTTAGAAGAACTGCCTACCTCCGTTGTAACTTTAGGTTTTACCACAGGTCTATATTCAAACACAGGCTTTTGTTTTTGCTTAACTGGGAATCCTTGGGTTTTTCCTTTCCTCTTACTGTTCACCTGTTGAAACCCATCATTGTCCATTGATTTAGCCACCGGAGCAGCTTTGATAGCCTTAGGACATGCAGAATCAACATGTCCAAAAACTTTGCAAGTCGAGCACCTAGGCGGCTTCCATTCATATTCAATTTTTATAACTGAGTTCGTATAACCCTCTTCATCCATTTTTGGAATGGCAATAACAATTTTATCTTTAAAGTCCTCCTCAGCGTCCAATTCAACTAATGCTCTAGCATAACTATTCCGACCCCAAGATTCAATACACATATCAGTTGTGTATGAATCTAGCTTTTTTGGATCACCCACTTTTGATGTCAACAGACTTAACCCATCATCAGTGTATGCAACCATAGGGACATCATGCATTTTCACCCAAACTGGAACATTTTTCATATCAGTTTTAGTAAGGTTAAGATTCGGGTTCCACATATTCAGAATTATAGGTGAACTTCTAATAATCCAAGGTCCATTCTCAAGCACATAATCCATACCCGCTTTTGTTTTAAATTTAAAGAAGTAAAAACCACTAGCATTCATCATAATACGTGTTAGACCATGCTTTATCCATGCATTTTTGACAAAATTATCCACAACTGGGAAAGCAATTTTCTTCCCCAAGAAGTAACCATACAACGTATTATCATATCGAGCACATACTTCAGTCATGGACTCTTTTGGCAGAAAAACATCAACACCCTCCACATTACTTGTGGTTTCAATCTTCCTTAGGTTAATTGTCCTCTTCACAGCTCCAGTTTGTACACCATCACCTTGCAATTTAGCAGCATAAGATACAGTTGGTTTTTTCTGTTGAAACTGTGAATCCTCAGCCAAGCTTGGTTTACTAAATCCAGGGAAAGCAGACTCTTTAGCAACTGGTTCATGTGAACAACCAGAAACACTTTCCACCGGTGTAGAAAATGCATCATGCATATCTGACTTAGGTGTCTTATCGATCTTCTCCAACCTAGGCTCGTTTACACCAGTATTTAGCAGTTCAGGATCGACTGATGTAGCATCCTTATTATCATTATTATTCACCTTCAATCCCTGAAGCGATTCCGCAGCAGCATTATTCAGATCAGCAGACCCTGGTACCTCAACAGTTACACCAGCTTTTTGAAACCCTTCAGAATTAGGACCAACATCAGATTCATGCTCCTTGCTCACTGCTGCACCAGCAGATTTATCAGCAGAAGATCTATATATAGGTATAGGAGGCTTTGATTTGGTATCAGTAGGCGGTGTGGTGCGCCCTTTGTTAGGGCTGCCACCCTTTTTCTTTTTCCCCGACATATCCTTTTGATCAATATTACCAGAACGTAAACGTGAAAAACGTTCCTCTAACGCTTGAAGATCAAACGCAGGGCAATCTCTCTTCATAAACAAAACAAACCATTAAAACAAAATACCTAGATGAGCCAGAAAATACGACAGCAATCGAACAGGAAAATAAAAACCCTAACACCCTAGAACCCTAAAACTGCAAATCAATCACCAAAATTCGTTTAGCACTAGTGTATAAATCTAACTGAACTATAAAGATAGCCGTGATAACACTAATGATAAACAAATCTGATAAAAAACCTAACAGTTCAAGGGAGACGATCAAAAACAAAAAAAAGAAATCGATACCACCAAAACCAATCGGAAAAAAACCCAAACGTGCACATCAACAATCCTCTAACCCCAAGGGATTAAAAGGATTATGAGAGGGACATATTTACAGGTTTAATCTGATCGGAGTGGGAGGATTCGAAGAAGAGAAGAAAAAGTGCTCATGATCGCCGGTAGGGAGAGAGAGAATTAGGGTTTTTTTTACAACCTCATAGATATTTTGCCTTCAAGACTTCAAATAGTGAAAGATCTTCAACACTTTCCATGATTTTTGTATTTTTTTATAAATATTTTCTCTTCATCTTCTTTATTCTTTCTTTCTTTCCATTTTTTCTTGCTCTTTCCATTTTGCTCATTTTTCTACAAATCTCGATTCAAACACTAAAAAAACACAAGCAAGCATTTCGGGCCAAGCCTTTAAAAAACCGAACCCGATCCGGTTTAACCCGGACCGAACCGAACCGCCCGATAGGGTAACGGCCGGGCTTCGGTTCCGATTTTCTTGCCACTTCGAGTTCCGGGTCAAGCCGGGTCAGGCCGGGTTTTGACCCGTGCTCATGCCTACCACGATCTCACGACGGTCTAGAAAGAAGGAGACACGTTCAGGCTTCAACACAGGTCGTTACAAATTTGACCATGCTCGATTATTATGTCAAAAACCTTAAAAATGGTTTTCTTACGTGTTTTTCATTCTCTCAGTCGCGAACCACCACGAGCAACCGCCACCAGGAACCGTTTCAGGTCCAAGAAACCTCCAAGCAGGTTGTTTAAACGGTCCTAAAGGCTTACTTAATGGTAGACTTTTGTCAATGTTTTCGTAACCACAGTGGTGTGGTGGTTCTCGATTTTCGGCGACTTTTCCAGCTGTGGCAAGGAGTTGGCCGGCTGGTTAGTGGTTTGTGGGGGAAAAGGAATCCAAGGATTTTCTTTTAATCCAATGTTTTTATTACAAATAGTCCATGTGGTTACGAAATTGACGATTATACCCTCACGTGGTATGCACGTGAGGGGTTTAACGGAGCAAAACTAACGGCTGTTAGTGCCAGGGACGGTTGGCAATGAAAATGCATACCTCAGGTGTAACACCCCAACAAGGCGGAATCATGGGGGTTATAAGAATCGATCAGCACGACATGGAAATTATGTAGAGACAATACTAAATGCAACAAGGATTGGACATTTCCATTCACAATTCAAGTCAAATACAAGTACTGGATCACAAATATGCATAAGGAGCACAACACCATCAAGAGTTTACAAAAGATAGTTCAAAAGATAGTTAAAAAATGGCTAACGATCCTAAGCATAACCCATAAACGGGAGCAATGAATCACGCCTTTGATTAAACCGTTCACCTGAAAAGTGTACTAAAATGTGTCAACATAAAGTTGGTGAGTTCGTAGGTTTTGACAATAAAAACAAGTGTCGGGATATCAACCGTTATTCATAATTCATCACAACACGATCATATAACCTCGATTCGATCATTACATAATATAACCTTTATTCGATCATAAAATAATATTATAACCTCGATTCGATCATAAAACGAAAAATATAATCTCGATTTGATCAATAAACAATCATATAACCTTGATTCAATCAATAAACGATCATATAACCTTGATTCAATCATAAACGATCATATAACCTCGATTCCATCATAAACAATCATATAACGATCATACAAGCAAATTAAACACAAAGTACACTTTTCACCCCAAAATCATATAATGTAAGGGGCTACGAACTCACCTTGGCCAAGCGATAATAAGTTAAGAGTGAGTTATAAGTGCGCAACGATCGTCACGAG
>CM067171.1:122585614-122632483 GCA_034093135.1 Erigeron breviscapus | reverse complement strand
ATAAAATAGCTAAATGGTATTGTTTCTAGGTTATTGAACATGTTGGTACTTGTTGAAATGAAAAGATTTGAAATGGAAACGATTTGGTTTGGCGAAAATGGTCAAAAACTGCACTTTCACTCGTGCAGGTTTGCTCTCGCGCCGCGACCCTTCAGGTCTCGCGCCGCGAACTAGTTCAAAATGGCCTTCGCGCCGCGAGTCATCACCTCGCGCCGCGAGTTTTTGTTCTGTTTAACATTTTCAGTTTTCGATAACTCGAACGTTTGAACTTGGTGAATATCGAATGGTACTTTAGGCTACCTTATAATGACAATGTCATTGATATTACCAACTAAAGTTAAATAAAATGAAAGTTAAATCACATTCTCGGTTATGGCATTCTAGGGTCTATAGCTAACACCCCAATATTTTAAGGTAATATAAAATTAACCCTTATCATAGTTTTGACATTTAATTAAATTCTTAGTATTTTGTTTTGAGATAAGGGGTTAATTTAGTTGGAGCTTTGGTGGCTAGCGGGTATAATACCCACTAAAATAAAATAAAAACGTGGCATGAGGGAAGAGTGTCCAGCCACTTCATTTTGATGAATCACAATTCCACCAAATTACTTCCCCCTCAAATCCTTCTTCCACCCATTCTTCTAATTCACAAAAAATGATCTAAGATATTCATCCCCTAAAATTCTTCTATCTAAATTGAAGAGCTAAGAAACTAATTGAGAGTTGTGGTGGCTTGGTGGGGATCAAATTTGGCAAGGAAGAAAGGAATGAAAAATTGATTTCAATTGTGTTATTGTTCTTTTGAGGTAAGAAATTCTTCCAAATTGTTAAATTAAGAAATTAGGGTTCTTGATTATTGAAATTGGGGTTTTTGTTATTTTTGGGAATTTGTTATTTGGGGATTTTGATGATGAACCCTAATGAATTAAAAGGAGAAGCTTTGGGTAAAGGCAATTTAGTTTTAATGAAACCCAAAGAAATCAACTTTATGTTTTGGGTGTTTGGCTAGATTGTGATATGAAATTGATTATGGAAAATTGTTAAAATGTTTTGTGAATGCCAAACACCATGTTAATAGAATGCATGTTGAATTCAAGCAAATGATTGTGAAATAGTTGAGTTTATAGAACTCATAGATATATGTATTGTATTATGTATAGGTGGTGAAGACCTTTAGTTGAGCCTATAGCCATAGAATCGATTAGCCAAGTTCAAGGTGAGTGTTTATGCATATAATCATGTTCTTGTTATTTGGGGTCATAGGTGGGTAAATTCCTATGATCCATTTGATTGTTGAGCTAGTAGGTGGGTAAATTCCTACTAGCCAAATTGTGATTTAGGGTTAGTAGGTGGGTAAATTCCTACTAATCCATTTGTGATTATTGCTAGTAGGTGGGTAAATTCCTACTAGCATAATTGTTATTAGGGTTAGTAGGTGGGTAAATTCCTACTAATCCATTTGTGATTTGCTAGTAGGTGGGTAAATTCCTACTAGCATGTTTCCATGGCCATGTGAAAGAGAAATTATGTCATGATTGACTTTGCTATCGTTGGATAGGCTATATGTGGTGCTTGAGGCACATTGCTTGGTAACTTGATTATGATTATATGTATATGCATTCACTAAGCGTTGCTTATGTTTTAGTTGTTTAATTCTTTTATAGGAGTTGGTAGTAGTAGCAAAGGCAAGGACTTGATCTAGTGAAGTGATCATTGAAGAATTTAGAGCCATCTTGAAGGTTGGCAACTTGGGTAATTCTGGTAGATAATTCCCTTTTGACCATTCGGCTCTTGATACAAGTTTGTTTTGGTTGATCAAGTCTTTTGGTTGTAAAAGTCTATAAACATGTAAGGATTTTGGGTCACCTGGTTGTTTTTAGTCATAACTTGGTAACTAGGTCGTTTTCTTTATTTAGGTCAAAACGACCCGTTTGATGACATTTATCGTTTTGGCTCAAAACTTTGGTTGTAAGTATTATCCGTGGTGTTCAATGTTATGTTGAAGTATGAAACGTTCTGATTCAAAGTGTGGTTTAAAAATTTGGGTGTTGAAATGTTGAAATTGTGTTAAAAGGAAATGTTGGATTGCTGGTTTTTGGGCAGGTCTGGACCAGAAACATTCCACTGCGGCGCAGTGGAAGTGTTTTAACCCCACTGCGGCGCAGTGGGGGATTTCGACCCGCTGACCAGTAACTTTCCACTGCGACGCAGTGGGAGGAGTCCTACCCCACTGCGGCGCAGTGGTATGTTGCTGTTAAAAAAAAAAAAAAAAAAAAAAAACCTTTAACTTTGTACTCTTTTACTAAATGAGGTTTGGTTGTTACATTTTTGGTATCAGAGCCATGGTTCAAGGGATTTAGGTATTCGATCTTTGCGAATAGGATGCCTAGACTTGAACCATTGGATTGACTTTGACCTTAGGATTTGGGGTGTTCACGTTTGAAAGTGGAAATGGTTAGTAAGATTGATTTAAAATGAAATAGTTTATGAGCTTAATAGAGCCGGCCTATTATTGGTCATAAGCTATTACGTTCTAAATCAAACTTACTAAATATGGAAACGATCGGATGTGAGCGTTCGGGTATTAGAGACAAATAAGTGTATTGAATGTTCATTTATAAGTTGTTAAATTTGTAGTATGGAATCTTTTCAAAACGAAGACGAATCAATTCGGATTAGGGATAAAGTTATAGAGAATGCAGAATCGTCGGAACGGGAAGTCCTCACCGGTGATTTTATAAGTGAGCAAATAGGCAAGGCCTTGGAGAACTTCTCTCCATTTATCACTAAAAAGTTGAATGAGACTCTAGAAGGAGCAATGAGTGAAGCCATTGCTAACAAAATTAGGGAGGAAGTAGCTTTGTCGGTACAAGAAGAGTTCGATAAGCGTTTTCCTAAAGGCAAGGTACCGGAAACACAAACAAATGAGAATCCTCCAAAGAACACCAACGAAAAGCCTTATGATCTCAAAAGTTTCACCATTGCAAGTCCTCCTACATACAACGGGAACCCCGACCCCGTTGTAAGCACCAAGTGGGTGTATGAGATAGAAGGAGCTTTCCGCATTACCAAGACTCCAATTGAAGACAAAACGTTGTATGGGTCAAGCATGTTGAGAGACCGGGCTAAGTTATGGTGGGACAGCTTAATTGTGACAAAGGGTGAAGGAGTGATGAGTATGGAGTGGGCAGATTTTAAAGCGGCTTTCTTCAAAGAATTTCGATCCGAGGCCGATGTGACTAAACTTAGAAGTGATTTCATGAATGAATCTCAAGGTTCGCTGAATGTAAATGAATTTCGTGTGCGGTTTCTTGACAAAGCACAGTTTTGTCCCGAGTATTTGAAAGATGATAAGTTGTTGAAGGAACACTTCTATCGGAAACTCCGCAAGAATATTCGTGAGAAGATCACTCTTCTCCAAATCGAATCTTTCAATCAATTGATTGATGTAGCAAGGTGGTATGAGGTGGAACAAGGCATGCCGGATGAAGACTCCTCCAAAAGGAAAGCGGAGCAAATTGATTCGCCAAACAAGAAGTTCCGGCCAAGTGGAAGCTCGGGAAATAATACATTTAGGAGAAACGCCCCCGCTTGTAACAAATGTGGGAAATATCATTTCGGAGTTTGTCCTTCAACACCCAAGAAAGGGTGCTTCACTTGTGGCCAACCGGGTCACATTAGTCGTGATTGCAAGTTCTCTCCAAACAAGCCTACCGTGTGCTTTAAATGCTTTAAAGAGGGGCACATGAGAAGTGATTGCCCATTGTTGTCAAATGAAGAAAGGCAAGCGGAAGTAAGAAAAATGAATGAGAAAAGGATGGTGAGACAAGTAGGAGCTCCTAAAGGGAGATCTTTCCAACTCTCGGTGGTGGAAGCTAAGGAATCAACCGATGTTGTGTCAGGTACTTTTCTAGTCCATGACACTCCCGCTAAAATTCTATTTGATTCCGGGGCAAACCGTTCCTTTGTAGCTACTCGATTCACTAGATGTATTCCCCTACAAGTATCTTTGCTTAAACCTCCGTTATTAGTGGAAGTAGCGGGTGATCAAACTTATGTAATTAAAAATGTGTATTTAGATTGTAGCTTGACCATAAATTTTGAAAATTTTAAAGCCAATCTTATACCTATGGGTTTGGGTGAATTTGATGTGATTTTGGGCATGGATTGGCTCGGTAGACATAGGGCGAGTATTTGTTGTAGTGATAAAAGTGTCAGACTCAAAACTCCTAGTGGCAAGGATATGGTGGTTTTCGGGGAAAGAAATCAAGACTCTTTACCGCTGTGTACTTATGCTAGAGCTCGCCGACTTATTTCCCGTGGATGCAAAGCTTTTCTTGCTCATGTTCTTGATTCCGATAAGGAATCTAAATCAATTCCTGACATTCCGATTGTTAACGAATTTGTTGATGTTTTCCCCGATGACCTACCGGGTCTTCCTCCTGATAGACAAGTAGATTTCAAGATTGATCTCATTCCGGGTGCTACACCCATCGCTAAAGCTCCATATCGTCTTGCTCCAACTGAAATGCGAGAAATGATGGAACAACTCCAAGAACTTCTTGATAAGGGCTTTATACGCCCAAGTAGTTCTCCTTGGGGTGCTCCTGTTCTGTTTGTTAAAAAGAAAGATGGTAGTTTGCGGATGTGCATTGATTATCGTGAGCTTAATAAAGTTACCATCAAGAATAGATACCCTCTGCCTCGTATCGACGACCTTTTTGATCAACTTCAAGGAGCGTCGTATTTTTCGAAGATTGATCTTCGTTCGGGTTATCATCAACTAAAGGTTGGTGAAGAAGACATTCCAAAAACTGCGTTCAGGACCCGTTATGGTCATTATGAATTCTTGGTCATGCCTTTTGGGTTGACAAACGCTCCTGCAGCCTTCATGGATCTCATGAATCGTGTATGTCGTCCTTTCCTTGATAAATCCGTTATTGTTTTCATTGATGACATTTTGATCTATTCAAAGTGTCAGTCCGATCATGAGAAACACCTTCGTGAAGTTCTTGAAACCCTCCGTCGCGAGAAATTGTATGCCAAGTTTTCTAAATGCGAATTTTGGTTACGTGAAGTCCAATTCCTTGGACATGTTGTGAATAAAGAAGGAATTAAAGTAGACCCGGCAAAGATTAGTGCAATCACAAAATGGGAACCTCCCAAATCTCCGACTGAAATCCGTAGTTTTCTTGGTTTGGCGGGTTATTATCGTCGCTTTATTCAAGATTTTTCTAAATTGGCCTCGCCTCTTACTAAATTGACCCGAAAGAACGAGAAGTTTGAATGGAAGAATGAACAAGAGAATGCCTTCCAAACTTTAAAAGAGAAGTTGAGTCAAGCACCCGTTCTAACTTTGCCAGATGGAGTTGAAGACTTCTCGGTATATTGTGATGCATCTTTTAATGGTCTTGGTTGTGTTCTTATGCAAAAGGGGCAAGTCATCGCTTATGCATCAAGACAACTAAAACTTCATGAGAAGTCTTATCCTGTTCATGATTTAGAACTTGCTGCGGTTGTTTTTGCTTTGAAGATTTGGCGCCATTATCTCTATGGTGTTAAGTTTACCATTTATTCCGATCATAAGAGTCTTAAATACTTCTTTGAGCAACGAGATCTTAATAATCGTCAACGAAGATGGCTAGATTTATTGAAAGACTATGATTGTGAAATCTTGTATCACCCCGGAAAAGCCAATGTGGTGGCCGACGCCTTAAGCCGAAAAAGTTCTCACTTTTTCATTCGTGTTTCACCCTTATGGGTGATGATTACCAATGATTTCTTGGAACGCATAAAAGAAGCTCAAGATGAAGCTTTACAACGTGATCCTAAACGAGAAAGAATTAAGGGTCAAATGAAGCATTTTTCTAAAGACTCTCGTGGTCTTACGGTTCGGTATGGACGAATTTGGGTTCCTTTTTCGTGCCCTTTGAAAGAAATTCTTCTCGATGAAGCACATAAGTCCAAATATTCTATTCATCCCGGTGCAACGAAAATGTATTATGACTTGAAGGTTGATTATTGGTGGCCGGGTATGAAACGGGACATAGTCAAGTATGTGGAGAAATGTTTGACTTGTTTACAAGTTAAAGCGGAGCATCAAAAGCCATACGGGAAGCTCCAACCGCTTGATATACCACAATGGAAGTGGGAGCACTTGACTATGGATTTCATTACCAAACTTCCTAAAACGCCCAAGCATCAATTTGACTCTATATGGGTGATCGTAGATCGATTGACGAAAAGTGCCTTGTTTTTGCCCATTCGTGAGTCATCATCTTCTGAAGTGTTAGCCGATATTTATTTGAGAGAAGTGGTAGCTCGGCATGGCATTCCCGTTTCTATTGTTTCGGATAGGGATACACGGTTTACTTCCCACTTTTGGAGAAGATTTCATGAAGACCTGGGTACTAAGTTACACATGAGTACCGCGTACCATCCTCAAACGGATGGGCAAAGTGAGCGAACCATCCAAACGTTGGAAGACATGCTACGTGCATGCATTATTGATTTTGGAGGACCATGGGACGCGTATTTGCCTTTGGCAGAATTTTCGTATAATAATAGTTACCATTCTAGCATTAAGATGCCTCCTTATGAAATGCTTTATGGTAGGAGATGTCGAACTCCCATTTGTTGGGGAGAAGTGGGCCAACGAGAATTAGGTGGGACCGATATTGTCCTTGAGACTACTCAAAGGATAGATGAGATTCGTGAAAGACTCAAAGCGGCTCAAGATAGACAAAAGTCGTATGCCGATGTTAGAAGAAGACCCATTGAGTTCATGGTTGGTGACCGAGTTTTGTTAAAGGTATCTCCATGGAAGGGCTTACTACGATTTCGCAAACGTGGAAAGTTGAGCCCACGGTTCATTGGCCCGTTTCGGGTTTTAGCCCGTATTGGCAAAGTGGCATACCAATTAGAGTTACCCGAAGAGCTATCTCGAATTCATGACACTTTTCATGTATCTCAACTCCGAAAATGTCTTGTTGATGATGCAACGTGCGTTCCATTGAATGAAATCGAACTAGATAAGAAATTGACTTACGTTGAGGAACCGGTTACTATTGTGGAAGAAGAGTTGAGAAAGATAAACAATAAGACGGTACGAACTTTCAAGGTACAATGGAAGCACCAAAGGAGCTCGGAATATACTTGGGAAACCGAGCATGATATGTTGGTGTACTACCCGTCTTTGCATATGGCTTGGATCACGGGGACGTGATCGATTTTGAGTGGGGGAGATTTGTAACACCCCAATATTTTAAGGTAATATAAAATTAACCCTTATCATAGTTTTGACATTTAATTAAATTCCTAGTATTTTGTTTTGAGATAAGAGGTTAATTTAGTTGGAGCTTTAGTGGCTAGCGGGTATAATACCCACTAAAATAAAATAAAAACGTGGCATGAGGGAAGAGTGTCCAGCCACTTCATTTTGATGAATCACAATTCCACCAAATTACTTCCCCCTCAAATCCTTCTTCCACCCATTCTTCTAATTCACAAAAAATGATCTAAGATATTCATTCCCTAAAATTCTTCTATCTAAATTGAAGAGCTAAGAAACTAATTGAGAGTTGTGGTGGCTTGGTGGGGATCAAAGTTGGCAAGGAAGAAAGGAATGAAAAATTGATTTCAATTGTGTTATTGTTCTTTTGAGGTAAGAAATTCTTCCAAATTGTTAAATTAAGAAATTAGGGTTCTTGATTATTGAAATTGGGGTTTTTGTTATTTTTGGGAATTTGTTATTTGGGGATTTTGATGATGAACCCTAATGAATTAAAAGGAGAAGCTTTGGGTAAAGGCAATTTAGTTTTAATGAAACCCAAAGAAATCAACTTTATGTTTTGGGTGTTTGGCTAGATTGTGATATGAAATTGATTATGGAAAATTGTTAAAATGTTTTGTGAATGCCAAACACCATGTTAATAGAATGCATGTTGAATTCAAGCAAATGATTGTGAAATAGTTGAGTTTATAGAACTCATAGATATATGTATTGTATTATGTATAGGTGGTGAAGACCTTTTAGTTGAGCCTATAGCCATAGAATCGATTAGCCAAGTTCAAGGTGAGTGTTTATGCATATAATCATGTTCTTGTTATTTGGGGTCATAGGTGGGTAAATTCCTATGATCCATTTGATTGTTGAGCTAGTAGGTGGGTAAATTCCTACTAGCCAAATTGTGATTTAGGGTTAGTAGGTGGGTAAATTCCTACTAATCCATTTGTGATTTTGCTAGTAGGTGGGTAAATTCCTACTAGCATATTTGTTATTAGGGTTAGTAGGTGGGTAAATTCCTACTAATCCATTTGTGATTTTGCTAGTAGGTGGGTAAATTCCTACTAGCATGTTTCCATGGCCATGTGAAAGAGAAATTATGTCATGATTGACTTTGCTATCGTTGGATAGGCTATATGTGGTGCTTGAGGCACATTGCTTGGTAACTTGATTATGATTATATGTATATGCATTCACTAAGCGTTGCTTATGTTTTAGTTGTTTAATTCTTTTATAGGAGTTGGTAGTAGTAGCAAAGGCAAGGACTTGATCTAGTGAAGTGATCATTGAAGAATTTAGAGCCATCTTGAAGGTTGGCAACTTGGGTAATTCTGGTAGATAATTCCCTTTTGACCATTCGGCTCTTGATACAAGTTTGTTTTGGTTGATCAAGTCTTTTGGTTGTAAAAGTCTATAAACATGTAAGGATTTTGGGTCACCTGGTTGTTTTTAGTCATAACTTGGTAACTAGGTCGTTTTCTTTATTTAGGTCAAAACGACCCGTTTGATGACATTTATCGTTTTGGCTCAAAACTTTGGTTGTAAGTATTATCCGTGGTGTTCAATGTTATGTTGAAGTATGAAACGTTCTGATTCAAAGTGTGGTTTAAAAATTTGGGTGTTGAAATGTTGAAATTGTGTTAAAAGGAAATGTTGGATTGCTGGTTTTTGGGCAGGTCTGGACCAGAAACATTCCACTGCGGCGCAGTGGAAGTGTTTTAACCCCACTGCGGCGCAGTGGGGGATTTCGACCCGCTGACCAGTAACTTTCCACTGCGACGCAGTGGGAGGAGTCCTACCCCACTGCGGCGCAGTGGTATGTTGCTGTTAAAAAAAAAAAAAAAAAAAAAAAACCTTTAATTTTTGTACTCTTTTACTAAATGAGGTTTGGTTGTTCACTATAGCTAAGTAGTTCTACATAGGATACTTGTCGTTGTGAGCTTGGATCCTCACTATTGGTAATCATATCATAGGTTTTGGATAACGTGGAGAATTGACTGTTGATCTTCTCGAGCTACATTGCAACTTTTAGCACTTAGATCGCTAAGGTGAGTTTATGGCGCCCTTTTCCTTTTACTTTGGGCCTGAAAAGCATGTGTTATAGTATACACGATTTGTTAAATAAATGATTGTTTTGTGAATATGCCATGTGATTTGGATACTTAGATCATTTGACTTAAATTTGCCATGTTGACGGCTGTCGAAATGTGTATACGTGTCATTTATTAAATGTTGAATGAAATGACTTTGAATTGCCGTGTGATGGCTGATTAAATTGTTCTTTGTGTTTGACAAACTAAAATGTTGCCCCTGTGTAGTTATCACTATTATGAAACCCTAGTGGTTGTATTGTCAGACTTAGTTCTTGACTGTCTTGGTTATGGTCCGCACCACTAGTAGAAGGAAATCCTGTGCGAGGCATGTTGGCTGATACTGTCGGATGTTGTTTCCCGGCTGTCATATGCTAGTCATAAACATTGTTGTGGTGCGCACCCCATTTTAGAGGGAAATCCTATGCGAAGCAATGTAGCATAGTGACTGATACTGTCGGACTTGGCTCCCGGCTGTCATATGCTTTAGTCGGACTTAGACCCCGACTGTCTTGTTATGAAATATTATCAGGTTTTTGATCCTGATTGTCTTGTTGAAAATAACTACACGTCATTGTGTTCTCTCAATGACGATTAAAATTTGGTCAAACATACTGTAAACTCACCAACTATTTCGATAGTTGATCCTCTCAAATTTCATGCTTTTCAGGGAACCAACAGTAAGTATTGGAAGCGTATATGGCATTTTAGAAGCCATTTTTTGAACTTTGGACGTACAATTAGCGTCAGACTTCTGAGGACTATCGTATTATTAGTCCTAATTGTACTAGACTGTCCAAACGTTATTATTGTATTAAGTGGGCCCATTTCCAATTGAGGATAGTTTGTATCCGTGTATTGGAGTCCACATCTGAACGATTATACTTGTAATAAACTCGTATTTGGATTAATGGATGTAATCTTTATTTACCTTCTGATTAGTACGCAATTATTTGTTAACCCTGTATTTCCGCTACAACGGGGTGTGACAAAAATTGGTATCAGAGCCAAGTTATAGTGAATACGGAGTTATTCCTCGTGAATAACTCAATCTATAGCCATGGTCGCTTCATATAGGAAATCTAAGTCTTTAAGGTTTAGGATACTTATCTCGAGAGTTATACTATTTGTCAATAATTAGACCTAACCCGATCAACTACGTCCCGATTATGTAAAATAGTATAAGGCTCGAAATAAATATCTTAAATTGTGTATATACGTGTTAGTTGAATTATATTCACAACGTACTGTAAATGTGGTGGGAAGGCTGCGGGTGACCCTATACATAAGCATTGAAGGTATGTTAGGAATAGAAACTCAAATCGTATGTGTATGCATAAGGTTTATATACGTGATAGTTTGGATTATATTAACAACATATTTAAATGTGGTGGGAAGGCTGCGGGTGACCCTATATATAAGCATTGAAAATATGTTGGTAATAGAAACCCAAATCGAATGTGTATAATCTAGACGAAGATCTCTTTGAAACTCTTGTTGCGTACTGTCTCATTCGATTGACTCGAATTGTCTTATCCATCAGACTTATATGGATTCTTTGACTATTCTTTCAGACTTGTCATGTCGGACGGAGCTAGCTCTTATGTTGTTGTTCCTGGTACTCCTCAAGTTCCAGTTGTAGCAAACTCCATTCCTCGTGTTCCCCACTCTTCTGAAGAGGAACAATTTGAGGCTTCGGGCAATGAGTCTCGCCCCATCAATCTGGTGTCAACATCCAGTGAATCTGGAAATGAACATGTATCTATTCATGTTCAACCATCTCTGTCACCGGTAGCTCCATATCAGAGGAGGACTACCGAGGGAGCTCGTCTGCCTTATGCTCCTCGAGACCCTAATGCTCCTGGTCCTTCTGCACCGGTTCAGGACAACCGTGTGTTTGGTCCCTCTTTTCTTCTGGGCGATCCGTATGCTGCGGGTCCCTCCAGAGTGCCTGTTTACAATCCCAATGCTGCTGAAGTGATGCCAGTTGCTGATGCAACTGATAGGTCGGAATATTATCTCCGACAAATGTCAAGGATGAACAACTCTCTCATCCGTACTAGGGAGGCTATTGAGAATCAAGCCCAAGCATTGATTGGAGCTTATCTTCATGCTTCTGATGCTATGACTGTTGCTAAGCAGGGGAAGGAGACTGTTAGAACGTTGGTCTGCATGCTGTTGGTTTTGGTGACCTTGGTTGTGGCTTTGCTAGTTGTTGTTCTTTTCAAGATGTAATCTGTAGTAGTAACGTATTGTAAGCCTAGAACTAGTAACAATTCATACTTTTGTATTGGAATTGTAGTCTTTTTGGTGGATGTATTTCCCACGTGTGATGGATCGTATCACTCTGACTGTGTAATGTATCATTGTGGATGTTGTTCCCACATGATTTTGATTTGTGGATGTAGTTCCCACAAGATTTTGAAATGTACAAGTCAGATTATGTAAAGTTTTTGGGTATATACTTGTTCAAAACTACGTCACTTGCTCATTTCAATTCTAGGAGTATAGTGTTCTATATTTCTTGTCTTGTTTAGTTCATGAGTTCAAGTAAGTCGATAAATTGTGACTTGTGTTTAGTATTCTCTTATATCTTGAAAAGCTACATTCTGTGTTGTTCTTACGAGAAAAACCTCTAAATGACACTTTTGTTCATGTCATAGACTTATGGCTCCTAAGACGCGAAGCAAAATCCAGAAAAAGGCTCCAAGTAAGAAAACTGTCCAAAAGAGAGTTACTCGATCAACTCCTTTAAATACTGAAACTGAACAGGAAGAACCTGTGATCCGCCAAAGACCAGAAACGGCTGCTGCCAATGTGAACACTGGTCCTGGATCTACCCCAATTGTTGGCGGGGAAAATAATATGGCAGCATTTGTGACACAACAGTTGTTGGCCGCCATGCCTACTTTAGTTGCTCAGATCACGGCAAGCATGAACGCCAATAATAATCATCATGCTGACAATAGCAACAATGTGGAACCTACTGCTGAACAAGTTGTTCCTCGAGTTCAACTTCGAGTGGGTGATTACAAAACCTTCACTTATTGTAAACCAAAAGAATTTCATGGTACCGAGGGTCCGGTAGGTCTAATCAACTGGCTAGAAAGCATAGAGGCGGTGCTTCATATTAGTCGTTGTGCCGAAGAGCACAAAGTGGAATATGCTTCCACTCAACTTCAAAAGCACGCTCTGTCATGGTGGAACGAGCAGGTTAGGACCCGAGGTCGAGACCAAGCTAATAGGATACCTTGGTTTGATTTTAAAAGAATGTTAACGGAAAAGTACTGTCCTCGAGAGGAAGTACAGAAAATGGAAGGTGAATTCTGGAATCATACTATGGTTGGATTGGACAACGAGAAATACACTACTCGTTTTCATGAGCTGACAAGGCTAGTTCCTCGTATGGTGGATACGGAGGAGAAGTTGGTTGAAAGATACTGTTATGGATTGTCACCTGATATCCGAAGGTTGGTAGCCGCTTTTAATCCCTTGACTCTTCAAGCAGCAGTTAGTGCAACCAATCGGATGGTGATAGATTTGAAAAGAACCACTGGTTCTTCTGTTGGAACTGAACTGATCAAGAGAAGAAATGATCAAGCCTCTGGTAGTGGTTTTGGAAATGGTGGGAATGGCAAGAGGTTTAAAGCTGCCAGAAACTTTGCAGTGGTCCCACAAGATATCAAGAGGTACCCCGGCGCAGACACAAGATGTAATAGGTGTGGCACTCGTCACGTGGGAAATTGTCCTACTTGCCACCGTTGTAAAAAGTCAGGACATCTGGCAAAGAACTGTAGGGAGAAGGTACCCAATCAATGCTATGAGTGTGGAAGTGAAACTCATTTCTGACCAGCGTGTCCAAGACTTAATCACGCCCCGAACAACAATGCTATAGTTCCAATGAGGAACAATGCTGGGAATAATCAAGCTGGAAATCAGGGGAGAAATCAAGAAGGTCAAGGTAGAGGTCGAGTGTTTGCTTTGGATGCTGCTGATGCACGACGTGATCCTAACGTTGTGATAGGTACATTCATACTCAATAATCATTATGTATTGTGTTATTCGACTCTGGTGCTGATAAAAGTTTTATATCTTTAGAATTTAAGTCTCGATTTGGTATAGTAGCTATCCCAAGAAAGAAATACTATGTTGTCGAATATGCAAACGGTCAAAAGTATTGCTAGAGATCATTTAGTAGATTGCAGTTTGGTATTGGCCGGTAAGACTTTTAAAATTGACCTAATTTCTATAGAACTAAGTAGTTTTGATGTGATTGTTGGTATGGACTGGTTATCTAAGGTTAGAGCTGATATAAGTTGTTATGAGAAGATTGTTAGAATACCCCTCCAGAATGACGAAACCCTAATAGTGCAAGGAGACAAGTCAGGAAAGAAATTGATCTTAGTATCGGCGATAAAAGCAAATAAGTATTTACAAAAAGAACACCCTGCTTTCTTAGCATTAGTAGTAGAAAGAAAACCAAAGGGTAAAGACATGCAAGATATTCCAGTAGTTAGAGATTTTCCGGAGGTGTTTCCTGAAGATTTGATGGGACTTCCACCTCACAGACCAGTAGTTTGGAATAGATTTGGTCCCTGGAGCTGCACCCGTGGCCAAGGCACCCTATCATCTTGCGCCATCAGAAATGCAAGAATTGTCCGAACAACTTCAAGAGTTGTTAGCTAAAGGACTAATTCGTCCAAGTTCATCACCGTGGGGAGCTCCAATCCTATTTGTGAAGAAGAAAGACGGCTCTATGCGCATGTGTATTGATTACAGAGAATTGAACAAGTTGACTGTCAAGAACAGGTACCCTTTACCTCGCATTGATGACTTGTTTGACCAACTGGAAGGTGCATCACACTTTTCCAAGATTGATCTCAGATCTGGGTATCATCAACTCAGAGTCAGAGAGACGGACATTCCTAAAACAGCTTTCAGAACTCGTTATGGACATTATGAGTTTTTGGTTATGCCGTTTGGCTTAACCAATGCACCTGCTGTGTTTATGGACTTAATGAATCGAGTATGTCGACCGTATCTTGACAAGTTTTTCATTGTATTCATTGATGACATACTGATCTACTCGAGAAATAAAGATCGAACATGAAGGTCATCTGAGAACCATTCTACAACTACTCAAGGATCAAAAGTTGTACGCGAAAATCTCAAAATGTGAATTCTGGATTAGGGAAGTACACTTCTTGGGTCATGTAGTGAATATGGATGGAATCCACGTAGATCCATCTAAGATCGAAGCAATAAAGAAGTGGGAAGCCCCTAAGACTCCGACAGAAATCCGCCAGTTTCTTGGATTGGTTGGATATTACAGGAGATTTATAGAGAATTTCTCAAAGGTTGCTCAACCTTTGACATGTTGTTGACTCAAAAGACCAAGGAATTTGTTTGGCAGGATGCCCAAGAAAAGGCATTTCAAACATTGAAAGACAAGCTATGTAATGCTCCTATTTTAGCGTTACCAAATGGAATTGAAAACTTCGTGGTATACTGTGACGCATCACATCAGGGCATGGGATGTGTACTTATGCAGGAAGGTAAGGTCATTGCTTACACTTCCAGACAACTCAAAATCCACGAAAAGAATTATACAACCCACGATCTCGAACTCGGAGCGGTTGTTTTTACCTTAAAAATTTGGAGGCACTACTTGTATGGTACCAAGTGTACGGTGTTCACAGATCACAAAAGTCTTCAGCATATCTTCGATCAGAAAATGCTGAATATGCGACAAAGACGATGGGTAGAATTACTCAGTGATTATGATTGTGAACTCAAATATCATCCTGGTAAAGCAAATGTTGTTGCTGACGCGCTGAGTAGAAAGGATAGAATTTCACTATCTGTAATAACAAGAGCAAGTTCTTATCTTGGCTCGTCATTAAGGGATAGAGTTTTGGATGATCAAAACGAGGCCCTACAACCAGGGCGTATTGAGAAAGAAGCATTGTGGAATGCTGAACGTTTATTTGAATTGGATGGTGATGGAATCCGACATGTCAAGGGCAGAGTGTGGATTCCCAAATATAATGGACTTAGAGAACTCTTGATGAACGAGAGTCATCGATCTAAGTATTCAATCCATCCTGGTGCTGACAAGATGTACCACGGATTAAAGGATTTTTATTGGTGGCCTAGTATGAAAAGAGATATCGCCACGTATGTTTCAAAATGTTTAAATTGTTCAATGGTTAAGGCGGAGCACCAAAAGCCTTCTGGCTGCTCCAGCAACCCCAAATTCCTGACTGGAAATGGGAACAGATTACTATGGACTTCATTACGAAGTTACCACGAACCCTGAAAGGATACGATACTATTTGGGTCATTGTTGATCGATTAACGAAGTCTGCACACTTCATTCCCATACGGGAGAATTGGAAGATAAAGAAATTGTCTCAATTATATATTGAGAAGATCGTGTCACTTCATGGTGTTCCTGTGTCTATTATCTCTGATCGTGATGGTCGTTTCACTTCACAATCATGGAGATATTTTCAAGACGCGTTAGGCACTCAGTTGAATTTGAGTACGGCTTACCATCCACAAACGGACGGGCAAAGTGAGCGTACCATTCAGACGTTGGAAGACATGCTTTGGGCATGTGTTATTGATTTCAAAGGTAGTTGGGATACCTTTTTGCCGTTAGCTGAATTTTCGTATAATAACAGCTATCATACAAGCATTAAATGTGCGCCTTTTGAGGCTTTGTATGGACGAAAATGTAGATCGCCTGTTTGTTGGCTTGATGCTGGTGAGCGTCGTTTGTACAAGTATAGACTGGTTCAGAAGACTACTGACCAGATTGTTGAAATTAGGGCACGGCTGAAGGCGGCTCAGATCGCCAAAAGAGCTATGCAGATTGTAGGAGGAAACCACTTGAGTTTCAAGTGGGAGATAAAGTTATGTTGAAAGTGTCACCTTGGAAAGGCACTGCACGTTTTGGCGTGAGAGGAAAACTTAGTCCTCGTTATATCGGACCCTTTGAAATTGTTCAAAGAATTGGTTCCGTGGCTTATAAGCTCAATTTACCCCAAGAGCTGGAACATGTTCATCCCACATTTCATATATCGAATCTTAAGAAATGTTTGACTGATGAAACATTAGTTGTACCTGTCGAAGAGTTGCAAGTGAATGACTCTCTTCAATTCGTTGAGGAACCTGTTGAAATTCTAGACCAACAACTCAAACAACTTAGACGTAGTCGTATCAAGTTGGTCAAAGTTCGTTGGAACTCAAAACACGGACCCGACTCGACTTGGGAACGTGAGGATTATATGAGAGATAAATATCCTCATCTGTTTACTGAGCAAGACTTGATTTCGGGACGAAATCCTTAGAAGTCGGGGATGTTGTGACAACTCGTAATTTATTATCAACGGGTTAGTCTTAATCTCGATCATTATTATAATTTCGTCTAAATTAGAGATTATGACGTGGAAATTATTAAATAATTGAACAATTGATATAGTTCAATTAGACGTATCCTGATGACGTAGACTATTAGCTATTTAGACGAATGCCGAGTCTTAAAAATAACTTTAAATAAAGATTTAAATAAAGTTTAGTTTGACGAAGTTTTATTGGCTTGTCTTAACTTAAATGAGACGAGGGAAAATACCTTTACTTTAAATTATAACCTTTTAGTCATACGGTATTTAATCGTAAGCATTTTACCGAATAAAGGGTACAAAATATCTCAAAATTTGGCCACATGGGTCGTCCCTCTTCCTTGTGGACGTGAGTAAACCACCAAACACCTCTCTCTTTTCTTTCTTCTTTGTTTGGTCGACACACACACATAGAAACACACACACAAAAATCTCTTGAATATCAAAATCTGTTTTGGCAAGGAAATCAAAGGAAAAATCAAAGGAAGTAATCATTTTGCAATAATAATTAGGGTTTTATCATCATCATCATCACCATTTTCTTCATTCTATCTCAAGAACCCTAAATTGGTAAGTAACATACTTCTTTAAAACTTTTGATTTGATTAAATTCCATCTTATGGGTTAATTTCAGTTATGATTGATTTAATAAATAGGCTTTGAATATGAAATGAGTTTTAGGTTTGGTTATTAGATGAAATTTGATTTGAAATGGGTCTTTGAAATCAAAATGGTTGAAATTGTGAAATGGTTAGCGAAATGGTATTGTTTCCAGGTTATTGAACCTGTTGGTACTTGTTGAAATGAAAAGATTTGAAATGGAAACGATTTGGTTTGGCAAAAATGGTCAAAAACTGCACTTTCACTCATGCAGGTCTGCATTCGCGCCGCGACCCTCCAGGTCTCGCGCCGCGAACTGGTTCACCAACTCTTTTCTTTCTTCTTTGTTTGGTCGACACACACACATAGAAACACACACACAAAAATCTCTTGAATATCAAAATCTGTTTTGGCAAGGAAATCAAAGGAAAACAAAGGAAGTAATCATTTTGCAATAATAATTAGGGTTTTATCATCATCATCATCACCATTTTCTTCATTCTATCTCAAGAACCCTAAATTGGTAAGTAACATACTTCTTTAAAACTTTTGATTTGATTAAATTCCATCTTATGGGTTAATTTCAGTTATGATTGATTTAATAAATAGGCTTTGAATATGAAATGAGTTTTAGGTTTGGTTATTAGATGAAATTTGATTTGAAATGGGTCTTTGAAATCAAAATGGTTGAAATTGTGAAATGGTTAGCGAAATGGTATTGTTTCCAGGTTATTGAACCTGTTGGTACTTGTTGAAATGAAAAGATTTGAAATGGAAACGATTTGGTTTGGCAAAAATGGTCAAAAACTGCACTTTCACTCGTGCAGGTCTGCTCTCGCGCCGCGACCCTTCAGGTCTCGCGCCGCGAACTAGTTCAAAATGGCTTTCGCGCCGCGAGTCATCCATCTCGCGCCGCGAGTTTTTGTTCTGTTTAACATTTTCAGTTTTCGATAACTCGAACGTTTGAACTTGGTGAATATCGAATGGTACTTTAGACTACCTTATAATGACAATGTCGTTGATATTACCAACTAAAGTTAAATAAAATGAAAGTTTAAATCACATTCTCGGTTATGGCATTCTAGGGTCTATAGCTAAGTAGTTCTACATAGGATACTTGTCGTTGTGAGCTTGGATCCTCACTATTGGTAATCGTATCATAGGTTTTGGATAACGTGGAGAATTGACGGTTGATCTTCTCGAGCTACATTGCACCTTTTAGCACTTAGATCGCTAAGGTGAGTTTATGGCGCCCTTTTCCTTTTACTTTGGGCCTGAAAAGCATGTGTTATAGTATACACGATTTGTTAAATAAATGATTGTTTTGTGAGTATGCCATGTGATTTGGATACTTAGATCATTTGACTTAAATTTGCCACGTTGACGGCTGTCGAAAATGTGTATACGTGTCATTTATTAAATGTTGAATGAAATGACTTTGAATTGCCGTGTAATGGCTGATTAAATTGTTTCTTTGTGTTTGACAAACTAAAATGTTGCCCCTGTGTAGTTATCACTGTTATGAAACCCTAGTGGTTGTATTGTCAGACTTAGTTCTTGACTGTCTTGGTTATGGTCCGCACCCACTAGTAGAAGGAAATCATGTGCGAGGCATGTTGGCTGATACTGTCGGATGTTGTTTCCCGGCTGTCATATGCTAGTCATAAACATTGTTGTGGTGCGCACCCCATTTTAGAGGGAAATCCTGTGCGAAACAATGTAGCATAGTGACTGATACTGTCGGACTTGGCTCCCGGCTGTCATATGCTTTAGTCGGACTTAGACCCCGACTGTCTTGTTATGAAATATTATCAGGTTTTTGATCCTGATTGTCTTGTTGAAAATAACTACATGTCATTGTGTTCTCTCAATGACGATTAAAATTTGGTCAAACATACTGTAAACTCACCAACTATTTCGATAGTTGATCCTCTCAAATTTCATGCTTTTCAGGGAACCAACAGTAAGTATTGGAAGCGTATATGGCATTTTAGAAGCCATCTTTTGAACTTTGGATGTACAATTAGCGTCAGACTTCTGAGGACTATCGTATTATTAGTCCTAATTGTACTAGACTGTCCAAACGTTATTATTGTATTAAGTGGGCCCATTTCCAATGAGGATAGTTTGTATCCGTGTATTGGGGTCCACATCTGAACGATTATACTTGTAATAAACTCGTATTTGGATTAATGGATGTAATCTCTATTACCTTCTGATTAGTACGCAATTATTTGTTAACCCTGTATTTCGCTACAACGGGGTGTGACAATTATCAGCGATTCTTCTATCCGGGATAAATGCAGATTGGTTGATGCTAACAATATCACCAAGACTATCCTTAATCCTGTTTGCAATAATTTTACTAATACATTTAAACAGGATATTGCAAAGGGAAATAGGTCGAAAATCAGTAACAGTAGTTGGGGAGGATATCTTTTTTGGGTAATGGGATTATCCCAGTGAGTATATTATATCACACAACCCAAACAATAAAGTACAAGTGATTTGGCAGAATACCAAATCAGTTCACAAGTATGACAGGCCATACAAGTGTTAACAAGCAATAAACAAGTAAACAAACACATCTAGAGTTACAATATAACTACTGTATAGTAACTCAATCTATAGCTAAGCTGCTTCAATTTGGAGAAAAATACTCCTAGGGATGTCCCATGCTTCCAACAGTGTTACTACATTAGGAGTATTCTTGAATTTCAGCGATGCAAGTCTCCACCTGACAGTCGATTTAATGATCTTTTGTATAGCAACATTAGGAGTATTCTTGAATTTCAGCGATGCAAGTCTCCACCTGACAGTCGATTTAATGATCTTTTGTATAGCAATGACCGTATGATTCATCTCCTTTAAAAGCTTTCCTGTAACAAAAAAATCTTTAATAGCAGCGGAAATATCATTACCAACCACATCCCAAGCCCCTTTGAAAAAAGCAGCCGAATAGCCATCCGGTCCCGGTGATTTATCATCACCCATAGAAAAGATAGCTTGCTTAACTTCATCAGATGTGACCTCATGAATGCTTAACACCCTCTTGTTGTCTCCCAGTTTGTTGCCCAGTTTTTCCTTTTGATCGTTTACGTCCAACAAAGGTAAAACCATCATCATCAACCTTATCCTTTCCTTTCATCTGATCACGTTGTATCTTAGGTCGTAAAGGACAATTCTTATTCTCATGACCAAATACCTTACAATGAGAGCAATGAGGTGGTTTCCATTCATATTCTACGGACACAATCTGTTTTGAAAACCCCTCACCATTAAGGTTCGGAATTGCAATAGTCACTTCTTCTCGTGGCTGACTCTTTGCCTCAATTTCGATTAATGCCCTTGCAAAGCTATGTCTACCCCAAGAAGAAGTACACATTTGGCTAGTGTATGAGTCCAACATCATCGGCTTACCAATTTGAGAAGCAATCATGCTAAGTCCATCTTCTGTAAACGCAACCAATGGAACATCATATAGATCAACCCAAACAGGAATAGCAGTGATTTCCTGTTTAGATACACAAGTGTTCGGAGTCCATATATTCAATAAAATAGGAACAGATCGTATCATCCATGGCCCTTTTTCCAGCACTTGTTCCATACCTTGTTTTGAGCTAAATTGAAAGAAGAAAAAACCAGCATCATTCATCATAAGACGCTTCAATTGGAATAAAAATAACCATACAATGAATTGGAGAATCTATTCGTAACCTCCTTAACAGACTCAATTGGAATAACAACATCCACACCATCAACATTCGAGCTCCCAGGAATAAATCGAAAATTACTTTTCTTGCTATTTGCATTATCACTAGGCTTAGAGATTTTCGAAGCATAAGAATCCTTACCAGAGGTCTGCATATAAGTAGTCTGAGCATCAATCGAACCAGATTTGGCAGGAATAGGAGCAGATGTCGAATCATCTGTTGACTTCAATTCATTCACCGTCCCTACATACTTATAATCCTGTTCAGCCATAGGCTTTGGCGGAGGTGGCATATCAGAAAGCACTTCCTCATTGATTTCAGTCGAATTAGGGTTTTTAAGAACCCTAGTAACTTTCGGAATTTCGTTATCACCCATCCACTTATTTTCAAGAAGTTTTAATCTGTTCAAACTATGAAGTAAAGAAGAAGAATCTAACGAAGGAGAAGAAACAACTCTCTTCATAAATCAGGTCACCATATTACCATGCATGCACAAGAAAAAAGAAGAACAATAAACCCTAACCCTAGAAAATTTTCTGACCTTGGACGATCTATAAGAGAAGATAGAATACCAGGTTAATTCAAAGAATGCTACTTCTAAAGCAATCCAAAAGAACCCAATATGCTAAAGAATCCGTAAGATCAGAAAACAAGGACCAGAAAATTGCGAAAAAAAAGAAAAGAAAACCCTAAAAGACCCAACAAGCAAAACAAAAACCTCAGAAACTCGACACAGATTAAAAGGATCTGATCAAATTCATAAGGAATTGTTCACCAGAAGGATCGAAAAGGGTTATTGGAAGAAGAAGACAAATCGCCATCTAGGGGAGAGCATTAGGGTTTATTGTTGTTTTGATGGTTTTACTTCAGTTTTTTTCAAGAAATCGTGGTCTATTGTTGGGAAGGAGGTTTCTTTGGCAGTTCACGACTTCTTTAAGAATGGTAAGCTGCTTAAGGAGCTAAACCATACTATTCTTGCTCTTATCCCTAAGGTTGCAACCCCTTCTTGTGTTACTGATTATCGACCAATATCATGTTGTAATGTGTTGTTTAAATGCATTAGCAAGATTATTGCCAATAGAATTAAGGAGGGTTTGGATGAGGTGGTCAGTGTGAATCAGTCAGCTTTTGTGCCGGGTAGGAAGATCTCTGATAACATTCTTCTCACTCAAGAAATTATGCATAACTATCATAGAAAACAGGGGCCTCCAAGATGTGCTTTTAAAGTGGATATTCAGAAGGCATATGATACAGTTGATTGGGGTTTTCTTCGGGCTGCTATGTTTGGTTTTGGTTATCATCCGGTTCTTATAAATTGGGTGATGTTGTGTGTGTCCTCCACGACTTTTTCTTTGAGTATTAATGGGCGTCTGCATGGTTTTTTTAAGGGAAAGAGGGGACTTCGTCAAGGTGATCCTATCTCTCCTTATCTTTTTACTCTAGTCATGGAGGTGTTAACTCTTATCCTACAGCACTCTGTTCGGTTGGATTCTTCATTCAGATTCCATAATAGGTGTGTTAAGCAGAAAGTTATCAATTTATGTTTTGCAGATGATTTATTTCTTTTTGCTAGGGGAGATATAAATTCGGCTAAATTAATCCTGGGAGCCCTTGATTCTTTTAAAAAGATGACAGGTCTAATTCCGAGTACTCAGAAAAGCACAGTTTTCTTAAAAAGATGACAGGTTTAATTCCGAGCACTCAGAAAAGCACAGTTTTCTTCTGCAATGTGCCTGATTTGATTAAAAATTCTATTTTGAATATCATGCCTTTTGAAGAAGGTAAACTCCATGTTCGATACTTAGGTGTTCCTCTCATTTCTTCAAGACTTTTATATAAAGATTGCAAAATTTTGATTGAAAGAATGGAGAAAAGAATTATGGATTGGAGGAACAAGTTCCTTTCGTTTGCAGGAAGAGTGCAACTGATTATGTCTGTTCTTTCTTCTATGTATACGTATTGGTCATCTGTTTTCATTCTCCCATCTAGAATCATGGCTGATCTGGAGAAGACCATGCGTGGATTTCTTTGGTGTCAGGGTCCTATGAAAACAGGTAAGGCTAAGGTTTCTTGGAAAGCTTTATGTGTGCCAAAATATGAAGGAGGTTTAGGATTGAGGAAAGTGTCCGAAATGAATAAAGCTTTAATGACTTCTCATGTGTGGAGCATTGTATCTCATAGAAAATCACTTTGGGTGGATTGGATTTATGATCATAAACTTAGAGGAAGATGCTTTTGGGATATACCTAGTCGATCAACAGATAGTTGGAGCTGGAGAAAAATTCTATCTTTAAGGCCTCTAATCCGTCACTTCATTTGGAAAAAGCTAGGGGATGGACAAGATACGTCAGCTTGGTATGACACTTGGAGTGATATAGGACCTTTATCAAATGTACTTCGACCGCAGGACATCCGGAGGGCTGGAATATCACTTCAAGCAAAAGTGGCTGATATTCATAGGAATGGGGAATGGATTTGGCCATCTAATTGGCTCGATTCTTTTCCCATTTTATCTAACATTTCGAATTTAGTTTTGCAGGAAAATAAAAAAGATGAGCTAGTCTGGAAGGTTGCACATGAAGATAAACCTTTTTCTTCTTCCATGGTGTGGGACACAATTAGGAGTCGAGAACAACCGGTTGATTGGGTTAAGGCTGTATGGTTTACACAATGTATACCACGACATGCCTTCAATTTATGGCTTATTATGCGTAGGAAGTTACTCACTCAAGACCGAATCCTACAATGGCCACCTACTCGAAGAAAGAACATGAATATGATGTGTTGCTCGTTTTGCAAGGCTGATTTTGATTCGCATTCACATTTGTTTTTCGATTGCTCATATTCTTCACAGGTTTGGGATGCAGTTAAAAGTGATGCAAATATGCCATCTACCTCGAATGCCTGGGATGACATCACAACTGAGTTGATTGCACATGCTAAATCCCGCTCTATAACTCATGTTGTTGGAAGACTAGTTGTTGCAGCCACTACTTATTTTATCTGGCAGGAGAGAAACAACAGAATGTTTGCTAATCATGCTCGGCCACCTGACATTTTATCCAATCTCATTAAAGATACTGTTCGTTCAAGATTATGGAGATTGAAGTTTAAAAAGACAGCTCGAGTTGTTTCTACACTTGAGGCTTGGAAGATTCGGGGTGACTATTTTGTTCAATGATGGTTGTTGATCTAGTATATGTTTAGATTTAATGCCTATCTCTAAATGTTTTGTTTCGTTTAGAATAGGCTTGTTTTGCTTGCTTTAAGCTGATTTTCCTTGTATTTCTTGTTAACATATATAGGGCATGTCCTATATATGAACTAGTACGATAACTTAGTCGTACTACTTGTTTTGTAATGTTTTTGGGTGATATAAAAGTTAACGGGGACAACCCCTTTTACCCAAAGAGATTTACGGATATTGGGTGAGAGATATGAAAGGCATGAAACACAAAAATATGAGGGTTTCAAGAAGAGGGATATTGGGAAAATGAGGTTTACTGTGTGAGCTCAGTTTTCAATACAAATCACATGGCATCCAACACAAATATAATAAATAAATAAAAAAATTAAATACGAAAAAAAAAACCTCCCAACTTTCATTTTACTATGTGTACGTGACTACGTGTTGTTTATCTTGGTGAAAATCTTTTTCGGTAAAAGGTCGTCACCCCTTGTTAACTTTGTATTAATCACAATATAAACAGGCGAAAAGGCTAAATGCCAATTCGACTTTACAGGAACGCACTAAACGTGCAACAACCAATAACCAGTACACAAACAACCTAGAAGCTCATCGAGAATACAAATAAAAACTATACATTGCGAACTAGAGCTAAAGGTAACTTCCAATGCTTCAAAGCTTCTTCTACTCGAACAGTTCTTTTAAATCGAAAAGTCAGCAACTTCAATCTGATTGTCTCTATAATATCATCAATAATCTGGTCACACGATCTTTTTTTGTTGTTGAACAATCTCGCATTCCTTTCCTTCCAAATAAAATAAGTCGAAGCAGCTAACAGTAGTTTAGAAACAATGCTTGAAACAGCACGACTTCCACCAAAATTGCAAAACGACTGAAGAATAGTACTCCAATCACAGAAACATAATTAACATGCCCTTTGAACAAACACCCTTCCAAACCTGCATAGAAAAATTGCAATCAAAGAAAAGATGCTTATGTGAGTCAGGCTGCCCATCACAAAATGGGCACATCCTTTGTATAGAAGAGGAAGAATGAACATCCCACTGCCGTAAAACATCTTGCGTTTTCAACTTCTGATTGCAAACTAACCAAAGATGGAATGCATGTTTCGGGATCCCATGAGCAAACCAAATCAGTTTAAGCCATGGTACCACATCTCCTCTCGGCCGTAGATCATTCCAAACATTCGCAACAGAAAACTCCTTGACCAACCCATTTCTATCTCTCCATAAGAGACGATCAGGTTTAGAGGCCTCCAATGTTGGAGCGACCAGATTGGGCAACCTATTCGACCAATCAGTAGGGCATAACCAAGAGCCATTACAACAAACATCTGAAATCCTAGCATCAAGAGAAATACCAGCTCGTGCAATCTCTCTAGGAGACATATTGATGCGGAAATGTCCAGATTCACTGAACTGGAGAGACCCAGCGAACTGAAAAAGCTAACTGAGCTGAAGGAAACTGAAATGATAATGCCATCTGAACAAGCCATGTTGATTCTGCCAGCAGTGGCCCATTTCAGACAAGTCTTTTCTGAACCAGTCCAGTCACCAGTAGTAACACTTCTCCAGTGGCGAGATTCTCTAGTGACCAACACTGGTAATCCACCAGTGAAGCACTCCAGTGAACAGCTCCAGATGACTGCTCCAGATGAATGCTCCAGTGACCAACACTGAAGGTCCACCAGTGAAGTGCTCCAGATTTTGTCTCCAGTGGAAGTCCAGATTTGTGTCTCCAGTTTTCCAATTAATAAAGTCCCCGCTGAAGTCGTTTGTGGGCCCAATAAAGAAGAATGACAGCTGTTAAGGAAGGCGCGTGTGACGATGACATTTCTAACGGTATTGTAGGACCACTTGCAGGAGAATATTTCTAGAAGCCTTACTTGTCCATTTTCTATTGGTCCAAATTAATTAGTGGCTTGCACATGACAGCTTTTATGTATTATTTTATTATTTTCGTTAATTCCTAGGAAATAGCATGTGGCTATAAATAGGGGCTTTATTTTCTCATTGTAACAGAGTTTTTGGTGTTGAATGAAATTAATAGAGCAGCCTCTATTTCTTACAAAAATCTTCTTTTACCTTTATAGATCTTTGATCTTGGTGGTTAGGAGTGACCCCTTTATCAATATTTGTGGTGGTTCGTCCTTTATCAAATATTGTGGTGAGGTCTTTTAAATCTTCGGTTTCCTTTATCTATAATCGTGGTGGCTAGACCTTTATCGATTATAGTGGTGGGGCGGAGTGTTTCCTTTATCCTTGATTCCGGTGGCTTGGCCTTTACGAGTCTTGGTGGTGGATTCTTTATCTATCATTTTTATTTTATTGTCTTGTTTGATTGTTTGTTTCATATAAAATCCAGAAAATACCAAAAATAGTCTTCCGCTGTCGTTTGTCGCGTGATTTACGCATCAAATTTGGTATCAGCGATCTGATAGTACCCCCAGATCTTCAAGTGATTCTGAAGAGTCCAATCAGTCTAGAAGAAGACGGAGGAGACATAAGGGTGATGATACTAGAGATATTAAGATAGATCCACCAGATTTTAATGGGTCTTCTAACCCAGAAGAATATTTTGAATGGGTTCAGGTGATGGATAGAATTATGGAAATAAAAGGTTATGATGATAAAAAGAGTTTTAAGGTTGCCATTATTAAGCTTAAAAAGTATGCTTCATCTTGGTATGATAATATGAAATCTGAAAGAGAGTATAAGGGTAAGAGTAAAATCAAGACCTGGTCCAAACTGAAGGAAGTTATGCAGAAGAGATTTGTTCCCCAGTCGTACAAGCAAGATCAGTATCTACTGATGAATAATCTGAAGCAAGGTGCTAAAGAAGTTGTGGAGTATATTAGGGAGTTTGAGCAACTGAAGACAAGAACTGGTGTCAAAGAAACTGAAGAGCATACTATCGCCAGATTCCTTGGTGGGTTGAATGCTACTATTACTGAGAAGATAGAATTGCAGCCTATCTGGACTTATGAAGGTGCATGCAAACTGGCCCTCCAGATTGAAAAGCAACTGAAGAAGAAGGTCCAGTACAAGCCTTTCACTAAAGTTACTTCCAGTTCCAGTCAACCAGTTACCAAGTCCAGTGAAACTGTCCAGAAATCCTTCAGAGGAAAGGAGAAAGAAACTGGAGGATCAAAAGAACCAGTTGGAAGAAAATGTTTTAAGTGTCATGGCTTTGGTCACTTCCAGGCGCAGTGTCCCAACCAGCGAGCACTCACTGCTAAGGAGATTGAAAGCTTACCAGATGTTGATACTGAAGAAGGTGAACCAGTGTATGATGAAGATGAAAATGAAGAAGCGTATGTAGGTGCAGATGTTGGAGAGATGCTAGTGGTAAGAAGAGTGATGCACACTGATGAAGTTGCAACTGATACTGCCCAGAGAGAGAATATTTTTCACTCCAGATGTACTGTTAAAGGCAAGGTGTGTGATCTGATCATTGACGGTGGGAGTTGTGCTAATGCTGCTTCAACTTACATGGTAGAGAAACTGGCACTACCTACAGTTAAGCACCTCGTCCTTACAAGTTGCAATGGCTCAGTGAAGGATCTGAGGTAAAAGTTAACGACAAGTTACTATACCTTTTTCCATTGGATCTATTTATCAAGACAAAATTGTGTGTGATGTTGTTCCTATTGATGCTTGTCATATATTACTGGGTAGACCATGGTTATTTGATAATAATGTTTTTCATAATGGTCGTATGAATTCATATTCAGTATTTGTAAGTGGGAAGAAAGTCACTCTGACTTCTTTAAAACCCAATGAAATACTGAAAGTTAATAAGAAAGACCAGCCCAGCAAGTCTTTATTCATGTCTCAAACTGAAGTAGAAGAAGAGTTAACTGGAGGCTCTCCAGTTATGATGTTACTAGTGCTTGAGCGTACTGAAGAGAAGGAGTTCACTGGAGTCCCCAGTCTCCTGAAGTCTCTACTGAAGGAATTCACTGATGTTTTCCCAGAAAACCTACCTGAAGGTTTGCCACCAGTAAGAGGAATTGAACACCAGATTGACCTGGTTCCAGGTTCAGTCTTCCAAACAAAGCTGCTTATAGGTGTTCACCTACTGAAGCAAAGGAGTTGCAAAGGCAGGTAGATGAGTTGGTTGCCAAGGGTTATGTCAGAGCAAGTATGAGTCCTTGTTCAGTTCCAGCTCTCCTGGTCCCAAAGAAAGATGGTTCGATGAGAATGTGTGTTGATAGCAGAGCCACCCCCCCCCCCCACCCCAAGAAAGAACCCCCCCCAACCACCCCCCCCAAGCAGAGCCATAAATAATATAACTATTAAGTATAGATATCCCATTCCCAGATTGGATGATATGCTTGATGAGTTACATGGCTCTAGTGTGTTTTCTAAGATTGATCTCAGAAGTGGCTATCACCAGATCAGAATGAAGGATGGAGATGAGTGGAAGACTGCATTCAAAATTAAAGGAGGCCTTTATGAATGGTTAGTAATGCCTTTTGGCTTATCTAATGCTCCTAGTACTTTCATGAGACTGATGAATGAAAGTCTCAGGCCACTTATTGGTCAGTTTGTTGTTGTTTACTTTGATGATATTCTGGTATATTCAAAATCTGAAGCTGAACATGTTAATCATCTGAAAAGTGTATTTGAACTGTTGAGAAGACACCAGTTATATGGTAAACTGGAGAAATGTGATTTTATGGTAGAAAGTGTAATATTTCTGGGGTATGTTGTTTCAAAAGAAGGAATTTCTATGGATCCTTCAAAGGTAGAAGCCATCAGATCATGGCCAGTTCCTACTACAATCACTGAAGTTAGGAGTTTTCATGGACTGGCATCTTTCTACAGAAGGTTTATCAAGAATTTCTCTACAGTTGTGGCCCCAATCACTGATTGTCTGAAGAAGGGTGTGTTTGACTGGCCTAGGTCAGCCCAGTTGGCTTTTGAGTCACTGAAGGAAAAACTCAGTTCAGCTCCAGTTCTATCTTTGCCAGATTTTGATCAGTTGTTTGAGTTAGAGTGTGACGCCAGTGGAGTAGGTATTGGTGCAGTTCTGGTACAAGCAGGGCGTCCAGTTGCATATTTCAGTGAAAAGCTCAATGGTTCTAAACTGAAGTATAGCACTTATGACAAGGAATTTTATGCAATTATTCATGCTATCACTCACTGGTCACATTATCTGAAGCCAAAGCAGTTTGTCTTATTTTCTGACCATGAAGCACTGAAATTCATTAATGGTCAACACAAGCTTAATGCCAGACATGCAAAATGGGTGGAATTTTTGCAGTCTTATTCTTTTGTTTCTAAGCACAAAGCTGGAGTGGCTAATGTTGTTGCTGATGCACTTTCCAGACGATATTCACTGTTATCTATTCTGGAGGCAAGAGTTCTTGGATTTTCTTTCATCAAGGAATTGTATGCCACTGATCCAGATTTTTCTGATCGCCTCACTGAAGCTCACCAGAAAGGACCATTTACTGTTCAAGATGGTTTCTTATTTAAAAATGGAAAGTTGTGCATTCCCAGGGGTTCGATAAGAGATTTACTGATAAGAGAAGCACATGGAGGAGGTTTAGCTGGCCATTTTGGCATTAACAAGACTGGAGAGATCCTCACTGAACACTTCTACTGGCCAAGTCTACTGAAGGATGTCCAGAGTATTATCAGTCGCTGCCCAACTTGTCACCAGGCGAAGACAACTTTTCACAAAGGGTTGTATACTCCTCTTCCAGTTCCAAGCCAACCATGGAAGATCTCAGTATGGATTTCATTGTTGCACTGCCCAGAACTTAAAGGGGTAAATTTGTTCTTTAAGGAGATTGTCAGATTACATGGAATTCCCAAGACCATTGTGTCAGATAGGGATGTCAAATTCCTGAGTTATTTCTGGAAGACCTTATGGAGACTGATGGGTACCAGATTATTGTTCAGTACGTCTCACCATCCTCAGACTGATGGACAGAATGAAGTCACAAATAGAACAATTGGTATGCTATTAAGAACACTGGTGAAGAAGACACTGAAAGATTGGGATCTGAAGCTTGCTCATGCTGAGTTTGCTTTCAACAGAGCTCCTAACTATTCTACCAGTAAATCCCCATTTGAAGTTTGTTATGGTATCAATCCACTGACCCCCATTGATTTAATTCCATTTTCGATTGAGCCAAAAGCAAGTATTGAAGCTGAAACCAGAGCAAAAGAAATAAAGAAAATTCATGAAGAAGTGAAGACCAGAATAGAGAAAGCAAATGCCAGTTACAAGGCCAAGGCAAACAAGAATAAAAAGCAGCCCAGTTTTGCACCAGGTGATCTTGTGTGGGTGCATCTGAGAAAAGAAAGGTTTCCAGCAAAAAGGAAGAGTAAACTGATGCCCAGAGCTGAAGGTCCGTTCAAGATTCTGGAGAGATATGGTGATAATGCTTACAAAGTTGAGCTACCTGGAGATATGGCAGTTTCAAGTACTTTTAATGTGGGAGATCTGATGCCTTATTTGGAGGATGAGTACCTCGAAGACTTGAGGACAAGTCTCTTTTCAGAGGGGGAGAATGATGCGGAAATGTCCAGATTCACTGAACTGAGAAACCCAGCGAACTGAAGAAGCTAACTGGGCTGAAGGAAACTGAAATAATAATGCCATCTGAACAAGCCATGTTGATTCTGCCAGCAGTGGCCCATTTCAGACAAGTCTTTTCTGAACCAGTCCAGTCACCAGTAGTAACACTTCTCCAGTGGCGAGATTCTCCAGTGACCAACACTGGTAATCCACCAGTGAAGCACTCCAGTGAACAGCTCCAGATGACTGCTCCAGATGAATGCTCCAGTGACCAACACTGAAGGTCCACCAGTGAAGTGCTCCAGATTTTGTCTCCAGTGGAAGTCCAGATTTGTGTCTCCAGTTTTCCAATTAATAAAGTCCCCGCTGAAGTCGTTTGTGGGCCCAATAAAGAAGAATGACAGCTGTTAAGGAAGGCGCGTGTGACGATGACATTTCTAACGGTATTGTAGGACCACTTGCAGGAGAATATTTCTAGAAGCCTTACTTGTCCATTTTCTATTGGTCCAAATTAATTAGTGGCTTGCACATGACAGCTTTTATGTATTATTTTATTATTTTCGTTAATTCCTAGGAAATAGCATGTGGCTATAAATAGGGGCTTTATTTTCTCATTGTAACAGAGTTTTTGGTGTTGAATGAAATTAATAGAGCAGCCTCTATTTCTTACAAAAATCTTCTTTTACCTTTATAGATCTTTGATCTTGGTTGTTAGGAGTGACCCCTTTATCAATATTTGTGGTGGTTCGTCCTTTATCAAATATTGTGGTGAGGTCTTTAAATCTTCGGTTTCCTTTATCTATAATCGTGGTGGCTAGACCTTTATCGATTATAGTGGTGGGGCGGAGTGTTTCCTTTATCCTTGATTCCGGTGGCTTGGCCTTTACGAGTCTTGGTGGTGGATTCTTTATCTATCATTTTTATTTTATTGTCTTGTTTGATTGTTTGTTTCATATAAAATCCAGAAAATACCAAAAATAGTCTTCCGCTGTCGTTTGTCGCGTGATTTACGCATCACATATAGTCACTAAGCGGGCTCAAAACACACGAGTTATCATGCCAAACATGAACAGAAGCACCATTCCCAATCGAAAAGTAGAAAAAGGGACGAACCTGCTAGCGTGCTTGTAATAGTTTTCTCCAAGACCAGGACATATTACCACGAGCAGGCACCTCCCAAAAACTCTTACCTTTCAACTTATAACAATGAATCCACTTAACCCATAAAGACTCCTTTCCAGCAACAATACTAGAAATGTGAGAGGTCAGGAGGGCCGTATTATTAAAATCATGGAGCCTTCTAATCCCAAGTCCCCCTTCTTCTTTAGGTAAACAGATAGATTCCCATGATGCTTTAGACTTACCACGCTTGAGTTTCCCTTGACACCACAAAAAACCCCGCATGATTTGCTCAATTTCAAGAATAACTCAATTAGGGAGCAAAAACACCGAAGACCAATAAACATGTAACGAAGATAAAACAGAGTGAATCAATTGTAATCTTCCAGCAAATGATAAGAATTTTGTTTTCCAATCAGAAACCCTGTTTTGAACCTTCTCAATCAGTTCTTTGCAATCTCTATAAATGAGTCGAGTAGAAACCAATGGCACACCCAGATATTTCACCGGGAGCTTACCATCTTCAAAAGGAAGGATATCAAGAATAGCACGTTTGACATGATTAGAGACATTACAAAAATACACAGTACTTTTAGGAATGCTAGGAGCCAGTCCAGAAGCATTCTTAAATTCCAGAATTGCCTCTTTGATAATCTTAGCTGATTCCACATCACCATGCAAGAAAATAAACAAATCATCTGCGAAACATAAATTAATTATGTCAAGCTTACCACAGTGCTGATGGAACTGAAAATCAGATGCTTCGGCCACCCTTTTCTTAATAATAAGGGTCAATATATCCATAACCATGGTAAAGAGATACGGAGACAACGGATCACCCTGTCTTAGGCCACGCCTACCTTGAAAAAATCCATGCAGATTTCCATTAATACAAATAGAAAAAGATGTAGTTGTAACGCATCCCATAATCCAATCTATCATTTTAGGATGAAAACCGAAACCAACAAGTACCCTTCTCAAAAACCTCCAATCCACCGTATCGTACGCCTTATGAATATCAACTTTAAAAGCACACCTAGCCGGCCCCCTATCTAAGTGATAATTATGCATAAGTTCTTGAGTAAGTAAAATGTTAGCAGTAATCTTCCTACCTGGAACAAACGCAGATTGGTTATCACTTATCAAATCATCCAACTGACCCTTTAATCTATTAGCAATAATCTTGGTAATACATTTATACAGTACATTACAAAGAGCAATTGGCCTGAAATCAGTAACCTTAGATGGTGAAGATACCTTGGGACAGCAATGAGATAATGGTATGATTGACCTCTTTCAGCAGATTGCTCGTGACAAAGAATTCCTTAACAGCGTCAACAATATCATTACCTACAATATCCCACGCACTCTTGAAAAATGCCAGAGTGAACCCATCAGGACCCGGTGCTTTATCATCACCCATAGAAAACAAAGCTTGCTTAACCTCCTCCACCGTAACCTCCACTACCATGGCATTTGCTTGTTCACTAGAAAGCTTCTTTTGAAACAAGTTAATGGAATTCAGAATTGAAACATCGCCTGCCTTACCCAAAAAATCAACATAATGATTCACAAAAGCAACACAAACATCATCTCCATCAACAATAGATCCATCCGAAGCCATAATGGAATTAATCCGATTCCTAGCAGCTCTAGATTTAACAACTTTGTGAAAATAAGATGAGTTAGAATCGCCAACTTTCAACCAAAATAACCTTCGACTTTTGCTTAAGAAACCTCTCTTCAGCGAGCACAGCATCATTAAAAGCATTTAAATATGCAGCCACCTCCTCCCGTAAGCTAGGATTTGAAGGATCCTTATCAATAGCTCGTTGGACTTCATCCAATTCATGGCGAAGTCGAGTAACATTTGTATGAAGATTACCTTTATCATGTAACAATTTCCGTAACGGCTTCTTCAACAATTTCAATCTCTTGACCACACGATACATATGAAACCCGTCAACACTTTCATTCCAAGCATTTGAAACCACCTGTTTGAATTTATGATCATGAACAAGAAGGTTAGTGAATTAAAAAGGCTTAGGAACAAAATTTGAACCCTCAGGTATCCTCAAAATAGCCGGCGAATGATCCGATATACGATAGGGCTGAAAAATTGCATTAGCATCCTTGAAAGCATCAGAGAATGCTAAATTTGCCATAACACGATCAAGTTTCTTTAAAATACCCGTACCTCCTTTCGGCTTTTGATTCCAAGTATAATGCAAGCCTGATTTATTAAGATCCGATACCTCAATCATGTCAACACATTCCTTAAATTCTCTCATAGCGATATCAATAACAGACGAACCAGCATCCCTATCAGCCAAACTTAAAGTAGCATTAAAATCCCCAAGTAAACACCAAGGACTATCCTTCACAAATTCTTTATGCATCAACAACGACTGCCATAAGGGTCTTCTATCTATATACTTATTATGCGCATAAATAAAAGAGCAGAACACCATTTTTTTAACTGATTTCAAAAGGACTTGAGTATGTATAACCTGGTCTGTCTGAGATAACACCATAATATCGACAAGATCTGAATTCCAACCAAGAAGGATACGAGAGCCTTTAGAACAAAAATTAGCATTCGAGCACCACTCCCAAAACCGAAAAACTCTTTTACACAAGACCTCCAAATTTGACACCGCAACATGAGATTCTAGAATTGCACAAATCGAGAGCTTATTTTCACTTATGACCTGACGCACCTCGTTTTGTTTAGGGGATTAATTCAAACCCCTAATATTCCATGAAGCAATGTTATACATTAAAAACCTCATCTCCGGGAGTGCTTGCCCCCACATTAGCGTCATCACCCAAGATATTTGATACATCACCTGGAATATCTTCAACCTCATCGTCATCATTAACCACATCCTTAATATCACGACCCAAGCCTGATGGCACTTCAACTTTATTATTCAAAAGAACATCACTTACAACCTCACTAGTCTCAAGAACAGAATAAGAATTACTAACTGAAACATTTGCACTAGACGTGCTAGCACCCATTGAGTGTAACGGAGGCTGTTGAGGAGCACTCGTACTCTCTTTAGGGGGAGGGTTTGTCACATTCACACTTGGAGAAAGCTGATTAATTGGGTGTTTTTTCCTATATTCCAAGATAGGTTTTTTGGGTATCTTCAAGCCCCCTGCCACCTTGGCATTACCCGAAATACTCTTGCCTTTCTTGCGCTTTACAAGAGTAAACCCATCTCCAACAGTGACGCTCTGTTTATCTGGCTTACATTGAGTCGGACAAGCATCAAACCCATGTCCAAACACCTTACACTGAGAACAGTGCGGAGGTTTCCACTCATACTCAATCTCAATATCTTCTTTAGAAAACCCCTCACCATTCAAATTCGGAATAGCAACAATAACTTATCTTTCAAACTTCATTGGGCATCCAATTCAATGAGAGCCCTAGCATAGCTATGCCTTCCCCATGAGTTCACACACATATTACTAGTATAAGCATCCAGCATCAATGGTTTACCCATAGTAGAAGCAAGCATACTAAGACCATCGTCCGTATACGCTACAAGTGGCACCCCATACAATTTCACCCACACATGATAAGTCTTGTTTCGTCAAAGATACATTAGGTGTCCATTCATTCAAAAACAGTGGCGTGGACCTGATCATCCATGGCCCTTTTTGCAGAACCTGATTCATACCATCTTTTGACTTAAATTGGAAGAAGAAAAAACCAGAATCTTTCATCATAACTCTTAGCAAACCAAACTTTGCCCAAGTGTTTTTCACATAAGTCTCCACAACAGGAAATGCCAACCGAGTGCCCAAAAAGTAACCATAAAGAGAATTTGAAAATCTACTATTCACCTCAACAACCGAAGCAAGAGGAATAACCAAATCAACACCATCGATATTTTTGTCTACTGGCAAATGCCTAAAATTCACTTTACGTTTGACCTCACCCTTGCTATCTTCCCTATACACATTAGAATCAGATTTAAGAGCAGAAGCATACAACATAAGGATCTTAGCAGCATCACAAGGCTGACCTTTCGACACTTGGGGAGGCTTACCAGCACCATGATCCTCCCAATCCGGGTGTTGTTCATCAATAACCTCGATAACCTCCTCACCATCAGAATCTACCCCAACTTTAAAAGAATTACCATTCGTAGGCTGTTCATGGGATGCTGAATTCAGATTGGAATCACTCACATTACGAATACCAGAAGACTTGGCAGCACCCTCATTAGGGTTTTCTAGTACCTCACCCTTCTTTAAAACCCTAACAGGTTGTATAACCGGCTGCATGTTTTTCATACGATCTAATCTATCACGTAAAACCTCAAAATTAAGATTGTAATCAGCTCTCTTCATTAACCAATACGCACATCACAACCATGCAAGAAACAAATGAACAAGAAAGAACAATTCAGAGCAACAAGAAAAACCCTAACTCCCAAGAAACCCTAAATCAGTTTGAAACCCTTAAACGATTAGGACACCAGGTTAATTCAAGGATACTACTCAGAGCACCAAAAGAACCCAAAGCACTAACCGAACAGGAAGAATCAGAACCAATAAAGAAGTTTCGACGAAAAAGAAAAAGAAACCCTAATCACAAAAGAAAACTAAAACAGATCACATAAAGAAAAGGAACCACCGAATTCAAAAGAAAACAATGATCCATAATCAATACATAATCAGTTAGAATTCGATCAAGTTAGGGTAAAGAAGAGGAAAAAAATCGTCATAGAGGGAGAGAGAGCAAAAGGTTTTTTTTTCTTCTTTGGTATGAATTTTATATTTATATATATAATATAAAATAAAAATATTTGGTAAAAGTAGGATATAATCTGATAAATAAAGGGTTTGGGTGAATAATGACAAAAGTCTCATCCAGTTTCCAACACATATGTAATAATTGTTATATTTAATATTAATATTAATATAAATAAAAGATCTTCAACATGTGAGAGAGAGAAAAAGTCTTCACATATCCCAACATAAATATATTTTCAATGTACCATTATGATATTTCTTCAAACCTGCAACTATACCACATGAAAAAAAAAACAGAGCATACATGGAGATGTAAACATCAAAAGCTAAAACATAACTTTCGGTTTCATCGGTCCAAACTGATTCTTTCCGGGTTTTAGCCCGACCCGGACCAAAACCCGAAATTCACATTTTCTGCGAACCGAAGACCGACCCGTATGGTTGTCGGGCGGTTCGGACCGGGCCGGTTTCGGGCGGTTCTGGGTCGGGTCTCGGGTTTCCAGGTTAAAATCTCATGCCTAGATGGTGGTGGTCCAGTGGTGCGTGGCTGCGAGAGAAGAGAAAAAAAAAGATTAGGGTTTTTAGAGAGAGGGACGAAATGGGTTTGCTTAGAAGATCGTTACTCACGTTCCTTACCGTCCTGGGATGTTATGGAGTCGTGTGGTGGTGGCTGGAAGATGGGACAACATCAGCAGCGATGGGAGAGTGGTGGAGCAGCAGCAATGGCGTCGGTTCTGTGGTGGTGATGAAGTAATTAAGGCTTAAGGTTAAAGATGAACCCTAAGTGTTGTTGGGGATGATGGCCGAAATTTTTTATGGTGAAAAAGAGCGGTCAGGGCTTGAGGGTGGCCGAAGTTTGGCCGATGGTGGGAGTGAGAGAGGGAGGAAGATGATGAGTTTTTGTCTCTTATTACAAATAGTCCCTGTGTGTTTATGATGAGCCTACATTTTGTGATTGTTTCCCCTATCATTTGGCCACATTTCAATGTCTAAATGAGTTTATAAATGTGAACTTTTGGTACTTAATGAGATGTAATATTAACGCAGGTTCACGGAAGATGCGAATGAGGGTAAATGACATCTATCAACTCAACATGAAGGCTAATGGACTTTACAAGACACAATAAGGCGAAACGGAAGTCAAACGAAGAATATTTGGAAGTTGCGGAGCATCCAGCGCCGCTGGTCACCCTGACTAACGCCGCTGGTGGAAGAGCAGTAGCACCCAGCGCCGCTAGGAGCTCCTTCCCAGCGCGGCTGGGAGGCCCGAAACCAGAACCGACTTACAACCTTATAAATAGAAGAATAAACCCTCAAACTCAAGAGAGAATAGTTTTTCAGCCACCAGACGCCCCATACAAACCCTATCAAGGAGGATTTGGAGCCTCTAACACTTCTTGATCTTCATCTTCAACCTAGATCTTCACTTTTCTTTGTTATTCTTGTTGGTAAACAATGTGATGCGTAAATCACGCGACAAACTACAGCGGAAGACTATTTTTGATATTTTCTGGATTATATATGAATTAAATAACAAACGAGATAATAAAAGTAAAATGATCGATAGAGAATCCACCACCAAGACTCGTAAAGGCTAAGCCACCGGAATCAAGGATAAAGGAAACACTCCGCCCCACCACTACAATCGATAAAGGTCTAGCCACCACGACTATAGATAAAGGAAACCGAAGATTTTAAAGACCTCACCACAATATTTGATAAAGAACGAGTCACCACAAATATTGATAAAGGGGTCACTTCTAACCACCAAGATCAAAGATCTATAAAGGTAAAAGAAGATTTGTAAGAAATAGAGGCTGCTCTATTAATTTTCATTCAACATCAACTAACTTTACAATGAGAAATACAACCCCTATTTATAACCAAAACTATCTCCTAGGAATTAACGAAAAGTAATAATAAAATAATAAAAAGTTGTCTTGAACAAAAGACAACCACTAATTTATTAACCAATAAGAAAGGGACAAGCAATCTTCTAGAAGGATTCCTCCTGCAAGTGGGTCCACAAACCGTTATGAATAACGTTGTCACGCGCTCCTTCCTTATCTTCTTTCGACAGCTGTCATTCCTTCTTTATTGGGTCCCCACACGTGATCAGACTTTATTGGTAGGACTGGAAACTAAAATCTGGACCTCAACTGGTGACTTCATCTGGAGCGTTCATCAGTAGACTGGACTGGAGCTGGTCACTTGAGTGCTTCAGTGGAGAACTTCACTGGTGGACTTCTGGAAAGCTTACTGAAGGGTCTTGACTGGAGCCTGGATCTGGAGGATCGTCACTGGAGCCTGGATCTGGAGGATCTTCACTGGAAAATGCATCTGGAGAATCTTCACTGGAGAATGCATATGGAGGATCTTCACTGGAGAATGCATATGGAGGATCTTCACTGGAGAATGCATATGGAGGATCTTTACTCGAGAATGCATCTGGAGGATCTTCACTGGAGAAGTAATCTGGAGGCTTTTCAACTGGAGCATGGATCTGGGATTGCTTCACTGTAGTCTTGTCCTGGAGAACCTTCACTGGAGTATTCCATTTGGAGCATTTCGACTGAAGCAACTTACTGGAGTTATTCACTGAAGTAAAACTGGAACCCATTTCTGAAGCCTCGTGACTGGAGCAAATTACTGGAGCTTTGACTGACGAGTCTTCACTGGTGTGCAACTGAAACATAGCTGTTAAGTTCACTGGTGGATGCTCGCTGAAGTATAACTTAAATAGAGCACTGGTCACCCACTTCTGACTAGTGTCACTGATAAATACTTGCTGAGGAACGACCTGCTGATGTAACCTTCTCACTGAAGTGTTACTAGTCGTTCTGAACACTAGCTGATCACATCTGGTGTTGCCCCGTTCAGTGATCGTTGTTCTGGACACTCGCTGGTTGCATCTGGTGCTGACCAGTTCACTGGTCGCGATCAGTTGAAGTTGCTTCAGCGAGAGTTGTTTCTGATCAAGACTTATTTTGTCACTGGTGGGCAGCAAGATCAGTAAGGCTTGTCTTATCACTTCAGTACTTGACTTAAGATCAGCATACACCAGTAGTTTAAATCCAATAAAGGATATCCAAGTGTTATTTTTTGCTTGCTGAACTTCATTTAATAAAAACACGAGCCGAATATTTATGCGGAAATGGCTCGGGGTCATTCCTGCATCACAATGACTTTAATCTTTTCCTACTTTGTTATTCCTCTAATAATGTATGGCTAGTAGGCTGAATACTTGTTTGGATTGATGCGATCATGTAGACTTTTATTTATCTTATTTTATTGTTAGATCTGTTGGATTGTGTTTAATGTTTGTCGTAGATCCATGGTTAATGAGTTATTCATATTGTTATTGGTTCTATATCTTGATATATTAGTTTAATTTTGATGATCGGTCTATAATCATTCACTAGGACTAATATACTTAGGATGGAAAACACTAATCGGTCTATAATTAGTTGTAAAAGGTGATTCAGTTCTAGCGGACGGATCCAGAACCATAACAATTAGAATAAGTTGAACATGAAGCTTAACAATGTCAGACGCGATCTAGTGATATGGAAACGTGCACTATGACCACCAGAGAGAATTAATACACAGTCATGGCTTAAGAGCTGAGTATAGTTAAAGATGAATCAGTAACACGAACTTAGATAATAATGCTTAAACAGTGAATCTAGCGAGAATCTGCTTAAAGGGTAGTGTGAGTCTAGCGACAACATTACTACATAGGCGAAGTGAATCTAGGTAGAATCTGAACCGTGAATAAGTTTTCCAACAGACTATCAATGAATAGGATAATAAATGTCATATTACATGTGATCGGAGATGTCAAACAAGTATTTGTTTTAAATTACTGTTACTGCTTTTCGATTCTTAGTTGCTAGACTAAAAGAGGCTTCTCGCTAGATCAAGCGATTGCGGCCTTCTATTTACTTTTATTGTATTTAGTAATTTAAATAGGAAATCGTGACAACTTCCAACAGCTAGAATTACATATATTATTAGACTAGGTAGTGCAAGCGTCCCTGCGAACGATGTACTTATCACTTACTATACTACACTTGACCGGGTTCTCTGCTCGTTATTGTGTTGTTAGTTTGAGGTAATTACTTGTACAACTCTTTTTATAAATTTAAAACCAGTGTTTTATTTCATTTTAAAAATCATTTTTACTTTTCTTAAACTGAAACAACATCATCAGTTTACGAAATTGATGATTATACCCTCACGTGGTATGCACGTGAGGAGTTTAACGGATTAAAACTAACGGCTGTAGTGTCAGGGACGGTTGACAATGAAAATGCATATCTCAAGGATACCTAATGAAAAAAAAAGACACAAGAATAAAAATGCAAATCCAGCGAACCATAGGGACGATTTGTTACAATTTCTCAAACTTCGACTACTACTACTTTACCAGTATTAATTAGTCAGGGTTTCATTATCTCACATCTCTCTTGTGTATCTGTATCTACATGTATCTTGTATCTATACATTAATACTGTATGGCTAGTAGGCTGAATACTTGTTTGGATTGATGTGATCATGTAGACTTTTATTTATCTTATTTTATTGTTAGATCTGTTGGATTGTGTTTAATGTTTGTCGTAGATCCATGGTTAATGAGTTATTCATATTGTTATTGGTTCTATATCTTGATATATTAGTTTAATTTTGATGGTCTGTCTATAATCATTCACTAGGACTAATATACTTAGGATGGAAAACACTAATCGGTCTATAATTAGTTGTAAAAGGTGATTCAGTTCTAGCGGACGGATCCAGAACCATAACAATTAGAATAAGTTGAACATGAAGCTTAACAATATCAGACGCGATCTAGTGACATGGAAACGTGCACTATGACCACCAGAGAGAATTAATACACAGTCATGGCTTAAGAGCTGAGTATAGTTAAAGATGAATCAGTAACACGAACTTAGATAATAATGCTTAAACAGTGAATCTAGCGAGAATCTGCTTAAAGGGTAGTGTGAGTCTAGCGACAACATTACTACATAGGCGAAGTGAATCTAGGTAGAATCTGAACCGTGAATAAGTTTTCCAACAGACTAGCAATGAATAGGATAATAAATGTCATATTACATGTGATCGGAGATGTCAAACAAGTATTTGTTTTAAATTACTGTTACTGCTTTTCGATTCTTAGTTGCTAGACTAAAAGAGGCTTCTCGCTAGATCAAGCGATTGCGGCCTTCTATTTACTTTTATTGTATTTAGTAATTTAAATAGGAAATCGTGACAACTTCCAACCGCTAGAATTACACACATTATTAGACTAGGTAGTGCAAGCGTCCCTGCGAACGATTTACTTATCACTTACTATACTACACTTGACCGGGTTCTCTGCTCGTTATTGTGTTGTTAGTTTGAGGTAATTACTTGTACAACTCTTTTTATAAATTTAAAACCAGTGTTTTATTTCATTTTAAAAATCATTTTTACTTTTCTTAAACTGAAACAACATCATCAGTTTACGAAATTGATGATTATACCCTCACGTGGTATGCACGTGAGGAGTTTAATGGAACGGCTGTAGTGTCAGGGACGGTTGACAATGAAAATGCATATCTCAAGGATACCTAATGAAAAAAAAAAGACACAAGAATAAAAATGCAAATCCAGCGAACCATAGGGACGATTTGTTACAATTTCTCAAACTTCGACTACTACTACTTTACCAGTATTAATTAGTCAGGGTTTCATTATCTCACATCTCTCTTGTGTATCTGTATCTACATGTATCTTGTACCTATACATTAATACTGTATGATAATGATAATGATGATAATAATAATAATAATACACTGAAGTAAACACATACACATCCACATTCATAGATTCAAATTCAAATTCAAATTGGATCATTCAAGAATGCGATAATTTCAACTACGCATAATGATATGATTTAAATTGATTTGATTTTAGGCCTTTTTTTCTTCTTTTCTTTCTGTATGATCTCCCTCGCATTTTGAGATCCAAATCAAATTAAATCTGATTGATTTGTTTTATTCTTAATGGCGGTTTCTGGACCTCTTACCCCTGGTCAGGTAGTAACTGATTAACTCTTAAATCTTCTTACTCCATTATACTGCTGTTATTATTATTATACAGTAATAGTTTTATTCTCAATTAATTTTTTTTTACATAATTTTGTGAATGATGATTTTCAGATCTATTTGATGCACATATGTTCCATCCTGATCTCAATATCTTTTCTCAAAACACGTGTATACATACATATATAGGCATATAAACTTGTTCTTTATTGCTACTTTGTGTATCCGATACTTAAAATCTTACTCTATGTATGTATGTATGTATGTGTGTGTGTGTGTGTGTATGTATGCGTGTATATCACCTCTTAACATGTAAAATGATGGCTTGGAAACTTATACTGCTGCCTCGTCAGCAAAAGATACTTGTTACCTGCTAAGTGATGCTTAAGATAGCAATGAATAGAAACAAGTTTGATATGTACATCCCAGCTTTTAAGAGTTTGATATAAATGTTAACGTTACATCGTGTGGCCTAATGTGTCTGTTTGGTATTTTCTAGTATCTTGTAGTTAATGATCATGACGTATGTACATTAAATTTGATTAGTTTTGCTGTTTTTTGAGGTTCAATTCCGCCTTAGTATTTTCGATCTTGTACTGCTTATCATTGCATTGATGTTGTCTGAGATGATGAAAGAGTTTTGATTCGAGTGTGTGTGGAAGTTGGTGAACTTGAAGTGTTATGAATCTAGTGTATCATTAATTGGGTTCGTGTATGTGTTTGTCATTCTCAGTTGTGTAGTTCATGATCCCTGGTTTTTGCATGTATAAGATCCTCGACTTTAGGAGTTTTCTTTTTGACTACACATTTTCTTTGATTATATTTGAGAATTTTTTTTAATCAGATTTGGTAATTATTTTAAATAGACTTGCTGATTCTCCTCTATGGTGACGTAGCTGAGTATAGAATTGGTGTAATTTAGATCCTGCACCTCTCGTCTTCTTTCCATGGTGAATGAAAATTCGTCACACGTAATGTAACTTAGCGTGTGATTTCGTTTCATAAAATTCTGAAGGGTTTTTGTTTTCTGAGGTTTAAGCAAGAAACATACAAGTTTTTCTTGTTACTTGTTATTGTCTATTCATGAGTCGAGCCTTTATGTTATGTTAATTGTCTTTTCTTGACAGTGGCGGAGCTATGTGATCTCTTTATTTCTAGTACTATTTTTATGAAATTATTTAGTTTAAAGGTAACTGGCAAGCCAACAATATATACACTTAAAATTTTCTTCACCTAATTTCATCCTTGTTATTATCATGAAAACTATTCGGCAACCCTAGACTGAAAATCCTTGCTTCGCGCCTTCGCCACTGTTTGTTGATGATTTATTTATGAATAATTGATTTTGCAGACTATATATGTATTCACTAGAATCATGTCTATGTGTACTAATTTCATGGACACTGCTATATCAATATTTTTATAATGGTTGTTGATGTTGAAGATGATTTAGGTAATGTAGACAATACAAATACATTTGAGAAACAACTAGAAAGTAATAGAAGAAAACGCAGCTTGATTCAAATCTGTGTTGAATTGTTTCAAATGTGAAATATGAAGTATTTACTATGTAAGTTGGATGAAAACACAACTGAAAGAAAAACAATGAAATTCTAAAGGGTTGGTATCTTTTTACTCTATAATACTGTGAAAAAAGAGGTGTTATGGTGGTAGCTTTACCAGGCATGTATTTTAGCATTACATTATACTTTTCCTTATATAGCTTTATGAGGATAATGTCTGTGATAATTATTATCATGTCGCAGGTGTCATTTTTGCTTGGAATCATCCCTATATTTGTTTCTTGGATTTATTCGGAATGGCTGGAATACAAGAAAACTTCATCCATATCCAAACTGTAAGTCCTTTATTTACTCTAAGCTTCATATTACGATTGGACTCGGAGTTTGCAGATTTCCGATAGTCTTAATCTTCATTGATCGAATTACTTATCATATGTAGCTTAAGTATTGTCATGCATGATTTAATCTTATCTACCAATCCATTTGCATGTGAATTGTTGCATTCAGCATTGAGTAGGTCTATTCTATTCAATTAAGTCATGGTAAATTCTAATTTTTATTTACTCATGTCTTTCGAAAGCAGCCATTCAGACAATAGTTTGGTTGAATTGGAGATTGTGGCAACTGAGGAAGATGACCGGGCTGTTTTGCTGGAAGGTGGTCCACCAAAGATAGCATCAGTAAGGCAGCCTGATGTTGTCATTAAATCAAACTTAATTAGGTCAGTTAACATTCTAATGGATTTCTTCAAATCCCTTCCTTTCTTTTTACAGTAAAAACGCTAATTGTCTTGCACAATATTGATCTGTAGATTTGTGACAATGGAGGAGTCCTTTTTACTTGAAAATAGAGCAACCCTAAGATCAATGTAAGCCATGCTACTTTTTATAAACTTCATTTTGATGGTCCGTTCCTCTTTAAGCTGATGCAACATTTACATATGACTTTATTACTTCGTGTAGGTCAGAATTTGGGGGAATCTTGTTCTATTTCTACTTGTGTGACCGTACCAGCTTAATTCCAGAGTCTTCGAAGGTTCTTTCCCTGTGCTAGTATCTTTTTTGTAATTGGAGCTTTAAGCGTTTCTATGTTTGGCTGTAACTGTGTGTAATTATATTTTTATTGTACAGAATTACAATCGTGACCTTTTCCTTTTCCTGTACGCACTTTTAATCATTGTTTCGGCAATGACATCTCTGAAGAAACATAGTGACAAGTCTGCATTATCAGGAAAATCGATACTTTACCTCAATCGACATCAAACAGAGGAGTGGAAAGGATGGATGCAGGCAAGAGTTTTTCAATATTATTACTTAGCCACTGATTTGATCCTTCTAAGTTCAATTTAAAGCTCTTATAGTACTTCATTCAAACTAATGTTTTTATTGCCTTCACTATCTTGATGGTAAATACATCATTACCAGTACAAAAACAGTTATATCGAAACTGCTATTTGTAATTTTACAGGTTCTCTTCTTAATGTATCATTACTTTGCTGCCACCGAGATTTACAATGCCATTCGTGTTTTTATTGCTGCCTATGTCTGGATGACTGGTTTCGGGAACTTCTCCTACTACTACATTAGAAAGGATTTCAGTGTTGCACGATTTTCTCAGGTGATCTATTGTTTTATATTTCTTATTGTGAATGGTGCTGATGTCGTCAGTGATATTTATTTTGTTTTAAACATCTAAACTTCACATATTAGCCACATTTGTTTATTGAAAGGGTTATTTTGAGCCAGTTAATTCTAATCGGTTATTTTTATGGAAGTAACTTGCATTGTATCTTCACTCTGCAGATGATGTGGAGGCTGAATTTTTTTGTGGCATTTTGTTGTATAGTTCTTAACAACGACTATATGCTCTATTATATTTGTCCTATGCACACCCTCTTTACTCTTATGGTGTATGGAGCACTTGCCACCGGAAGCAAATATAATGAGATAAGATCAGTGATGATTATGAAGATCATTGCTTGCTTTCTAGTGGTTATCTTGATCTGGGAGATTCCTGGAGTTTTTGACCTTATTTGGGGACCTCTTGCATTCTTGTTAGGTACACTTAATATTTCCTGGAAGGCAAATAAGTGTTACCATTGTAAACAGAGCCTAAAAATGTGGGACCTTTTGCATTCTTGTTAGGTACACTTAATATTTCGTGCAAGGCAGATAAATGATACCATTGCAATCAGAGGCTAAAATGTAACTGGATATATTAGAACACCATGATTTGATAATATTCTGACATATTTAGCATATTGGTGGCAAACTTATGATTCTTTTTATGAATTTGGATTATTATTTATCTCTAACAAGTCAAATAATCAAAAATTTCACTTAAAAGGAAATGGATTAAAAGAGACACCCATTGTGTACTTTTAATGCATAGAACTTCCCTGTTTTCTTATTTGTTTTTTTTGTGTGCGTAATTCAGACTATCATTAAATCAATATAGTTTTCTTAACACCCAATATTGCCACTTCTAATACGATGTTCTTAGGAGTTCAAATTTCTGTACCTCT